>JAYKAV010003339.1:234301-266408 GCA_035582835.1 Phoebastria nigripes
CCCACGCGTGTCTTGTGCGCGAGTGGCGGAATGCATCCCCCACCCCGACCCGGTCGTTGGGGTTTGAAGTGGGAGGTGACGGTGTTTCTGACCGAATTTGGGGAAGGATGCGGCGCCTGGCGCAGCAAGGGTTTATTGGGGCATGTTTGGCTTGTCAGTGCTTTTGTTTCTTAATACATCTTAAAAGTGCGTATATCTCATTAAATCCCTAAAGTGCTTATATCTCAATACATCTTTAAAGTGCATATATTGGTGTGAAGCTTTAAAGTCCGCAAATTCAAGCTATACATTTCTGCAGACCGGCCGCCTGCTAACGTAAAACATCAGGAATAGAGTCCTATCCCTTTCCCTATAGGTTATTTTGCTTCTGAAATGTCTACCTTAGATACGTGTATCACAAGGGTTTCCCCCCCCCCCCCGTGGTTATAGATTTGCATATCAAACCACATTTTTTTTACCTATGGTTATGGCCAGCTGAAATGCAAGCTTACAATCAAAATAATTTTGTAACTAAGATTGCTGTAGCATTTTGGTAAAGGCTTTGCACATTTTGACAGACATAAAATAGTGACAGATAGACAATGCAGCCTTCACTGGTAATGTAATAAAGATGTACAAATGCTATCTAAAAACATCTCCATGTTAAGCTAATAAATTCCTAATGTGAGGCATTAACCTGTTGCACAAACATTTTATTTTTTACACATTGAAACATTGCCATAGTCCCCACAAAATCTTAAAGTTAATATTTTACAAATAAACAATGAAATGGCATGTGTTTGTATCTCAGCTAAGGACCAAATTAGGACTGAACTAATAAAATGTAGGTAAAGGCCTTACTATGTCACATGAATTGTGATGTATACAACCTTTGAAGTATGCAAAATGTTTTAGATACCACCTTTTTCTTTGCGCATGGCTATTCTGAATGGAGAAGAACATTACTGTGTAATCAGGCCTTCTATATTGAACAAACATTTCCGCTGAACATTTTTTGAAGGGAAATTCAATGTTGAAAGCTGCTCAGCCTGAAAAAAATGAGGAAAAGCTGAAGGCCTCTGCCAGATTCATGATTTTAAAGTAACATCTACATAATGTCAAAAAGATAGTCCTTTTTTTCACGCTACAGATACATATCAGACAACACAAAGTGCAAAACCAACTGACTTCGCAAATTATTGTCAAATATGTAAAATAATAGAAAAACAAAGCAGAATATTTTTCCCTCTGAATTTTTTAATGTTACTTGTCTTAAATAGTGTTGCTAAGAAGAGCAGGTCAGATAGCAGTACATATAAAGTAGAATATTCCAGAGTAACTTAATTTAAAATAGTGAGTATAGTCTGCTCTTTCGATCATCTGCCGACCTGTGCTGACATCCATTTGCAGGTTGACGATGCTGTCAGAGGACTGGACTTCTTACTAGGAAAGAGCTTTGAACAAACACATTTCATTTCATCTGAACTATTCACGGTAATTGACTGGTAGCTGATTTAATCAAAAAGCTGTTAGGAATTTTGTACCTGTACTCATAGCTCTCACTAATTACAATCAGTCATCTCAGAGCTCAGTCCAGCTTTGGAGGCCAGTTCAAGTTTTGTCGCAGTAAGAATGGTAAGATTAGACTTTGTCACATCTCACCGCATCACATTTTATGTTTATTTGAATGACACTACATTTGAGATCATCACTGGATTTTTTTTCCCTTCTTTACTTTTTGTGATATTAATACAGTTCTTTTATGCAAACCCAGCTGCCCACTTGGCAGCATGTGTGTCTCCTTCAGTACGGATGCAGAGCACAGGCGATTGGGTGATTCTGCCTTCTCAGTTTCCTGGCACCGTGGGTTGTCTGGTCACTGTGTTGTAAAAACATGCATTTGTATACCTAGGTCTCAATTATGCCCAAGTTGATGTCAAAAGGAAAATCATACTGGCTGCAGGATCAGGCCCTTAATGCTAACACACTCTGTATGTACAATATTAGGCCTCATGATGCTGTGAAGAACGAACACTTAGAGTTTTGGGGTGTGATCTGAAGTAATATCACTGGCCTCATACTTTGGCATAAAAATTAATACCACTAAATTGATGAACTCTGAGCTTCAGAGCTCTGGCTGACGGAAGCCCTGGTAATTTTTATTTTGCCAGTAACAAGAAAGGCATTGCAACAGACAGGTGGGTTGACAAAATAAGGYGCTCTCTATCTTTTGGTATGGTTGTCAAATATAGACCCAATACCTGAGAAAAGACAGCATAAAATGGAGGAGAAGAAAAACCATAAAATGGAGGAGAGGACAAAGCTCTGAGCTGTAGAATTACAAAGGTAAAGAGACCAAAGCTATAAAAAAGGATAGTCACCCCAAAAAAGTTAGAAATGGACACATATGGCATGATTGCACATTACAGAAATTTATTCCTCAACATCCCCTTATTGTTTATAGCATATTGAAAACTAGAAATTAAAATCTAGCTTTAAAGGCAAAACAACTGCTAAAGATTCATTGCAAGGTTATTTAGTACATGTAAGTTTAACTAGTTTTCATTGCAAAATTTATATTTTCAATTCCCCTACCCAACCCCTCAGCCTGACTTTTTTTCTTTCTCTCTTTTTCCCTCCGAAAAGAACATGAGATGGATTCAGACTGTCAGATTGCTATCAGATTTTACTACTTGTGCATAGTGCATGCACATTTTAAAACCCTGTTCATTACAATTTCCAAAAGGAAGCTAAACTGTATATTGAATAAAGAAATGATGAAGGAAATGCATTAATACTTCAATATTAATTAATCGGGGAAACAAACTACCTCAGTCCATGCAGGCTAGTATTTTTTACAGCTTACACTTTGTCAAAACAAAATAATGCAACTGTTCAAAATGAAGGGAAGTCACTTAGCGTGTCCAGAGGACTAATTAATAAAATTTAAGAGTTGGCATAAGTACTTCTGAGAAGTCTCAGGTTAGCATATTTTCTTCTGTGTATTGCTCTTCACAGAGTTAAAAGATAGTAATTTAAGATGATATTCTAGTGTCATTTTTCTGCAAAATTATTACTGACTTCAAGAGTTTCATCCACACATTAATGGAATATCCCTAGAACCTTTCTTTTAAGTCAGTATCGAGTCTTCTTTATTATAAAATATATTTCACTGAATAAAATGTTTGAAGCAGATAAGAACAGTAAAGAATAAGTAACTATTTTCTACAAAATTTATTTCTTGCTGGATTCATATCTGAAGAAAAAACTTGATACTCCAGTATCAGTCACTGACATGATCATAGCATCAAAGAAAAGGAGTCTGCATACCCCGGAAGGCTCAGGAAAATTTCTTTGATGTCACAGGCACAAAAGTGCAATACAGTAAATAAAATACTGCCTTGAACCAAGCCACGATGTTGATTATTTATTTGGTACGATTCTTGTAGACAATCCTCATATCTGGTGAAAGTGCAGTACTTGTCACATATTTTAAAAAACATTTTATACTTCCAGAATTTTTTGGTATGTATTAATTTCAATAAATGCATTGTTTGGCTACAAACAAGGATTATTCATTAAAACATGTTTTGTTTGCTCACAAATAGTTCTGATTAGCAGTTCAGGAAATTAGCTTTTTAATTAAATATGTGAAAGCACTAGATTTATTTCAGGAAGGCAAAATCTATAGTAGCTGAATACATTTTTTATTAGGTATTTAATATTTTTTATTCAAAGTTTAACCTGAATAACATTTTTGCTACTAGGTAGTATTTTTGGAATTAAGTGACATTAATTTATTAAAAAAGAAGAAGGACTTATCTATTTACCTTTTGATTAGCTTTATTCTGACTTGTTTTTACCTTCTATTTGTCAAAACTTAAAATCTTCTGATTTTCCCCTCATACATGAAAAGAGCCACATATTCTTAGGCTGTAAAAAAAATTTTAAAAACCTTAGATCTTTCACATTTAAATTATACACTTTTAAGCTATTAATATTTCAGTCTTTATGTAAGTACTCCGGAATAGAGGCAACCAGAGAAGTACCACTTGTTTAAAACATCATTGCTTCTCTGTTTTCTAACAATTCAGGAAAATCCTACAGATTATGRAAGTTCCATTTTCCCCTTATTTTACTAAAACATATATCAGATCAAAACTCTAAAAAATGTATTTGAATTTATATTTTATTATTCCTTGTCAAATAATAAAAAAAAAAGACAGGGAGAATTTGTACTCTTTATGTCTAAGAGTACACAAAAAACTGAGTAATAGAAGGATGTAAGGATTTAGGCATGTGAGCAAGCATCACTGTGATGTACTAGATAGTACAGCCTGCAGGATAGCAGCTTTGTCTTTTTGTGCATTTTAACATATTTTACAGTCCTTCTAATTAAGTGCAATTCCTGTATTTACTGAATTTTCAGTCAGTCTCTTTCTCTCACAGAGAAATAAAGCTATGTAGTTCATAATGTGTTTGCTCTTTCTTAAGATAAAACTCTAGTCTTTGACTAAATTCGTGGGGATTTATAAATGAGGCCTACATAAAAGATGCTGCCTTTAATGTCAGATGGAGAAATACAAAGATTCCTGCTGCTTTAGTGGAACTACTGCTGTAATTCCATGTCTAGTCCTGTGTCACAGATGAACATAGTTTGTCATACTCACAGAAATGCTAGGCAATGCTTTTTAGTTATTATATTGGTATTCCCTCTTTGTAAGCAACATTTATTGGTAGTAGATTTTAAATGGAAATTTTTGCTACTTTTCAAATGACCTGACATCGTTTACAGATACTTCGAAGTTGTACCTACTGTTCATGCTGCTCAGGCAGCACTCGGGTACAGACATCACACATTGTACCCAAAGTCCTTTACATTTAGCCTTGTTTTTTAGATTTATTGAGAAATGTCTGATCTGTATGTGCTTTTAAACAGTAAACCAAATACATTTGAAATTTGTCAAGGTTTTAAGTAAGCCTTTTTACATGTTTATACACTCAATGTTAAGATTGTAGCCTTGCTGTTGAAAGCCCGTAAGGAGGATACTATGCTCTATTGTCAAGAAGCATTCACAGTCTGTCACATTAGTGCTAGAGATGTGTATAGAAGAGTAATTATTATAAGATGACATCCAGCAAATGTAAGTAAAAATAGATAAACCTCAAAGGAAAATTAGGCTGTATGTTTTAGATACTATTTGTCTCCAGTTGTTTAATGTCAGGACACTAAAATGTTATTTAGCATAGCACCTAATTGGTAAAATAATTTTGTATTTATATAACAAACAGAAATGTGATTTACTTAGTTCTGCACTTAGTTAGCTTCTTATCAAGGTAGATAAATACAAAAATACAAACAATGGCTTATCAGTAATCCAGTATTTAAAGAGATGCATGGTATAACCCGTAGTCAGAGAGATGCATGGTATAATATTTTTAATTCTATTTATACAGTTCAGCAGTACCAAGCAGCAAAAGTATTTAAATCTACTAACGTAATGTGCAGTTTTCATTTAAAAAAATGATATGGAACAGATATTACAGCAAGAAGGAGCACTACGTGGCATTTTTTGCTAGAATTAATCCTGCTGTTTCAAGAAAACGTTTGATTCTGGTCATAAAGCAAGGCTTGCATGCCAAAATGATAGATGCCTGAAAAGAAGCTCTGATAAATAAAATCCTGCAGACCTTGGCATTCACAGTTCCCTTTTGGCAACAGTGAGGAATGGCTGAGTAATAGTTAGGAAACGGACTTATTTAAGACAGTTTATTGCATCTAAAGATATTAGGGCTAGATCTGCAGCCAGTGTAAATCAGCATATCTGCATTCAAATTACTTATATTGCTTTGTGTCAGCAGAGAATCTGGCCCATATCCATTATCTAGAGGGAATATCAACTACTACAAAGCATACTTATCTAACCAAAAGCAAACGTAGTGTGCGTAGCTCATTGATGTTTCTTGTAA
This sequence comes from Phoebastria nigripes, assembly GCA_035582835.1. Lineage (NCBI taxonomy): Eukaryota > Metazoa > Chordata > Aves > Procellariiformes > Diomedeidae > Phoebastria > Phoebastria nigripes. The sequence continues at coordinate 240,251 of JAYKAV010003339.1, forward strand.
CACTTATGTTAACCTTTATAATGTGATAAAAATCTGGCACGGTTACGTATGGTTGCAAATGATCTTGCTTTGATAATATCAACAATTATAAATTAGCATTTATCGCTTTTAATACTGCTTCAAATTACATTGATAAAAGCTTAACTTGATATTGATGAGAGGACTAGTAATTTAGGACCTTGCTGTTGCTCTAATTAACTTTACTGAGAGCAGAATCAGGTCTCTTCTCTGAAACAGGTCTGCCTATCAAAGTAGTATGGAGGGTTTTTTTTTAATATAGTGTATTTTTTGTGTTTTCTTTTGGTGAACATATTTCATATCTAGTGACGACCACATTTTACAGAGCCACTAAGTTTAGACTCCTGCCTTTTACATATAAACAAGCCTGTTATTCAACCCAGTAAAATCACCGAGAGTGAAGTTCAGACACAGGCATCTGCAGAGTCCGAGTTAAAAGTTTTAGTTTAAAAGACTGCCCTGTGAGACTCAGAGTAATGTAACAAACCCTGGCTCATTCTTCATTTGTTTGGCTCAAGTAATGAAAGAGGAATTTCACTAATTATCAGAATTTTGAGCAGTAAACACTGGGTCTAAGTAGTATCTCAGTTAGTGGTTATAATGCTGCAACCATTAGACCTGTTCAGCAACCGTTCTGGCAATAACTTACAGGCAAATCAGAGCATTGAAATACATGGAATTTTACACGTGCTGAATCATCTGTATTGTTTATATGACATCAAGTTTATTTCAGATTGTAGAAATAGTTTTGATATTAAAAATACAGTTGTGGTTTCTGCCCATTTTTAAATGGCAAATGACGTTATGGTCAATCTGAGAAAACAAAGAGGAATGCTTTGGTGACGCTAAATTTATTATATTGGCAACACCACTGAAAACTACAAGTGTCCACGTACCGTCTGTTTCATGCAAGATTTATTTGTTGTGAGAGAAAACCCTGATGGTTGGTTAGTGAATTAGGTCAATAAGCAGTAGGATAGTGATAGGGGAGATTCTATTGCTCTTGGGGATTTAGGCTTCCTAGCACGACATTTAAATCAATAGGAATCATCAGCTACCCTAATCTGCCCATACCAAATAGCACTGGGCCTGAGGTGGTGGAGAAAAATTGGAAGATTGGGAAATTGCTTTTTTTCCCCTCAGATAATTAATGAAATGTGTTGTGTAGATGCTTATAAAAATACTTTATCTACTTTTACTGTATGTGCAATTTTATTAAAAATACAATGTATTTCTAAAGGTAGCACTAATTATAATCATCATCACTTCTTATCAGTGCACTCATAGAACTCTTCAACTATTTTTGCAAATGCATCAGTAACTTTTCAAAATGTACACAAGAAAGAGGCACAAGGCAAGAAATTCCCATTACAGTATAAACAAAATGTTAAGATCCTGGCTTGCAACTGCTGGTATTAGTTAATGTAATACAATGTTGATATAGTCAAAATGATAACAGAAAGACAGAGTTAAAATTACAAAGCTATGTACAACCAATATGAAGAATTGTAAGAAGCCTGTTATTTCGTAGGTAAAGTGGACACTTTTTCTTCAGTAATAATTCAAATTGCTGATGATACAAACCCAGAACTAAATAAGTGCATCAATGAGATGCAAGGATAAATCTACATTGTTTTCACATCCTATATTTTCACTGAGTACACAGGAATTTGAGGTGAATGTATACTGCCATAGCAGCACTTAGAAAGCTGGGAAACAATGTTCTTCTAAAAGAAAGTTTATTTTCTTGATCTATTAGTAGCAGTCAAATATAATTTAATTTTGGTCAATTTGCTATGTTAAATCATGAACAATATTTGTTATATAGGTGATAACAATTTTAGACAATAAAGAGTGCATCATTGAAAAAACCTCTTACCTCCTCTTGCCTTATGCTTATTACAAGACATAAGTGAACTCATTCTTTGTTTAAATGGTTATATTTATTAAAAGGATCTTTTCAGACAAAAGACTTTATCTTAGACCACCATTCAAAATAAGCATTAGATGCTTCAACTCCACTGTATGCTCACATAGGAACACGTTAACCTTAGAGAGCTACGTAAGCTTGTAACAGACATTCACTGTCGGCATCATTCTGATTTTGTCAGCCAGGAAGCCTGCTTGCAGCACCTAGATGGGATGTGTATTTGTTCACTCAAATGTTGTTGCCATTATACCATTTTTACAGCAATAAAGTTCCATTGAGGCCAATTAGGAACTATTGGAGTGGAGAGTAAGCAACAAATTTCAAAATTTGATCCATCATTTCTTGGCTGTCGAACCCCATGCCCATCTGTTCACATGGCAAACAGCCCACTTGCAAGTTAGCTGGACCTTTCCCCTAAGAAATGAGTAACAGGCAAGAACAGTTTAGTTAGTCTGTGTAACAATGCGAACAATTTTTTTTCTGCAGGAAGTGTGGTCCGATATCTAGGAGAGCTGGACAGCATTTGCCTCCTTTCATTTCATTATATTTTTTGACGTGTACATTGTTAGAAATGGTTGAGTGAAGGAGGAAAGAAAATCAGGGGCTTACTGGTACTGGTTGCTGCCAAAAAGACAGGTTGTATTGGAACAGGTGCTTTGAAAATCTGTGAAAGCCAGCTGAAAGGTGTCAAAATGTGCATAACATGAACGAACAGTTCACAGACATTTTGTGTGAATTTGGTCTCATAGCAGGAAAGTTCAGAAGGGACCCTCGGCAGAAAGTATCTGCCTTAGGAACAGCCAGCCAGCTTAACAGGCATACCCTTGTCTGCTCCATCACAGCGTGCATGATGCTCTCATGCAGGAGGGAAGACAAAGGAAAAAAAAGGTTTGCTCTTGTTACATTTATATCCTTCATTATCTTGGAATCATCAAATCAGGAAAAAAGATATAATAATCTGTTCCTAAAATACATTAAGCTGATCACCTAGCCTAAAAATAAAAGTAGATCAATTGAAACTCCATAAGCTGTACTTCAGTGAGTGATTAACTGCAAAGTGTGTGCAGGTAGAAGAAAGAAGAATGCATGATCCTTTTTATAGTACCGGTCAAACTAATGCCTGTGAGCCACACTTGTCCCTTGACCTTGTTAAATGTGGCCCACGTGTTGGAGGGAGTACAAGCAACTTTTCCGACACATTCCCTTCCCACATGTTTTTCCTGCAGTGTGCTACTGTAGATAGTTCTAAAACACATGGGAGTACAAGTGGCTTCCCCATGTGTATTTAAAACCTAACAGAGCTACAGCAGTCAAAACCACATGGGGATAGAAAACGAGCATCAGGAAAAAAAAAGCTTTTCCACTATTTGTGCTCGTGTTCTTCATGTGCTTAGGGAACACATGGGAGAGCAAGAGCAAGACAAAAAAGACAAGGGAGAGCAAAAGAAGAAAGGAAGAGGAAGAAAGAAGCAGACAGCAGCAAAGAAAAAGGACCAAAGCAAGATGGCATTGAAAAAAAAAGGAGAAAAGACAAGTGAGAAAGGAGAAGGCATTGCAAGGAAAGGACAGGAATTGACAGGGAAAAAATCATAGAGAAAATCATTTCACTGCTTGAAAGGATAAAACCAAGTAAGCCTGCCTGTGCTTTTCATTTCAGCTTTACAGTTTGTGTGCGTGTTTAGTTTTAACAAATGTAGGAAGAGACATGTTCTGCATATTCCCCGATGTCATCCCTCCTTTCGTTTTGTCTCCAGATACTGCATCTTTGTTTCTGCTTCTGCTTTCTGTCTCATTCCGTCTCCTGCTTCCCCCTCCCCTTTTTCTCTTCTCTGCCTCTCACAGGCAATGAATGAGATGTAGCATATCATTGTATTAGCAGGGCCAGTTTTTTTCCCAAACTTGCCTTAAAAATGGAATGCCAGTGAGTATGTTGTTATTTTTTCAGACCTTTTTTTTCCGAGAAGACTTAGTTGAGACAGCCTGAAGTCATCAACATAAACCTAAGTGAGCATATGGGTGAAATGTGACTTTTGCTCCATGCTAGTCATGGGATATGGTCATAGTCTTGATTTCAAGGAGCTTTACAAGAAGTCAGTGCTGAGAAAGTTTTCACTGTAGTTAGTGAAGTCCAAGAGGAACAAATAAACAATCTCACATCTTTCTCTCTCACGCTCGTGGACACACATCTGCATCCACAGCCTCTCCTCTGGACTTCTCTAGGTGCACTGCTTTCTGTGTGCACCACTTACCCTGTAAGCTGTCATTGGGAAAGACAGTTTTGTATGTTGCACAGCAAATCTGAGCATACTCACAGGAATACACAAATATTACGTTACCTAATATTATACATTTGCTGTAATTTGGATTGGAATAAAAGTGAAATAGCTTTGACCCCAATTTTTATTGTATTATCATTTGATAGACTTTTGTTCATCTCAAAATTTTTTCCTTGATTTGGGGATGAAGATAATACTGAGTTTTGACGTTGCATTTAGATTTATGATTTTTACTTTTAAAAGCAGAGGAAGACTCTTAAAACATGTATGTACTCTGGTTTTGCCCCCACTTTCTTTTGGTTCTAAGTCTTATGCTCTATTTTTCTTTTTCTTGTTGTTGACCCTTTTTACTTGTATGCCAGGATCTCAAGATTTCCAAACTAAAGCCAGGAGCTCAGGAGGATGAACGGCTTTCAGGAAATGGTCAACAGCTCTCAGGGTGCAATTCTAAAGGTCATTTGTTATCACATCTGTTCCTGTCAAGGCGTCCTCTCTGAGGCAAAGCCCATCTGAGGGGCTGGAAACCCTGGGAGGTTCTATGGTAGGATTTTCTCTCTTGTGCTGTATGATGAGACTGAAAAGAGTACATTCATCTGTGGAGTTCTCCCAGTGTCAGGGAAAACTGTCAGAAACCTTTCCCTCTGCCCTGTTTCACTGTGACCTTCATTTCCCAGCCACTGGCCTGACTCTAAGTGCAAAAAACCTCCAGTTAATAGTAGGATTCGTCTGATTTCCCCTGCATCTCTTGGGGCAGGGTAAAACTGGAGACCATAATTTGGCAGAAAGTCTAAGATTTCTTGAATATGGCTATGAAGAACAAGAGTCAGAGGAGAAAGGAACAATGCTGGGGTTGAGCAACCTGTTAGTTTTGCTAGTGTTGGAACTTGCCAATGCTGAAAGCTGTTCACGCCATGGAAGTTATGGAGCTGATTAGGCTGAGTGAGTCACGCTGCTCACGCTTGGAGGTAGAGTCCTGCTTTGTGCTTCCCACCATCCACCCACATCACTAGGATCACCGTGCCACATTCTACTGGAAAAATGCCATAAGGATTTTGCATGTAGAAATGGAGTCACGCATGCATTTTATGGCAGTAATCTAATTTAATTATTTAAGTTTATATATTATCATTACATTACAGTCCTCTGGAAAAAAAAAAAAGGCAGAATTTGGAATATCCTGTACTGGACCCAAAAGAGTGTTATCTAGTACAGTTTTTAAATAGTCTGTGAGTATAGTAAAATACCCAATTAACTTAAAAAGAGTTGTTATATCAGGTAGATAATACATGCTTTAAAATGTAAGCACATACGAGAGTATTTCTTCACTTAATCCATTATTTACAGGTCAATGTATTACACTAATATTATGGGCCAAAATATCTCCTAGCACAAGCTGGTGAAGTCCTGTTTGGATCTATGTAGCTGTGCCAATTACACCAGCGAATAACTTAGTTTTGTATTTTTCTATATTTAATGGATAGACTACTTAAATTAACTAAACTGTGATATGCCTCTTCATATTTTGGAAAATAAATTGTTTATGTAATTTAAAGGAAGTGAAGATATAGTAGCTTAAAGCATAAACCATTTTTAAGCATAAATAAATTCAGACAAATTCTTTACACATTCTAAAATTTCAGTTCATTTTTAACATCTATATTGCTCTATGAAGGCAAAAAAGTTATGTAAAAGTGGTATTTTCTAGAAGAGGCTTTTGTCCTTGTCTACAAAGAAAAGGTGTTCCAGAACTGTTCCACATTGTATTTTACATGGCAGACAGAGGATAAAAAATGGTGAATTCTGCATCTGTCACTATTCTGCATCTGTCACTCAAAGAAAATTCCCCTTTCCCTTTTTGGGAAAGTTGCCTAAGGATGATGGGATATGGCTGATAACAATAATCCATATTTAGGCAACCAGAATATTGTGACAATATTAGCCAGAGTAAGGGAATGCAGACTTAAAATCAAAACATCTGTGATGGTAACTTTAACTTACCCTATTATTCCTAGATGTTGCAGTGTCATAACTTACATTCCTGCATTGTCTTGCCATAAAAATATACATCTAGCCTTGAAATTCAGCACTAACTTTAAATTAATTTGCTTTAAACTTCATATCATAAAATTAATATTACTGAAGCATGGCAGTTCATCTTTAGACACTAATAGTAGAAATAAGTGATCTTCTACTTGATAGATTGCAAAATGTGTTGTATTTTATCCCTGATTATGAGAATAATTTGATTTGCCTCAGCATAGCTATTAAATAGTTACAGAGATTGATTGTAGTGGTATGAAGGATTTCACCATTAATAGTTTTATGAGAGAGATTCAGAATATAAACAGATTTCATGGCTATTCTTAAACGGAATATCTGAATATATACCCTTCCTTCCCTACAACCCATGCACATCAGCTTGCCATGGAAATTTCTGTCAAAATAAAGATTTCTTTGATTTTCCAGTGCTTCATATCACAACGTGTTGCTGTATCGCCAGCATTATAGCATGGTTGCATAAATCATAGGAGACAAATGGCCAGAATAAAATACTATAATGAACAAAAAGAGGTGTAGTACATGATGAGCCTGATCCTGTCACGTGAGAGATTTCAGTCAGAAGATTTTGTTCTGTTAATTTCAGAGAGGATCAGTCCCATCACATGTGCTAGGAAATGTTGATATTAATTCTGATTCTGCCCTCTTTCTACCAGTCACTCTTCTAGTTATGAGCAAGACCCAGTGCTGGTAACTTATAGCTGCTGAGTAGCTTGAATTTAGGAGTGTATGCAGTGTCTGTGCTTGGGCTGCCAAATCACATTGCATGTCCTCTGTTCATTTACTATGGCTGCTAGAATAACTTATTATGATACTGGACTTCCAAAGAATATATTAACTTCCTGACTCTCTATAGTAATACCATACAGCTGGTTCAAATAAACATTCCAAGCTAGTGCATTTTTCATCTTGAAAAAAACAGCAATCCCAAAGAAGTTTTGTATTTATTCAGCGCTTACTGTCATTGCCTTTGACACCAAGCACAAAATTAATAGTTTAAAAAATGGGAGTTACTCTCTAGGCCTTTGCATTGATTCTCTCTTGTTGTTCTTCATTTATTTCGTTGACCATTGCAGTCAAAAAGAGAGGAAAAACTGCTCATGGCATTAATTTTCTTGAGTTACTGCACTGTTCTGTCTCACTAAAACTTTATTGTTGTTTTCTATACTTCGAAAAAATGTGACTGTTTTTATCTGAAGCAGAATCCATATAAAGAATTAAAGTTGCTCTTGACTTTACCTTACTATTCGGAAATTTCATTGACATTGGTACAAAAACATAACTAGGTAACTAAGTTACCCATATTAAACTTTTGCAGACTATTAAAAATATGTTACTTTGTTTCTTTAATGATTTCATCGTCAGTTCATTTATTAATATTGCTCCTATCAAAAGAGCTGCTGAAACATTGAATGAGAGCCATAGGCAAAATAATCATGTAAATAATGGATATTTTGGCTGTATAAGGGCTGAAGGTTTGGTTATATTTGATCATACAGTTTTTGTAGTTATATTAGTGTAGGTGCACTGAGTTTTGGCTTCAGAAAGAGTACACATGATTAAATAAAGACTTTGCTCCAAATATCGCTCATCAGTAACATACTAATTCCCACCAGAGAAAATGAAATATATCACAGTGTACAGGTCTTCCATTTCTATTTCATACTGTCATTTATTAAGTAATTTCCTAATGAAAACTGTTAGATGCACCAGGTTTCTGAGTTGGATTCTTGTACTCTAAGCTGTAATTATGGAAAAACTTACAGATGGAATTATGGAAATCATGGAAAATACTGTGCATGTCCATACTTTTCTGAGTTTTGTTTTAATTCCTTGGGCTAATTATGAAGAAAAAAGTGATATTTCCAATAAGTTGTGGAACAATCAGAGTTATTCAAATACATATGATACCTGTTTTTAAGGAGTTTTCAAAAGCTGGACACTAGTTGTGATCTCTCATCCAATTGCGAGTGATCTAAATGGGAAAGTGTCCCTGATTTCAATGGGAGCAGGAGTAGATGATAGTTTTTCATTGTTATATCACACATGAAGAAGGCAATTGTGTATGCAAGGCTTACAATGATGTCAGATCTACATTTTTATATGTTTTGTTACAGTCTGTGAATAACTGGACCGTATGGATATAAATCTGTCTTTGATTAAGATAGATTATTCTGGTGTCCCGTTATAAGATTATTTTACATAAACAAAGTTATCATTGACAAGTACRGAATCATTCTGATTTATAGCACTTTCTGAAAAATATACACATCTGTGAAAAATGCTAACTTATGGCTGGAATTAAGGGTTAGATGCAGGTTCTTTTTATTCTGCATTTGCATTAAGGAAAACTATTTTGCCTGTTACTGGTTCAAATAGTCATGGAAATTTGCTTTTTTCAGAGATCTATTCTACATAATTTACAGATAAGGTAAATCAATCCATAGTTTTACGACTGGAAGTGAGGGAGTATTGTAAAACTGCAGTATTAGGCAAAGTACATAAGAACATTCTGAACCCCCAAATGCTATATTAAGGTCACACACGTTTTAAATTAGGAGCCTCTGTTCTCACTCATAAATGTCTCAAACTTTCAACTTCTGATCTGAAACTTTTGGTGGTTGAATATTGTAACAGTAGCCACTGGAATTAGTAGATTCTGACCCTTGTGCCACATGACAGGGTATATATAACTGTTTGTGACCCTGACCAGGTTCATGTGACTGGAGCAAAGAAATTAAGGTTAGTCTCTCACTAGAGCTCCTGCATGCTAGAGCTTTATTACAAAGGTAAAGGTGACTGTTTTTTTAATTAGTCTATCAATATAAAATACACTTAGACAAAGAATAATATTAGATTTAAATCATTTTATCCCCATTCACATGACATCTATCATATTGTATTCATAAGCATGAGGAAAGCAAAACATAGCTCAGTCTCACTGCCTTCAAATTTGTGGTTGTTACCAGTGAATGCCTGAACATTTATCTTTTATGTTTTCAGCTTCGATTTTTAAAAATTACTTTTTGTATTGTTGCTTTGTTGTTTTTCTTTTGTTCTTCCTATCTGCAAGACATGTAACATGACAAGCACTGAGCATCTATTTATGTGGAGCATTCAAGGAAATGGAGAGTTATAAATATGTATGTCTGATGATAATATGTAACTATGACAAAGATATTCCTGCCTGTGTTTTTTGGAAGTGACCATACAAAGCTATGGTTTATCGAAATAATGGTAAAAATAACATTCTAAAAATGTACTAGTTACATAAATATTCAAAAATACAAAAATGTGTTCTTAGTCCCAGGTAGAAAAGCTCCTCTTTGAAATATTTGGAGACAGATGTCCCTGTGTCTCCCTATCCCCCAAGATCCATTTTCTGCAAAGCTCTTTTAAATGTGAGAGTATAGAGTTTCGCAACAGTTTATTGCTAGATTTACAATGCTGGCGACAAAGTCATTCTTAAAAAATGGGATAGACTTCTCCCAGGAATTGATCTCTGGTTGGGTTAATGGATTATATGGGCCAGACTGTGACTGTCACTAGCCCTTACACAGTAACACTGCTGCAAATGCATGTGAGATCCAGTCCTGTAGGAAACTGCTTCTGGGAGCCCAGCACTCCTACCCTCTGGGTAACCTCTCCAATGGAGCAAGAATAAGACAGGGTCATGCTTATGCCTCCACATTTATACGAAAGTAGGAAGAACAGTCAATGCCTCCCTAAAGGTGCTGTAAGCCAGCAATGTCCCTACATTGGTTTGATTATGGAAAGATTGTTGCTTTTGCAATTACTCCTAACCTGTGCTGTTTGAAACGACCATCATCAAGACTACTGGACAGCACATAGAAGCTTAATTATTTGGCTGTGTATTTTGATATTCTTGATTAGATTTTATGATGTTCTTTTTTGTTCCTTATGTAGATCTTTAGCTGAAATCAGCAGGATGTAAAATTGACATTTTGTATTTCATATTTATATATTATTTTAAATAATTTCCAGAAGACCTGTGCGACAGCAAAAGGTAAAAATAGTGGCTGAAATGGTTTGGTACATTAAATCGGGTGGGTTTTTTTTTCCCTGCTGAGTACAATAAGATCACTGTGTCCCAAAGTCTTTATCATACCGCCTAGTTGACTTGTGAAACCTTGCTGCCCCAGGCAGCTTGATCTTCCTGCCAGTGACACCGGTGGCAAAACCCTTTTTGTCTTCAGCAGAAGCAGGATTGCGCTGCCCAATGCCTGCAGCATGGAAATTCGACGGCTCCTCAGCATCGCTCCTGGTGTACAGTGATTTTTCACTATTCTTTATTTCAAAGAGCTGCATCGAGGGCTACTGTGCAATAGTAAAACGAAAGCAGCGCAGAGTATGAGAAAAACATACAAAAACTTTACAAATAACTTCCACTTTTGAAATTTAAATCCTTTATAAAAGGTTGTGAGATTACAGCTATTAATTTTGGCTTGTCCTTTCAGTTAATAATTGCTTTTGAAGTGGCTCTGGCCTTAGATCAGGGTAACTTTGTTTTGTGTTACTTGGCCACGGACAGGTTTTGCTTACACATAAATTGATACATTTTTGTAAGAAGGATACAAAGAAACAGTATTGCAATGATGTAGTGTGTATATATGCACATATATGTGCACACAATACTTACTTTCACGTCACGAGCCGGTGGTTTTGGGGCTGTGGCAGCAGGACTCCCCGTGCCTCTTGGAGTCTCCAGGTGGCAGCTGCCATTTCCCCACCATGGTGGCCCGAGGCCTGCCCATCCGCTGGGGACTGTGGTGGCGGGAGGGGGCTGCTGTGAGAGGCCACTGCTCAGCGTGAGGGGCTGGCAAAGAAGAGGCGAGTGAGGAAGGGGCTGTCCGCCACCGCCTCTCCGAGAGGGCCTCGAGGTGGAGGAGCCGCAGCGACATGATGGCTGCAAGGTGCCGGSGTGGAGGCCGAGGTGCTTGTTCTCACGTGGAGGCGATACTTTGAGGGAAGAAGTGGGAGAAAACCACCAGCAAAGGTGGAGAGCAGCTGGTCCCGAGGCAGGAGGTGGGTGTGAGGCAGGGAAGGGCAGTGGTGGGATGGGCAGCGCTGTGCCKTGCCTGTGGAGAAGAGCGGGAAGGAGCACTGCCGCTGCGGCAGCCATTGAGGTGGCCAAGGGCCATGGTGGGCTCCAAGGGCTGGCTGAGGGCAGGGTTCCCTGGAAAGAGGTGAGGGCCTGGTGGTGGGTGTGCTGGTGGGCACTGCAGGCTGGCCGKGATGCAACAGAAAAGCATTTCCCCCAGGGGAGGCCCGAGGTGGTGGCCATTGGGGCACAGTCCRGCATCGGGGGGTTGACATGGCTCTGCCACCACATCAGGATCGGCAGTGCCCCTGTGTGMGGGACTCAGGCGTGCGTGGGGTTCATCTGTAGATTTTTATTAGCAAAGAAAAAAGTCTGTGAAATTCAAACCTTTTGCCATCCCTCCAGCTTAAGCGGTTCTATGGGTAATTATCTTAAGAACAATTACACAAGATGTTACCTCAGGCAAATCATATAAAATTAAAAGAAAGAGCACAGTGCCATATCGTCAAATTTCACGTCGGTAGGAAGTTTTAAAATCCGCAGCCTTCTGGAATTCCTGTGGTTCAGTGTTTGTTCACGATACGTACCAGGGGAAAACATACGGTAATCCCATGCAGAAATAAATGTGACTGAATCCTGTTTGCTTTCAAATAATTGCATTTATTTACATGAGTTTAACCTCCATTTAAAATGTCATGTATATCTCAACTAGATTAATGCATGTAAAAAACCCAAGCCTCTGTGGGAAGTGTTTCGAGTAAGCAATTTGTTTTGCTTGTAATTAATGGATTCTTACCTGCAGTACAAGTTATAAATAAAAATAAACTAATGGTGAGTGGAAGTTCGCTGCTGTCGTTCAAATAGTGGACAGTTGGGTAATTACAGACCATCAAAGAACTGCCGCACTGCTGATTATTATCTTTTAAGAATTTACCAGCCTTTCATCGTTCAAAAGAAACTTGCATTGAAGACTTTAAATATATGCTATTAATAAAATAAACCTATTAAGTGGTGTGATGGTTGGTATTTACAGCTCACAGAGGAGAACAAGTCACCTTTTCTTTGTTGCTTCGTCTGATACAGAATGCCACATTGTGAAATCGGTAGCCAAATCTCATTTAGCCACGTGTATCTGTGTCTATACCGAGGGCTTCATTCTGTAAATGTGCAAGCAGATTGACTAAGATGAGAAGCTTTGGAGCAGAGTTGGACTATACCTCTGGAGAAAGTTACTTGACTGTTTGTAAGGCCAGAGTCTGAAAATGTCAGAAAATCCATGCACGCAAACCTTGTATGCAAACCTTTGAACTGAAAAGTACCAGTGAGGAAGATGTTGGCAATAGTTACATCTGCTCTGAACTAGAAGTGTGTATAATTTCTAACACATTTTTATACGTATACTTATTCCATGTGTTGTTAAGATTTGTTATTTAAAATCCTTACGAATAATATCTTGATATGTATTTACAGAATTTAATTTTCAAAACTAAAAAAGTCACTAACCACAGAAGTATTTTTCACAGTTGTGATTCTCCATTTATTTAATATCAAAATGAAGAAAACATACATTTCCATGGTAATTTTAGTTAAAAACTGGACTTAGGATGGAAATGATGTTATATATATCCCTTTTCCTCATAGAGGTAAACCCATATTTACTACATTCTAGGCTGTGATCTTTGTATTGACTAGAATTAACATTTGAAGCATAATATTGAAAAATGTGTTTATGCATGCAGTGGTGCTGGAGATAGTGAACTTTCGTCTTGGGGGCGGCATGGGTATATGCAGTGTAGAGCTGATTGTGATAGGCTTCCATCAGAAGTACTGCAGAGCTCTTGGAGCTTGTCAGGACTTTGGATCCAACATTGCTGTTCTCATCTGCCTATAAACCCTGTACAGATAGCAGACACGTTGTCTCCAGTAAGGAGGCATCTACTACCTAAGTTGATCTATATAGTTTGTCTACCCGTTTATCCTGTGTTTATATCAGAATGTCAGAGAGTCAGTCCTGCATCTCTCATTCAGAATACTTACACGAGATTGGATTATTCATCTGAATAAGATTTCCAGGATGGGGATCATAAACCTCTGTAAATAGAACACTGAAATTGTAAATAACGTAAAACAAATGCTAAATATTGTACTCTTCAGTCGCTTTCATTGAGCCAAACTCTAATAATCATTAAGGCATGTCAAAAATATAGAGATATATGGTTTATACTAAAGGTCAGTTGCAGTCCTCGGTTATTTTTAATTCATTGAATTGTTTTCAGCAGGCATATCTGTATGTAGCATAATCTCTTGCCCATTTTCAGCAAAACATCCCTAAATTTATCATACATGAAAACAGAGCTGGAGGAAGAGGAAATGAACAATTTTCCAATTTATGCAATTTAAGAGAAATATGGGGGGGTCTTTAATGACCATTGGCTGTATGAAATACAAATTATCTGTACCTATCAAGCTGCAAAAGCCTGTTGAAGATGGCAGACATGCTGCATTTAAAYGGTTCTGTAGTCTTGTGAGACTAGTATTGTTATAAATTTGCGTGTGTGTCATTGAACTAGATACTGTGATTTGTAAAAGACCATAAATATAATTTTTGTTGTTAATATCATCATTCATTTTGACATGTTTTAGCTTGATGGTTTTGGCATAATATTTTAACAAGCTTTAAAAAATCCTAAGATAAAAACAAATGGAAGAATTTCAGAAAATGAGCTATTTTAAGGTTACTTGACAATTTAATTGAGAATTCACTGATTTTAACAGTACAATTGTGTTGATTATCTTAATTTTTTTAAAAAGATTGAAAATTTCCAAGTGCATTGACAGACTTGTGCACACCTGTTTTGGGGGTTTTCGGGTGTTGGTTGTTTTTTTTTTTATAAACTGCAAAGAAGAAAAAGTTTAAACCTCTGAGAATCTGGAAATACCAATTGCATGAATACGTAAGGAAAGCAATTGTCAAAGTGCTCTGAGTGTTAGCAGAATTCTTAAAGCTAGTTAATGTTGTAATGACAAGACAAGGAAGGGCTATAAGACTTAAAAATATGCTGTACATGATCATATGTTTTTCATATTTTGTATTTACACTTAGGTAGTTACTTGTGGAAATTGAGCAAATGTACAGTGTATTAACATGCAGTGTGATAAACCTGAAAAAGCTAATGATACCGCAATTACTGCTTGGCTGTATGAAAAACTGAAAATTCTGGATTGTGTTCTTTTGAAAAATACATAGTTGTAACGTTGTGATGCAGAATGATCAGRAGTCTCTTCAGTAGCAATTGTGATATGTTGCAGTGTGTATTTATTAATATACCATTTTTTCTTAAAGTAGAATTTCATATATGTATAATAATTATTTGGAGGTAGTAAATAATTGCAACACAAACTTCAGGAAATCTAGAAAGGCTTTTATGTCATGAACGAACAGTGAGAAAGGAGAATGGGTAAGCAATAATTTTAGTCCTTTCAGGCCTAGAGGGTTCCTGGGCAGGTGAAATGATGAGATTTTACATGTTGTCTGATTGCTCTTGGACTTATTATTAGGTCCCTACATCACAGTCTCAAGGAGAAGGAGGAGGACTTTGGTATTGCCAGAATATGCTGCTGTCCACAGCCTGTATTTCCTTTTCCTGGGAGGATTATGCTGTGTGTGAGCAGCAGTGTCCTGCATAGCAGGAGAGATGTCTGAATGGAAGGTCCCTTCCCCCAGGGGTGGCACATCTCAGTAAATGTTCTGGTCACTTAAGCCAGGGGCCAAAGTCTGCATTTTGACCAGAATGTATTAAACTTCGGAGACGTGACCTCTTCTGTTCCTATTTATTAAGTACTGCATGTGATTCTTTATTTAGGGGCAAGTTGTCCTCATTTTATTCACAGAATCAGCCCTTTTGAAGTTAGTGAATTGCATGCATGTGGAAAGGGAGAGAGATTAGCTTTATAAACTCTGAAATAGTTTATAATATAGTCTAATAATAATAGTTAATAACAAAGTCCCTCTGAAGTCCCTCATGGCAAGGACAATGGCAAAACAGGATTGTGGCTCCTCGTAACACCCTTGCCCTGTCTAACCTTTTATGGACCAGCTTAGCTTTATTAAACGTCCAAACAACAGTCTTTGTACGCTGTATTCATACTTTTAGACATGTATCATGCTTTTGTTTTACCTTTGATTTCCTTGGCACATGATGCTATAGGGAATTAAGATAAAGTGCAGTCATCTGTCCAGTTTCCTTCCTACAGCCATATTGTATATTAAACTCTCAGGCCCCACAGTGTGCTGCAGGAGATTATCCAAGAAATGATAAATCCTCGCTAGGAGCCATCAAAGCACCATTGCCAGTTTGTAGCCACTAAAAAGACCCTCACATCTCTTTCACTGTCACTGCATTATTGATTAGCTTGCGAAATACTGAAGCTGTATTGACTGCAAATATTTAGGGATGAAAAAGGAAACATTGTCCTCGAAGGTATTTGCAGTCCTCTCTTCTCTGTTAAAGAGATCTTTCTTCTCTTGTATTTCTCTGGCTGTCTTCTACCTGTTATATGCTGCAGGCTGCTGTGTTCATCCAAGGGTACTGGCAAGATGGGCAAATGGCTGCCTCACCCTGCCGTGGCTGGAGTCATCAAAAAGCTGAAAGAGACAAATGAAGGAGAGTGCTTAGATAAAGATTGCTTGATTGGTTTTGCACGCACATGCATTTGGACAGAAATTATAGGAAGCAAAACTCATTTCCTATTTGTTTATGTTTTAATTAATTTGTATTTAAAAATTATCTTAATGGTCCAGACAATTTAGGCCATGAGGTCTGAAACAGTACTGCTTAAGATAGCACATAGCTGGCTGATATTCTAGTCCCATTAGACAACATAGCTGCTGAAATCCTAGCGCATTCTGTCTCGATATTCATGGGTTCTCCCAATCCAGTTATAGAAATACCCTGTGCAGACGGGCTAAAACACAAGACCTGAGAAAAATTTTAGCTTGTTGATCCATTCGGGTGAAGTCTGAAAAGGGACTTTGCAAATGAAGAACAGTAAAGTACACAACAAAGCAATTCCCTCCTAATTCAGCAAGTTACTTCTCGCTGTCCCTTCTTCAAGAAGTCCCTGCTTAGCTACATTGGCACATGCAGGTGGTTTCTGCCTGCTTAGTGTACAGTTAGTTCTCTGCCTGGTACTTAAGCTGAAATCATTAACATGTGTCTTGTGTGTTACCTGAATGAAAGGCGAGTTCACGGGTTATTATTGCCCATTTTTTCTCTTTGCTCCTGCACTTCCCTGTTTCGATTACAAATCCCCCTCCAGGCACAAAGCAAGCTGGACACCTACAGTGCAGCTAAAGAGTTATTTGTTCCCTAGGTGGACACTAATGAATGACTGCAGTGCTGCCCTGAGTGAGGGGGTCCCCACTATTAAAAGTTTAATAGAAAGATCTGAGAAGCTGGGGGCCAAGAGAAGGAGGAGGGGACAGGGAGCTGTGAGTAACTCACTAAGTGCCTTCTCTGTTCCTTTGCTGTAGTGGAGATTATACCATCCATTAGGACAGAAGCAACTGGAGAGAGGTCAGTTCCCTCTGCTTTCTCCTTTTGCCTTCAGCCTCACCGCAAGCTGTTGAAACTGCAAAAACATGTTGGTTCCTTTCCACTGTAAAATCTCTGAAAGCAGCAGGAATATGGCCTGTCTGAAAAATGAGCTAATTCAGACTTCCTTTCACTTTTCTGATTTTTTATCCTTTTGTTTCCCTCCCACTCCTCTTTGTTCTCTTTTTTCTCTCTAATGTGTCTCTCTCTTCTTTACTCTCCATACTCGTATCTTCCTCTACCTCATACTTTTCAAGACTTGGCACTAGGATAGGTATATTTAATTTGGGGGCTTAAAAGTTCTTTTTTTTTTTTTTAATTATTCTTTAAATATTCCAGCACCCTCATGAATTCCTGTCTATGCTAAGTGATCATAAAGTTTCATAAAACAGTAGAAATACATTGTCCCTTATTTCAACCGAGGTAAGTATAAACCTCCTCAATTTTTCTCTCTCCCACTCAACTGTAGGAGAGTGAGATCTAGTTTTAATTTTGCTTTTAGTTTTTGATCTAGGCCCCATTACTGTAGCATCTGTCCATGTCTGAGACCATATGAAGAAGAGGGATTGGTTATAATTGAGAGAGAGAGAGAGATGTGTCCTTTAGTTTCTCTCTGCTGTGTATTACCAAGAATATTCTGAATATCTCTTACATAATCCTTATAAGGAACAAGACGAATCTCTTGTATACCATTCCTATTATAACTCCAAGAAAGAGGTTTTTATTGCAGGTTCAGACCACCAACATGTTTGGTATCCTGGGGTCCTGCAGGATGCTGCTCGCATTGCAAGGGACAGCCAGGGAACAGCAATGGAAGAAGCTTCCTTGCACCAGAGGTGTTTGAGAGAGTTAGAATTCTGCTGGAGCTAACCGTAACCATAGGAATTCAAGTTTGTTTTCATGGYGGGATATCATAACMTCCCTCCATTTTGGCAATAGAGTTCTAGGATTAGAAACCTCTGCTAATCTTTTGACAGCTGGTAATAAATGTAGCTGGAAGAACTAAAATACAATGGCTTCTCCATGGTTCTTTGGACCCACTGTGTCATCTTTCATACAGAGCTCTTCTAGAAGGCAATGCAAGAAYATTTTGAGCCTGTAAATGCATCCTATAAAGAGCACTGATACCTGAATTTGATGCCTGATCTCTTTGAAACAGCCTGATTAAGAAAAGGCCTCCAGAAGTGGTGTTGGCCATACAACCTGCCAGCACAGGTTTCTTAAGATTGCTGCCTGACCGAACATGTCAGATTCCTGTTTGGAAATATCTGGAGTGGATCCACAAAGCTTACCTGCGTTTTCCTTTCTCATTGCCTTTCCTTCAAACATTAGTGAATTATAGCACTTGGACAGATGTAAAGCTGACTAGTGTGATCACCTGCAAAATAACTTTTAGAACTGATGTAGATGTTTTCTGGTGAGAATATTTCAGGGACATGCGTTTTCCTAAGTATTGCAAGGATACAAAATTTGTGTTCTTCTCATTTTTTAACAAACAGTGGTTTTGAGTCTGCTCTAAAATTTGCCCTTCACTTTTTTTCTTAAATTTAACCTGTTTAAGGAAATACTTTTATACCATGCTAGTAATCTGATTGTACTTGAAGTTAACACATACTTTCATATTGCTCTGAATACAGTTGCTTTCCTGAACTGAGGCCTATGCTTAGAACTTAAATCTGAATCCTGGACTTCAGAAAATGCTAAAATAGGTTGCTGCTCCTGAAAACACAGGCTGGCAATTCCCCTGCTTTCCTGTGTGTTCTGYAGAGACAACATTAAAGTTCAGTTGCATAAGACTCATTCTTATTTTCATGATATTCACTATTATTTTAAGAACTCTTAAGCATTCTTAGTAGGTGCAGTTCAAAAAACCTGCAAGGACAGGAAGTTTCTCCCTTTCTTACCATGATAATAAGAAGTGCTTGAGAGAAATAAGTGCTATGTGAGAAGCATCATTATTACTCTCCTCGGTGATATGTTCACCTCTCATGTCAGTAAAATTTTCTTCTTTTCACTTTTTTGAAGCAGTATCTTAAGATTGTTTTGGGKTTTTTTTTTGTGTGGAAACTATTAAACTGACTGCCATGATGACTGTACTCTTTTCAGTAGTCACTCAGAACAGATAGATTGCAGGGAATTGCAATGCAAAATTCCCCTTATCGTATGTCAGGTGAGATCTGAAGATCAATTCTGAATGTAGCCCTCCCTATTTGGTTTGGTTTTTTGTTGGTTTTTTTTTGCCACAGCTGCAGACTACATTCCAAATTACTGATATTAGTGATGGCTGTTCTATAATTTTGTCGCAAGTCACACTGGAACAACTTTTTGTCTCTCCTGAACGTGAGATAAGTGCAACTATACTTTTCGTGATGCAGAACCAGGCAGCCTATGTCATTTCCTTTTGGTAAACATGGTTATGGAGGTTGGGAGCACAGTTGACTTTTAGGYTACCCAACAGTCTGCAATTAGCAATACCCCAAGATTTCTGGATTTTCTCATCTAGCCTTCTTTTGTGTGACTTGCATTATAAGAGAAGCCAGAGCTAAGTGAACTGGAGAGGTCAGTAAATTACTATTGTTCAGTCTTGTTCTTTGCTTTTGAGGTAAGTTGATCCTATTTGCAGGGATGTCCTTTCAGTTATAACACTTTTCTGACTTTACTAACAGACTCAAGGATAGAAGTGTTTAGTTAATAAAGTCTTAAAAAAAGTATGGTAAGCCACCTTTGTATCTGAAAAACAGTGAATCTGTATACAAACAACTGAATAAAAAAACCTCAAAATTTTTGAAGAATGAAAAGAACCAAGTCTTGCAACTGATCAAGAAAAACTGTCTGTACCTGCTTCTTCCAACTTTTTGAATCCTTCTTCAGGAATAATGTTTTCCATGGCTTGATGCTTGCAGCTCCATAAAGAAAAAACTTTTGTCATGGAAATCTTATTCTTGGCTTTTAATAGTTTTAATAGCAATGTTGAATTATATTAGTTGTCCATTTATTTTAATGTCCTGGTTCTGAAAAGGACTAGAATCATATGTTTCAGAGGAAAACACAAGAACTCTTTGGGTGGTAAGCTGTGCACTTACAGACTTCTGTTACAAAGCAAGCAATCAGAAATATATTCAGGCAGAAACTGAGTAGCTGTTCTGAAATTTTTTGTGACTATGAATTTTTGTAGTTTGGGCCAAGTTGTAACCCGAGAGCTGACAAATAGTTGACCAAAAATGACACATAGAATAATAAATAATGTAGGCACATGTGCTTGTGGGGGGGTAAACGGTCCTTTCCTGTGAGAAATTGTAGAAACAGAGTAGTTAATGAGTAATTCTGCGATATAAGTGGGAAGATTCTTTTGTTTCTGTTAATCCTACTGAATTGATTTTAGGAACAGGTCTGGGTGAATAACTAGACTTATTTTTCTGAACGGAGGATGAATATATGGTATGTTTATAAAACTCATAAACAATACCCTGTTTCACCCTCTGTCCTATATTAACTTTCTCTGACATTCAGGAACCAAAGCCTGTATCTGAAGAAGGTCACAGATGTCATAGCAATGAACATGTAAGTTCGCGGATCTCAAAATAACAATAAAATAATGTTGTAAAATATTTAAATATTATAAAACAAAGAAGTTTTATATTACATAGTATAATATTTTCATATATTCATACATAATACATTTGTATACGTTTATGTTTTTATAAAAATATATTTAAAAATATAATCCATAATTAGTGAATCCAATAATGGTATTTAAATTATATACACTAGATACTGGAAAAAATTAAGCAACTCCAGATATGATCCACAAGAAACAGTGTATCAAGGAAGAGAGCTGTCCAGAAATAAAGACCAAAACACTGATAGGGAGGACGATTAATCTGAAGTAGCAACCCTTTCTGGTTTCTGAACACTTTAAACAGCACTTGGCCTCTTCCTTTCTTCTGAAGATACAGTCAGAAACCTTCTCCTAAGGGTAGACAGCTAATCTTTTCCATTTACAGAGTAGTGATAGATAATGTTGCTCTCTGGTATGAGCTGGTATGGCTCACTGGTTAGTGCTTCAGCAGTCAGCAAAAGTCATCCATGTTCAGATCTTTTGCTGATGTGTGGGTTTCAAGCTGAAGAGGTAACATTTGCTGTTGCGTATGTTCTTTTTATTTTCTTTTTTACCTTGTGAAACTTTAAATTAAGGACTCTGAGATTCAGTGAGGAAGAATGCTGAGAAGAAAGGTGCCAAGTGACTCTGTAGCCTCACCTGCAGCACTCTCACTGTCCCAATGCATTGAATAGGCAGCCTTGGATGTCTAATGCCAGGTCCTGTGTTCCTCCCAGACACCTCAAAGTTAGAGCTTGTGCTATCATGCTATGCTATCAGCATAGCAAAGTCCCTYTTTGGATCTGGCCTCTAGACACAGATTTTGAAAATAGTCAAGTTTACATTCATTAAAACTAATGGGAATATTCATGTGTATGAAGTAAAACGCTTCAGGGCCCAAAATCGATGCCTAAATGTTCATCAGTACTGGTCTAGGGGTTAGGCCTTTGTTCAGACTGGAATCTTGCTATTTCCACTAAATACTCATTTGCTTGTGCATAAAATCACAGGACTGTTTGCTTGTCCTCCTACACAGAGAAAATAAAAGTGCTCTAGCCTTTTATTAGAACTGATTCTTCTGACGCTGAGAATGGCAGAGGTCTGAGTAGGAAAGCATGCCGCAGTGGGCATGATGCCCCAAAAAGCAGTCTTTAAAATAATTATTTTAATTACTGCGGAGGGTTTGCATACCTTGTCTTTCTCCTCCATGTYTTATACTGACATTTATGTAGCTCTCTTCAAAGTATTGGAAAAACTGGGAAGGCTGAGCTGTGGACAATAAATGGTCAGCTTAAAGTTACTCACTGGGCTGAGGAACGAAGTCTTACAGTGTTGAAGAGCAAGGTATTGTACAAAATATGAGAGCTGGAGTAACATGCTCTTGCTGCTGAAGACTCTCTGGTTTCAGGAGTGAGCTGGGACTTCTTGGTCTCAGGTGGGTAGAGACTAGCAGATAACCAGCATCTGCTTGGCAAGGAGTTAGCACCCATCCTTGTGTGGTGGGTGTCATGTGCCTGCTCGACTCCAAAGGCTTTCAGCAGACAAAAGAGCCATCAGGCAGAGCTTCATGGAGCCACAGGGACAACACGAAGCAACTGATATTGTAAGACTTCGAAGAGATTTAAACAGAATCAGTCTGTGAAAGAAAAGGGGAAAACATTTGCTCAGGTTGGGATGTGAAAACTTCGTACTTGGTGGAGCCGTAGGTATAGATTTACTGTAAGGTAACGTGGGAAGCAGACTTTGATAAAATGATAATAGGAACTTTAGCTTTTAYTCACTGCTGTTTTCAGTCACTTAGAAAAGTAAATATAGTTTACCTACATACATGCAGAGGGATGCTGCCTGTTTTAAACAGCCTAACTGTTCCCTGCAGTCACTTAAAATTACCTTTTAAATATATTAATAGGGGGATTTTGCAATGATATTTGGGAATTACATTTTGGCTTGCATGTGTAATGGATGAATTAGCAGCAGCCAAGAAGAAGCTGTTTTAACTGTGATTCGTGAATTTACTCCCCAGAAGAACGCTGCTGTGAACAATGATTTTGGGAATTAGTCTTTCATATTGGCTAGAAGAAGAAAAGCCGCCGTTTCCGCTGTTTTCTCAGTCCTCTTTCAGCATTTCGCAAGACTCGTTCAGGAGCCGGGTTTGGTACGCGGAGTTTGGGTACGTGGTGGCCCACAGGTCGCCGGGAGGGAGGCGAGGAGGCGCGAGGCGCGCGGCCGGCCACGGCGCCCAGCACACCAGTCACGCCGGGGAGGCCCCTGCCGACGGGAGTCTCTGTGGCGCAATCGGTTAGCGCGTTCGGCTGTTAACCGAAAGGTTGGTGGTTCGAGCCCACCCAGGGACGGTTCCCCTTTTGGCTCGTCCGCTTCCCCTGCAGCCGGCCGTCGTTTTGTCCGTGCGCGCCGGGGGAGGATGTGAGATTAGCGCTGGCGGCCGTGCAGGCGCCGCGTGCTTCTGGGCAGGGGGGCCCCCGGAGGGGAGCGCGGCGCGGCGGCGGCGGAGACGGCTCCCGCCCGCTCTGCGCCCTGGCAGCGAACGGCTTCGCTGCTGGCTGCGCCTGTGGGGCGAGATGGCTCCCGGCCTCCGCCGCCCTTCCCCCGTGCGCCGGGGGGTCGTGTGCTGCCCGAGCAGGGCGGGGTGCGGGACCCCCAGCTGCTCCCGAGCCCTTGTCCTCATCCCCCCCACGCCCATGCGGGGCCGCGGCCTCGCCCCGCGTCCCCCGTCCTCCGAGCGCTGCCGCCGGCAGGCGGGAAGGGGCCGGGGCACGCAGCTGGGCTGTGGCTTCCGCGGCCGGCTCTGTCCTGAGGCCCGCAGGGAGTGGAGTCTCTGTGAGTTTCTTTACCCCGTGCTCCCGCGATGGAAGGTGCAAAGGAAAATACCTTCTCTGAGCTGCGTAACGATAACGGCGATGCCGAGCGACGAGGGCTGGCTTCAGGAGGCACTGCGTTTACGGCACTCCAGTACTCGCGCTACCGCCATCGGATAACCTGGGTTGGAGCCGAGGCGCGGGGGGGAAATGCCATTTGCGAGAAGGATTATTGTARTGACTGTCGTGTACGGCTATCGCCAGCAGTAGCGCAGAAGTTAACACACACAGACGGCAGCCCCGTCTCTCCCCGATGGACGAAGGCAGCCCGGTTTCCCAGCCCTCGCAACCGGCGCTCAACCCGCCAGGAAGAAAGGACGCGGGGGAGAAGCCCCGCAGCAGAGAGCCGGCCGCGAGGCTCCCCGCGGGCAGGGCCGCGGCCCCCCGCGCCCGCCCGGTCCCCCCGCGGGTCCCTCTCCCGCCCGGAGCAGGCGGTGTTCCCAGGCCCCTTCCTGCTGGCAGGCAGCGCTGCCTCTCCGGGCTCGCCCTGCCCGCACGAAGCCGCTTTGCATAAATGAATGTTAAAAGCAATTACGTCGGGAACTTCGCCTAAACGTATCAATTAGAAGTTGGCACCTCCGCCGTATCTGAGCCCGTGACCTGCTTCCAAGGAGCGTTTCGGTGGTGTGAAATACGGCTGCCTTCCAGACTGACTTCTGCGAACTCTGCGAGGATCTATTTACAGTTTATAGAAAACAGAATTCGTATTAAAAATGCCCCCTTCCCCAGTGAAGTTGTATTTCACAGATCTTTCTTTTCAACTCGCCTGTTTTGAATAAAGGATATAGCCCTCTTAAAGGTCAGGCTATGCCATTGATTTACCATTGATGACAAGATATGGCCCTCGCTAGCTAAGATACCGGAGAAAAGACACGTACGTAGAAACACCGAAGAATCTTTTGAAAGCAATAAACCCTAAATCGTTGATGTGCTGTATCTGCAGCAGTTCGCTGGCATGTTTTTTTCTATCTCCCGCATCTTTTACATTTCGGTAAAGCATTTTGAAAAACTGGCAGCCGTGTGCTTAGCATCAGGATAGGTGTAGCTCGCTGCAGGACCCACCTATTATCGTTAGCAACACTTAACCCATAAATATTTCCTACTGATCAGGAGAATTTTATTTTAACTAGAGTCATTTAGATAAATCCCCTTCTTGATATTCCCATGTTGTTTGCAGCGGAAGGATGAATTCAGCCCGGTAGCACTGCATTAGCTGCAGCCAGCAAAGCCTCACAGGGGACAGAAATTTTAAAATCTGCATCTGTCTGTGCTGCGATTGCCTCGCTACCCGGCAGACATCAAGTGCTTAGAGGAATCAACAACAACAACAAAATTGATCATGTCAGTGTAAAGCAGCAATGGCTGGAAAGGCAGTAACAATTTAGGAGCTAAAATTTACCAAACTGGTACTTCAGGAGGAAGGACAAGCGGTTCTGCTCCCATAAAGCAAGTCTTGCTCTCCTTAGCAAGTCACAGATGCCTTTTATAGAGGTGATTATTGCTGACCACGAGGTTTGTTAACGCTCCTTCCAGTTGTTGCGCGTTGGTGTGCAAATGTGCACCATCAAACCTGTTAAAATAGATGCGGTGTGTGAGCATCCACACTGTGTTCCTGAGATACGTGTACAGAAGGAGGCTCTTCCAAATGAACGTCATGGGCTCAATAATACAAAGCGACGTTTAGGCAGTGCTTGATAAACTTATTTTGTAGAAGTGGAAAGCTCGTGCATGAAAGGTGCCCCATCCCATCTGCTCACTAACTAATTACAATTAAGGTTGTGGAAAACGGGAAACCTGATACATTTTTGGGAAGAGATAGGGAATCGAAGATTTCTTTGTATGAAGTAAAATTTTTTTAGAGGTCAGTGAAGCTTTCAGTTCTCAGCCATGAAAAAAAGCTTCTCCCAGCTGTGTGATGTACCCAGATAACCATCTGATTCTTAACGTTAATCCATTTATCTATACGCCGTTTAGGATAAACGCTGTTCTAAGCATAGTAAGGGACTGCATCATCTGATACTTCTAGGAAAAAGACTTGACGTATTCGAAGTGACCTCTTAACAAATACCGAGTTAAATTCCAGCGTTAATATTTCTAACCAATATGCCAACCAATTTCTAACGCAGCTGGGGAACAGTCGCCGTCGGAACGTCCGAGAGAACCCAGAACCAGAGGACGGCCAGCAGAAGACAACCTGGCATTCCTGCGCCCAACGCCGCTGTCGCCTAGATAAATCCCCGTAACCCGCAACGCCCCGCGGCTCTTTGTTCGCGACGACCGTACGGAGACGCCGGGCTGCGGGCAGCCCGCTGGCTCGGGCTAGGCAGCCGCCGGTGGGGCGGGGGGCAGGGGGTACAGCTCTGCCGTGGTTCCCCCCGCGGGCAGCGCCCGGGGGCTCCGCACCTCCTGGGGGGAGCCGCCGCGGGCCGCCCGCCTTGCCCCTGCCCCCGGCCGCTGCTCGGCCCGGCCCGGCGGGATGGCGGGCTCGTGGGAGCCCGGTGCTCCCCGTGGGTGCGGGCCCCCTCCCCGCCGCGGCCAGCGGAGCAATGGGGGAGGGGAGGGCACGGCTGCCCGCATTGCTGGCGCCCCCAGCCCGAGCCCGACCCCCGCCTTTACTCCTGGGGGGGGGAGGACACACGCGGGGACAAAAGACCACTCTGCCCCCGCCACGGGAAACCCCAGGGGAGAGGTCGGCTGTGCGTGGGACCCGGGGGCATCCGTGCCGCCCCCTCCCCGGGGCTCCCCG
>JAYKAV010003339.1:267523-326571 GCA_035582835.1 Phoebastria nigripes
AGGCTGAAATTAGGCTTAGAAAGTCCCCAGGATTTTTTCCACTTTTACTAAAATAGATTAAGAGCTGTCTTTATTTTTTCTTCCCCCCCCCCCCCGCCCCCCAAACTGATGGTGAAAACAAATACAACATTCTCACTTCAGATGCTTTTTGTTTTCATATAACTGCAAAATAGCTTTCCCTTTTTTACTAAGAATTGTAAGGCTATCAGTGCGGGTTAGGCCTTCCCAAATTTTAAAAATAATTTTTTTTTTTTAAAAAAAGGAACAACTGACTGAAGGGGGGGTGTGGTGAGAGCAGAGACAATAAGTCAGTGGTGCAGCTACACAGGCTCAGAAAGGCAGCTTCCCTGCGATTATTTATTTATTTATTTCCTCGTTGCTGTTTGCTTACTTTGGACCTAATCCTTTGCAGATAAACTGAGCAGAAACAACCACTTAAAAAAGCCAAAGACAGCTAATAAAAATAATGCAGGGATGGCTGGAGAGCATTGTCTGAAGAGTAAGGAATAGGACTGCGAGGCAGAACTGCTTGATTTTATTCACTTACTGATTTCTTTAATGTCAATTTGGGCAGCATTTCTAATCCTAATTGCTAAGGATAAGGTTCCTATTGAGAACTGTATTGTTCTTATTAAAGTTTCTAATTTTTCAAGGAAATTTTGAGGTACTGCATATGCAGTTCCTGATTATTTCAGTACCTTGCTACAGCTTTACTTTCTGTATCTGAACATTTTTGCTTTAATTTCTCAGTGCCATACTTTCCCCCGTGGATTGATACATTAAAATATATTTAGCATCTGTTTCATAGGTATCCTGATGTTTGTACAGCATTTCTTGAGACTATTTGGATTAAAAGGCACTATGAAGTCAAGCAGATTCCTAGTCATTTTTTACAATTGGAGCATGTAGGAATCTCAAAAGAACAGTATTTGTGAAAAGCAGAGTGAGCAAAATTACTGAAATGCAAATGACAAGCTCCATCAGAGGCTAAAATTACAAACTTGTGTTTGTGAGAAAAAAAAATGCATAGACTAGAAACAATAACCTAGAAAAGCAGGCACTGGCTTCTTAATGGGCAGGTCTTATTCTAAAAATGAAAGCAACACTCAGCTCAAATTGTTAGTGTTATCTAAGAAACAGGAAGATTTCAACTAGATTGAATGAATACTACTGGGAATTTGGGGGCTGCTATAGGGCCCAGAGAGGAAAGCCGTATCAAATTTGTTGAAAGCTTAAGGAAATGCATTTAAATGTCATGAAACTCCGATTTATGTGGGAAAGGTATGCAGGGTTCCAGAGAGGAAACAGGGTGCAAAGGAGGAGTAAGGAGATATACCCCTGTATTTTGTCCATCAAATGTGAAGGACAAAGAAATTTTGTAGAAATAAATAGAATAAATAAATAAATTTACCTTATCTGCTTGCCAAGGCACATAAGTTAAAAAATGTCTTTTTAATGATGACTCAAAATATATATTTTTGCCTGAAAGAATGTATTGACAGGAAAAGAGAAACAACAGTATCATATTTTTCCTGTAAAGAATAAAGCTTTTATTCATAAAGTTAATTTGCCCTAATATACCTAAAGCATGAGATGGGCTCAGACTTTTTTTTCTGTTAAGTGTTATATTCCTTTATCATCATCATCATAGCTTTGGTGACAAAACCTGAGAGCTAGATTGCACCATAATAGGTAAACAGGCAGGGAAAGATGTGGGAATACTTCTATCCACACCTTCCAGAAGGGCAAGGAATATCTGGCAACTTCCAAATAACTGAGGCCAAGGGGACTGGTGATTTTGTATTTTACTCTGAATGGACAGGATATTCTGGTTATTTTGTTTTCTTGTTGGGTCATTGCCACACCAGGCTCTGCAAACAACTATTAAGTGCTTATTACAGTAGTGCATATGTTGGTAAGGAATAATTGGTTTAACAAGCTGAGTGTTGTTTGTAAATATATCTGTTTAAAAATCAGTGCTGTTAAATCTGTTGTACTGTTTAAAAGGTGACTGTAAAGTGGTGCAGTAAAATGGCAGAAAAACTGGAGTGATCAGTTTTGGTCTCCTTTTCTTTTTACAGGTTCCCTGCAAACATTTCTGGTTTTCTCAGACGGATGTGTTGTTCAGATCACTTCTCTGAATATTTCTTCTTCTATAGCTTGACTGAGAACAGGCAGTGACAAGTAGCTGCTATTCAAAATTCAGATCTTCAGTTTTACTTGAGGACATAGTTTATCTGACATTGTTTCTTTCTTGGGTGATAGAAATATGCTGAAACTCAAAAATCAGCTTCGCAGATACTCTCCGTAATTTGCTTAGCCTCAGCAGAGTGAAAGCGTACAGAAAAGGTCTGTGCCATTACACACGCTGTGCTTGGTACTGTTGGGCCTCACAGGGTTGCTGGCCCTGAGGTACTTCCAGTATAAATGAGAGATAAAGCTCGTAATTAATGATGTGCAAAGTTCTGAGTTTAGACAAATATTTGCAAAAATGTTTTATTCATTTGCCTTTAGTATTTAGTAATGGATTCTGGGTTTGACCAGGTCTAAGTTAAAATGAAAGAAAAACCCCAGTACTTCTCCTCTTCCGTTTTCACTGGGGCAGCGCAGGTCTCCTCGAGAAGGTGGAGCTTCCCCAGGGCCCTCAGGCGCAGGAGCAGCGGTGGCTGCCCTTGGCTTCTGGAGTATGAACAGTTTGCTCCCAGCTTGTAACTTGTTCCGTTATATCATGTTGTTCAGAGCTTAAAAGCCAGGGATCTTCTGTACGCCTAGCCTAAGTATTTCCTTTTTTCAGTCCTAAGATCCAGCACTTGCTTTACTGCTGTCACACACTTTTAAAATCACAGATATGCTGCCTGGAAAGGTAATAATTAGGAGTTTATTGTGGAAAGAAGATAAGATTAGCTGCAGTAAAGATTTATTATTAGAAAATGAATAGCCTCATTTTCAAGATTTAAGAGACTTGTACAAATTACCTGCAGGATGTTTTTTTTAGTTTCCAGTTCACATTAGCGCCAAAAGAACCATTTGGGGCCTATTACCCAGCTTTTGGAAAGTTTCTTGTAGTGGAAAAAATTGTAAGGGATCTGGAAATGAGGACTCATCTGGCTAGTAGATGTTCGTAAAAATCTTAACGACTTCAGCAGTCCGAGATGAGGCTGTTGGGGCTGGCCTGGGCTTGGATGGGAACTACCGGACTGGCTTACTGGAGGATCCCCTCCCTACAGGTGGGGTGGTGATAAGTGAAGGGGAAGGGTTGGATGCAGGCTTTGAAGTCTTTGGGTATATCTGTGGATGGGTCGACACTGTCTCTTTTAAAAATTACTCTGTATTATAAATTGCATGGGGAAAAAAAAAGAGTAGTTCTAATGCACAGGACAGTTTGGGAGCTTGAATTGTGCATAAAACATTTTGGGTTTTCCTACACAGGCACTTTACAATTTTATACATGCCATTTTCATGCTCTAGTTTACAGCTTTATGTAAAGAGTATATTCCTCTGAACCGAAAGTATTTTCAATTTAGTTTGTGTTGCTTTGGAGGGCTTTTTAAGCTAAAATCACAATGTATTTGACTTAAAATTATGACATTGCTATATATGGAAAAGCTGCTTTACAGCATTTCTAGAAGCTTTTACATACTTCAGTAATTTTACTGTTACTCAGACATCTGTGTGCTTTTAACTCAAAGGCGATGCCGTTGATCTCAGGGGTAACTCGACTTTGGTGGTAATATGCGAGGGAGAAGTCTAATTTATGGTCGGTTTGACAGTTGGCTTGAAAAGTGGAATGATGCAAAAATAATATTAATTCATTTAAAAAAAAGCCCTTCATAATCAGTTCTAGTCTGGTCTATGTAATATACTGAGCACATGTTACTGCAGCCGGGCCAGTGGGTGCTATTGGCAATTGTGGAGTATCTTGCCCTCTGAAATCTGTGCTGATTTTCACTGAACATAATTAAATCTGTTTCTCTGTAAGAAAATGTAGGGGATGTTGTCTTAGTCTCAGGGTGCTGAATGGGCTGGCCCTGAAGGTGAGGAGTACTGTGATGCTCCTGCTACGAAGAAAAGGTGTATTTTAGGAAAACTTGGCAGATCGTCATTCTCCCCAGGAAAAATTCTTTTATCACTCAGCCATGAGGCTACCATATGCAACAGCAGCCTGCTGCTCTGCCAGCCTTCGGAGCATTCCTCATAGCGCCAGGAGGAGATCTGCAGACATACTGAAATCCCAGTATTGAGGCTGTCGACCAGCGCGAGGCAATGAAGCTGTGCGTGTCCTGGGAAGACCTGCAAGGTGAGCTGCTGCAGCACAAAGTGATGCTACAGCGTTGATGAGACCACCAAAGCAGGACATTCTTTGTTACCCTTACCTTTTGGGAAGTACAGGGCCGATGAACATGCCACCAAATAAGACTTTTTTTCTTTAAATGTTATCGGTTATGCGTTGAATCTTATTACCGCTCTCTCTCTCTGAGTTTGCTGGGATTTCTCTTGAAAGATGAGCAGGCTTTGGCCGTGCCATTACAAACCCACAGAGGAACAATAGATTTTTGCAATGATACAGCGGTCACTTAGACATCCGTAAGGGATTATTTCAGGGGTTTGGTATTTTGGATACTCTGCTGATTTAGATAGTCATTCAAAGTGTTCTTCTCAGCCTTTTTGGAGTATGGACCATAGTGTTGTCTTAGTTTAGAAAGGTCTGCCAGTGTCTTTGAAGACATATACAGCAGTATGACAGGGTAAGTATAGGTGAGCACACAGCAGCTGGGGCCGCGGAGGCTGCCGTGGATCTCCCAGAGACCCAGAGCATCTGCCGAAGCTCCAGCCCCACCAGCCCCAGGCAGTCACAGCTCTCAGAGGCAAGCCCTCAGTGCCCTCAGTTGAGGAGTCCAAAGAAGAAAAAAACCTGTTTGCTTTTGTGGCACTGGCTCAGTCAGCGTCATGTTCAGGCTGTTCACCCGTGGACATATGAAAGCAAACCTCCCTCTCCTCTCTGTGATCTTGTCTGCTTGCTCCGCTGCATGTTTGGAGCAGTTTTTGTGGCGTGGGTCAGGTGCTGCAGGTATGCATCCATCCATCCATCTGTCCATCCATCCATCCATCTGTCCATCTATCCATCCATCCATCTGTCCATCCATCCCCGCTGCCCCTGTGGCTGGCCGCGCCACTGGCTTAGCTCCTCTGGAGCAGCAGTTCCTGTCGGGCAGCGACACGAGCGCTGTCTGCGCAAGATGAATTTTCTCATTCGCTTTCTCACTCCTTCTCTCTTCATTTCCCCTTGGTCTCTCTGCTGGCTTTTTTGCTTCTGAGATCAGATCCCTCACTCCCTTTGGTTCCCCCCACCAATTCCTCTCCCCGCCCCCCCGCTTTTCCTTTCTTTCTTTCATTTTTCTCGTTTCTTGTATTCTCCCTTCACTTATTTTTCTCTCTATTATCTTTCCTGTCCTCCTCTGCATTCTTTCAATCCCAGCAGGGCTCGCGCATACAAATTGACCCCCTCCCAGCCAGTAATGTGATCGAAGCTCTTTGTGGCTCCTACTATCTCTATGGTAACTATCAGGGGGGTCTCGAGAGTGGTGGTAGACCCAATGCACCGGCCCACGTACTGTTGTTCTTGCCAGCGTTACATGCTGGCCACACGGGCCTGACTGCTCATTGACAACTACTTCTTATTTAAAAAAAATATTGATACCTTAAAGTGCTTAAACAGGGAAAACGGACCGCATGCTTGAGCACAAATAGTTGTTGGGTTCTCGGGTTTTGGAAAATGGTTTCTGTGTTCAGAGCTGCTTTACTTGGTGGATCCGTTGTTGTTTTCTAACCGTTGTGGAGTGGTGTGTTGGCTGTTTCATGTACTCTGGAAACAAGAGTTACGCTGCAAAAACGAGTATCCGCATTGCAAGGGTAGCCAGTGGCAGTGCAGTGGCGGTGGTTGTTACCACCAGCACAGACTGAGAAAGTACGTAAGAGGGGTTTGCATGTTGAGAATGTTGTGAACTCTTGCTTTCCCCTGTGCTAGCCAGCCTACCGCCACTCCCAGGTGGCTGCTGTAAAGCAGGTATTAAAAACGAAGTTGTAGACAAGTGTTGGGTTGATAATAGATCTACTTGTCCACAATTTCGGATTTGTGCAAGCATGAAACAACCATAGGATCTGGTGGAAGGAGCCACTGAAAAACCTGTGGTGTGGACAGAAGAAATGGACATGGTCCCTTTTGGCTATAAGGCTTTCCTCAAACAGCCAGGGATGCCAGTGGGAATGTGGGGAACCTTAATGAAATCTAAGGCTGTCTCTGTGATACCAGATCCATTTGCTCAAGAGAGAAGAAACTAGCCCTAGAACTTTTGAAGAGCTTAAATCAGTAGTACAAAATTAATTTGATTCAAATACTTGTGGAAATTATTTATGCAGTACATACGATATTAAAAATGTAATTCTTGTCAGGACTGTACTCCAAATACTGTTCTGTTCTGTTAAATTCTTCAAAACCACTGTGATTTTTGTCCCGTCCTCCAAATGTGTCTATAATATTTATGTCCAAAAATTGATTCAATTTGTAGTATCTGTTAATTCCATTAATAGCATCAGCTTATAGGCAGCAATAAATAAAATCTATGACAAAGTTTTCCAAGATTTACCTGGCTTTTTAAAATTAATTGTTTCATTTCTTACATAGCTTTGTAGAAATTTCTGAACTTAAAAAAAAGTCAACTAGCCTTATTATATCCTGACATTACATATTGCCACATCACTTAGGATGTGCAATGTCAATCAGTTAACTGCACTTTACCAGCCGTTCTGCTACCTGAAAAAAACACCACCATCCTATTTGAATCTCTACAACCCTCCAACGATTACACTGCAGTGTTGACACTGAAAGCATCATTTTGCTCGAACCCTTGAAAAGAATAAACTTCAGAAGATGGTTATGAGATTTTTCAGCTGGCTGCATAATCTATATTCACAACTTTATTAATTGTTTAGTCCACTTAACTGTCTATCGATTGTGAGTTTTACATCTACCTGCCTGTGGCTAAATCAACATCTATAAACTGCCCTTTTGGGTGAAATCCAGTCAGCGGTGAAAGGGTTAACACTGTGGGCATTTAAGTGGTCATAATTAACAGTCCATTAAGATGAATGGAGAAAGTTCGCACTTAGCGATGCTATTGTTTAATTCTGTCTGTTTACAGACTCAAGAGGACAACAGTGCGGGGCTTGACATTGCCCAGGGTTTGCACTAGGGAAGTTAGGAATCACATTTTTAAATAAATTATAACCTTAGATTAAAAAAAAAAAAGGGCAAAAATCCTTTGGGAAACACATTTCCTGCTCGGGGGATTTCTGTTGTCCCAGTTCACTCTCCTGAATAAGTGGGTTTGATGCTAACTACCATTTTGCTTTCCACTGAACCCGTCCACCAAAACAAAGCCCTCACTATACTTAATCCCCTCCCCGTTTCACAACGATTTATATAAGCAATGGATTTTGCAGCCGGTTATTGATAGGGATGCAGGAGGAACTCAGCTCTACTAACCTGTAAAGGTTCTCCTGGTTCTGACGGGTGACTGCTCTTTTGCAGTGTTTAACATTGGGTATAAAATCCCACTATTAATATCATCAATGTCAAGCATTAAAAATACGAAACAGGACACAAACCCAACCTATCAGCCTAGAAAATCTCTGGTGTAAAAAATCTTGGGTTTATTTGCCTTTTGCATCCCTAAGATTTTACAAAAATAATTTTTCAACCTTTTCTCCAGTGAAGCTGGAAATGTATTTTCTTAAAAGGAAGCTGAATTTTTCATGTAATCTGTTCATTCCGAGCGCTGAAGCTTTAAAAAAATAAATGACAGGACCACAGCTATACCAAGACTCGCAACAAAACCCTGGCTGTTGCTAACACTGCACTGCTGAAGAATGCAGCTTTCGCAGCAAGTCTGAAGTCAGAGCTCTCAGGAGAGCTGGGATGGGCCCAGGCGGAGAAGTCGCTATTTGAACAAAAAACTTTTTAGCCAAAGTGCAGTAGTGAAACTGCTAGAGAAGCCTATCATTTCGAAGTAATATGTAGTCCTTTTTAAAAGGTCTCCATTTTATTGGCACAATTTTTTCCTTGTAAACGATTGTGAGTCTAATGAATTATAGGYGATAAATTGTAAGTGCATTTCACAGCTCCTGCATGTCTAGCTAAATGACAGCGTTCAGAAATGCAGTCGTTAAACATACTGAAGAGCAACAGAATAAGTAGCTATTTCCACTAGATTTTATTCTTTATTTTGGTATCAGAGCACCTGAAAACAATATGACAAATATCAACATTTCTATGAAAATGTTTTAATTACTAATGTCAACAGAAATTAGTGATAAATTTTTGCAGACAGAGTTTTGGTTGTAAGGACAAGGATGCTTGCTAAAAGATAACCTCAAAATACAATTATAGAATTATGTTACCTGTTCTCGTTAGAAATAACATATCCATGAATGAATATGGTTTTGCATGCCATCTACAGTTTGGATTTCTTGTGCTTTTAAATGTAACTTTGAAATTTAAAAATACAATGCTTTTTTAAAAACTAATGTTGATGTTTTGATAAGAACTCTCGATGTTAATTTAAGCAAGCATGTGCTTGGTTAAATTTAAATTAGGCCATAATACCTTACACTTATTAGCATTAAAAATGCACCTGAAAGAGCCAGAATGATTCCTGGAGATACTTTGTAGAAAATTCCTTTTATCATGTTTTCCTGGCAAATCAGATTTATAGAAAGGTAAATTGCATAATTTTAAAATAAAGTATTTAAAATTATTTCAGCAACTTGAATCCTACATGTCTCTGCTTAATACAAATTGTTAATATTTTGAAAACATTGAAACTGAAAACAGTAGTCTGAATTAACAGGAAGAAGTACTTTATGCTGTATGCCCCCCCTAAAACTATTAGTAAAATTGTTAAATGTAATAACTGATTTC
Organism: Phoebastria nigripes; assembly: GCA_035582835.1. Lineage (NCBI taxonomy): Eukaryota > Metazoa > Chordata > Aves > Procellariiformes > Diomedeidae > Phoebastria > Phoebastria nigripes. The sequence continues at coordinate 276,501 of JAYKAV010003339.1, forward strand.
ATTTATTAAAAATAGAATAAAAAATAATATAGGAGAGAGTCTCAGAGACTAAAGCTGTGTTTGAAGAATGGTAGAATTCTTACTCTTTAAACAGGAATTAAAACAGTTAAAATAAGTTTTAGCATCCTTCTTTATCTCCTTGAGCCACTATCTTTATCGGACTGAACAAGTGAACTCCTGCAGATGATAACTAAAGATGGACTGGAATTTTTACTGAAGACGTGAAGCCTACTGAATTCATGGCTCACAGTTCACAGATGAGCTGCAGCTCCTGAGCACGCCTCCGCTGACTTCGCTGCTCCTGAAAGCTTTTTGGGTGCTTTAAGAAAGGCTTCATGCAGGAACAAGCCCCTCTAGATCAGAATTGGGGCGTTCTCCTGGGAAGCTGGTTTGAATCCCCTGAGGCTGGGAGTAGGATCTGAGCTCATCTCTTTTACTTTCTGGTGATATTGCTGCGGCAGGAGTCTGGCAAAAAAATGAGGAACTCTGAAAATTTTAGGGTTATTTCGTGAGGGGCACCTCATCCCAGTTTTTGAATGGAAATAGCTGTTGCTGCTGTATTTTATGCTGAATTCAGTGCAGCTGGTACCCRGTAGCAACGTGCCTGCTAGAGCAAACTCAAGGTTGAGGCATGCAACAGCCCTTGGTTGTTCAGCTGCCATCTCCGGGCAGCAGCGGTTCTGGGCATTCACAGAACAAGAAGTTGAGATACCAGGATTTCCTGGTTAAAATGTAGTCAGCTGCCTCCTTTCAGGTTCCTGTGAAGCAAGGAGAGGGTTTGGGAGGTCCTCTTCCACTGCTTGGAAGAGGCACTGGTGTCCTCCCAGGCTTTCGCTCGGAGCCTGTGGATGCTGTCCACTTTCCAAAAGCTTCACAGCTGCGTCTTTGGAGCTTGTGTGAGCTGTGGCAGGACCACAGGGTATTTCTCCTTCTGTATGTGACAGCTGAAGCGAAGAGGTGATTGATCTTGATTACTYAGTCTGTTGTGTAGGTGGGTAGTCGTGTAAGGGAGCTTACCTGTCTTTGCCTGTGTGGTATTTATTTTTTAAGATTTGTGTTTCCCAGTCTATTGGTTTCAGTAACATATAATCTTTGTGTAGGGGCATCTTGTCAGCAGCTTGAGGGCTGAACGCAATGTGAATACTTCTTTTTTTCTCTTAAAAAAAGGGGCATATTTTACCTTTCCTTGTACCTGATACTCCATTCTTCGGTGATTCTTGATTTGTATCACTGCTTTCATTCGCCTCTAATTGCAATCGCTGCCAGTTTCAGCGACAAGCTCTGTATGCTTTTTCCTTCTCCTTGATTTGTACAGTAACTGACCACAAATCCTTTGCCTTCCCCAGAGCATAAGACATTGGTTTCCACAGATTAGGAGTTGACTGATTGCAGGATGTTCAGTAAATGTTCTTCCTAAGAAGCAAAACCGTGCTGTTTCTTTGTTCCAGCTTTAAAGAACCTGCCACGATAACACCAGCCTTTAAATGATGATGTCAAAATGTCAGAGAGGAAAGTGGCTGTATGTGAGGTCATGAGTCTCACTGATGCGTAAAGCAGCCGGCCTTGAAAGTCAACTGCGGACAGGAGGTGGGCAACTGCTTGTGCCAGGAGCAGACCATGCAGGAAGGGCACCTGGGGAAGCAGCACTTCTGGAGACCACGGGCACTGAACTGGCAGGCATGCTGTGGGTTGTCCTTGGAGGAAGGAGAGAAATAATATCTGTTAAATGCCCACTGGCTTTTCTTTTAACTTTTAATGCTAGGTTAAATGGGTTGCAGTCCAATTCCAGTGACTAGTCAAATCTAACTTTACAATTTAAAACGATGGGATTTCACTAAATTCCTTGGGTAACTATTCTACAAGCCTTTAAACACAGTGCCTAAACTCAAGAAAAAACTAGTACGAGTTCTGGTGAATTCTGGAACAGGTTCAAAAAGTGAATATTTATGAGAATGACATAATATATTTATTCTGGATACAAGATCTGCAGATTTCCTTCACGTGTTTTTTTTTAAACTCAGGTTAAACTTCCCTCCTTATGACTCTCTTATGTCTAGCCCTGCACACTTCTTCAAATGAGAGGAAGAAGGAGAATTTGCAAGTCTCATCCTTGTATAGGACTCAAACTTATTTAATCTGGAGAGTTAAGCATATATGGCACAGGGTCGTGGATCTTGATTTATATCAAGATTGCGGTGAGATTTTTGAATATTTTGTATATATGCTGCTGTATATGCAGTTAGACTTACTCAGCGTGATGTGATTGTATCAAGCTAATACTTCTGGTCTATTAGTCTGTGGTGCAGGTTTTCCTCAGAGACAGGGTGGTTTTTGCAGAACACAGACAACAACTATTGAAAAACCGAGTGTCTGTTAGGGTGTGCTATTGAAGAAAGAAAACTGCTAGAATGCAACAGTGCTTTCAGAGAGCAGGCATTTTCTCTGACGTRTGTAATGACTGACAAGTGATCTCTGATCCCGAGTGCTTGGATGTGGTCTGGGAAATCTCATCCTGGTTGGTGTTACAGGCAGGACTGTACGGATTGCCTTTGGCCTCTGAGCCAGCCGCTCATCGGCACCTGCGCTCTCTAAGCATGGTCTCCTACCAGCAGCAGCAGATGATGCTAAATGATACCGATATCATTGTTTCAAGAAATTGCAGAGTGTTTTTTTAAGAATTATAACAGTATTTAATAACAATTTGAAGGTACTAGAGACCAGCATGTTTTCTGTATGTCAGACATGAAATTTCCGACTGTTCACTTCACTGTGTGCTACCTAGGAAAGCTTTTCTGAAAGTCAGTTTAAGGGACTGAGATAATTCTAATGCATAAACGGGTTTTGCTAGTATCTGTTGTAGTGACAAATGAATCGCTGCTTGCTTTCAAGACCAGGCAGACAATTAACTTGGGGTTCACGTGACGGTTTTTCGTTTTACTGGACATAAATTCACATCTCACAGGTTGATATAGGGGCGTTTTAAACTCTCATTTTAGGTAAAATGGCCATTATTTTCTGCAAAGGACAGCCCATAGCTCCCGCTGCCTGTCTCTGGGACATACCAGCACGTCATGCAGTTGGTTACCTCTGGTTTTGTAGTATGAATTCATTCGTCCACGGCTAGCGCTGAGTGTAGGCGCCTGCAGCTGCCAAGGATGTCTGTGATCCCAGGTGTTCTTCAAGGCACAGTGGTATTTCTGTGACCTTATTCAATGAATGTAGACCACTCATTTCTCAACAAAATTATAGTAGTCCCAGAAATGGAGGCAAGATGGGGCTATCTTTTTGGTGTTGATATTTACAATTCACTGTAGCTGTTTTTAACAGGTCAATTTTTTTTTTCCAAATGTTTTTGAAATCCCATCTGTTCTATTCATAGAGTAAAGGAAGGAAGAAAATCAATAATTGGTCCCTGGTGAGCAGGAGCTTAATTTTAACTGAGATTTCCTTGTTTGCATGCCCAAGGTAAAAGCCGTAAGAGGTGCTGCTTGGGAGCCAGAGAAATGGATATTGTTGGGAAGACTGTGCTCCAAAGTTAGGAGAAGCCTGGCTAGAAACTCAGGACAGACAGTTTTTCTTATGACAACTTATTTCTCTTTCTTGGTAGAAATACTGATTTTTAAAGAAAAGCATGAATAATGATTCCTTGTCTTGTTGAGAAAAAAATGAGTGATGATTTTGTGTCATACAATTTTTCTACATTTGTTCTGAACTGAGGAGAGAGGATAGCTTCAAACTTTGTGGCATATCTAGTTTGTGTAACTTTTGGATTTGTAGAGTGTAACCATGTGTGAGAGAAAGGCCATTTCAAATATCTGGCGACTGTAAATGTATCACCTACTCTGCGAGATTTACTGATGGGGTATTTGGATCTCTTCCTAAAACTCTTGCTATGGAAATTTTTGAGGAATTGATGCCATACTATTTACTAGCTGTATGACTTGGCATGGGGTTCTCTGCTGGCAGCGCCACGGGACTGGTCCCACCTTGAAATGTTGTGATCCACGTTAGGCCTCGGCATTTGAAAATTGTTTGTCTTTGCTGGCAGATGCTGGAGGAAGATCAGAGCTGCAATTAACCTATTTACAGTTAAAGCTTACGCATGACTTAGAAAAAAAACCCTAAACTTTAAACCAAAAAAGATTTAAAAGTTATAGAACAAATGACTGAATAGAGCAAATCTGGGTTTAATTAACTATAAAATTGGTTGCAAATGTTTTCAAAAACTTTTAATGTTATGGGTTGGGAAGTTGCTATTTTGGAAGCTCTCGGCAAGTGGCATAGCTCTCCGGGGAGTATGTGGGTGGGGGAAACGCCGGGCTGGCATGGGTGATGGAGCCAGGTCCCCCCAGGAATGACGATGCCTCTACCAGGAAGCAGCTGAGCCCGGGACTGTGCCTGGTGCTTGCCTGCACAGAGGAGTCCAGCTCGATGGACGTGGGTGTGTTTTAGCTCCTACTGCTGCTTCTGCTGCTGAGAAAATTCAAGTCATTTGGCGTTTCCTCACACTGTCTCATACAAATGAGTTAGCTGCCTTCCTAGGGGTGCCCGGTATGTATGGAGACCAGAAGAAAGCGGAGAAGGGTGAGGTGTTTGAGGAAAGCCCATGCTATCAAACGTTGCAACTGGAGACGTTTGGCAAAATCTTTTCCAAGGGTCTGGAACGAGGGGCTAATTTTGGAGAATTGATCTCCAGTTATTAGCTGCGACTGAAAGGCATGACATAGGAAAAGAAGAAGTGTTGGTATTTCCAGAGCAGTCAGTATTTCAGATTATATTAGTTTATTATAGAGAAGCATCCAAAACTCTCAGCCAATCCTCAATGCTTAAATAGCAGAGACTGGCATATAATGAGTAGAAATACGGTGTATATTTGCCAATTTAGGCTGTAAATCTAACTTCTGATCCTTTCCAACATATCAATGGCCAATATAAAAATGTTTTTGTGGCAGAAGCCTATGCAAACTGAGGTGTTTCTTGGGGAGTAATAGGAGTTGAATGTTTAAAAAATTTTGTTTTTACTATCTGGGGAGCATTATTAAGAAGTATTTAATTTCTCTCAAAAAATTCAGCCCTTATATAGAAAAAARCAAACCCTGCAAAAAAACCCAAACCAGGCTTTGAAAAAAGTTTTAATAATGAAGCTGAGCAAATAATGTTAAAAATAACTTATTCAGTGTATGTAAATAATGTAATAACCATGATCTCAGCTCACAAAAGAAATACATTTTTCAATTTCTTTAACTAATATCTCTATATTTTAATTATTATCTGATCGATTAAAACATTTGATACTTGTCTTGAGTAGCTCTCTCTACTTGTACTAGTACTCTCTTGTACTAGAGAGTACAACTCTCTACAGAGTTGTAGTAGCAATAATAAACTCTGTTCCAGTTCTGTGGTCAGATGAGAGTACAGGCATACCATGGGAGGTTTTTACATGTGTAGATTTAAAACCTTTCTCACATACAATTGTTTGTACATTATTTGTTGAGCATTACTTGGTTGTGAACGCAACTGTCACGTTTTGCTTGCTGTTTAAGTCAGCCAGCTTTTCTTAGCAGTTCTGATTAATGCTTTTCCTCGTTCATTTTCACTGGGGATAAGTCGATGTCTCATTGAGTCCCGGTGATCTTGACCCCCCCGGTACTGAGAGCTGCCGAAGCTATTTTACCTGTGGCTAGTGCATGTCAGGGAACTCACTTCTTGCAGCCATGATGATCTTCAAGCAGATACCATTTTTGATTATGGAGATGACCATGTAACCTTTTAAAACTATCAGTTTATGCTGAACCCTTAAGCCCAGTGTGCAAACGCTGGGGGGAAGATGCTGCTCTGCAGGCACTGCTGCTGCTCACAGCTCTCCCGTCTGTCCTGAGGTACCTGGATGAAACCCCAATAAACACAGCATGGGAGTACCTCACAGTTGTCGTCATTTTTCACAGCCTTCTGGTGAGGTAGCAAAGTTTTTTCAGTTTTACAAGTGACAGCAGAGGTACAGAGTCACTGCAGGCCAAATCCTTAAAGAGACTTAAATAGCTAGTTTCCATATAGGCATACATAGGAACCTGAATCCTGGTCTGCCAGGTCCCGCAGAGGCTGCCAAAACGCTGGTCCAACCCCGGTATGGGTTCTTGGTACTCTGCCAGCTGTAAGCGTGACACAGTCACGCACCCAGAGCTTTGAAGGGACACGACAAACCCTCCCTGCTAACCTGAAGGGAACCGGCGGACGAGCTGCCCTCGGCAGGGAGGGACGGCGGGGCTGCTGCTCAGCCGGTGTCGGCCCCAGTTAGACATCACCTGTCTGATGAGGTTCTGCAGATCCTTCCCACCAGCATGAGCTTCTTTTTTTTTTTCTTTGTAAAAGGAGGAAAATATTTGTTTCAGGGCATAAGACTTAAGCCTCAAAGGCTACATGGGTGTTGCTAGGATCTGGGAATTTTACTGTTATGGAATAAGCTGCTGATGGGGGAAATTGCCTTGTAATGCTGGGGGTTGCAGTTCAGAAAACTTTCACTGGCCTAACAAAGTAGAAACATTTACAGGCCTCATCAGGAGTAAGTAATAACTTTAATGGAGCAGTTAATTAGTTCTGCTCTTTTCAGGCAGGATCATTAGAATTTAATGAGAATTAATAATTTCATGAAGCATGGAAATATATTGCCCCAAGCAAAATATGGTAGCACACATTTCACAAATAGCTATTTTAAATGAATGCGGTGACATTTTCTCATATTGTTGGATGATCTATAATATTTTTATGTAGTAACTCTAGGTAAAGTATATATTTGGCTCACATTATAAAGTGTGTTACTGTTTTAAGATACAAAGTCCCCATTGTTTGTGAATAGGAATATAAACCTAAATACAGCRATGTAAATGTGATTCTTTATCACTGTTGGCTTTTTTCCTGAACATTTTAAAGACAAAGCTACTGATCACCTAGAAGCATCATTGAAGAGCAGCAGAATTCCTTTGCCATGTGCTATAATATTCTCTTGTGTCAGATCTATCACACTACTTATCTGAGTAAAAGCAGCACATTACCTGTTTGAGAATAAGATGTCATAAAAGAAGGACAGAAAATATTTACCAAACAAATATATTTGGAGCTATTTTAGTTTGACATCATCTGACAACATAATAAGTAATGTAACAAGCAACACACGAGCATTCCATTTAAGGGGATTTTTTTTTTAGTCTAGCATTTTATGTAAATGGTTACCTACAGTTTTTGTGTCTAAACTATCGTTCGTGGTATGAAAGGAAACCATTTCTCATTTCCAGATTCTGGGCTGGTTTAAACTGTCCTGACTTCCACTGACCTTCATGAGGTGGTACCGATGTGAGTGGAGGATGGGGCCCAAACGCTTTAATGAAGGCTTTGGAAGTCCTAGAAGAGAGGGGAGGAAATTCCCTCTGGTTCAAGTGTCCAAAGCTATTGTATATGCTATAACTGGTGATGACTCTTCTTCACAGAGTTTTTCCTTTGGTACTTGAATATACAGATGACATTCATTATTGCATTCATTGCAAATTAAAATAGTTGATCAATAAAACTGAAAATAGGATGGATATTATGAACTGGCTTTCTGAATGTGGCCTGGACTTGCAGGCTTAAACAAACATAGCATAAAATGGAGGCAGTCAAAAAAGAGGTGTTGATCCTGACCCCCCATCCCTGTAGTGTGATGCAACATATGTAAGTTGAACACAGTTAAATCAGTATAAAGCTTGTGCAATGGGGCAGAGATTCAGACCCGCATACTTTCTAATCTTATTCCTGAAAGAATTATAGCCTGGATTAAACATGTCAGAGTGAGTAAGGGCCAAAGTAGAGCTCCCCTGCCACTGGGGCTAGGCTGTGGTACCCTATCATTAGAGCACTGTTTGTGGGGAGATCTGAGTTCCTCTTGCTGTAGCAATACCTAGCCAAAGCACAGAAAGATCAAACTATTCAGCTTTTCATGATGGTCCAACCCATTTCATTTTTTAAAACTGCAGAGCAGTAAAATGAACCATTCTTACTTGCTGGCTCTTCTGAGCAAAAAAAATAGCAAGAGAAAACCCTGGCTCAAACTTCAAATACATCTCCCATCACAGATGTGAAAGAAAATTACCCACCAGATTTTTTTTTCAGTAGAAGTTTGTATTTAAAATGAAAAATGTGATCATTACAGATTTTCAACAGTCAGATGAAAAACAGCTAGCAATATATATATTTAAAAAAAAAAAAAAGGTTGAAAACTCTGCAGGAGATGAGTAATTGGAGTGAGCATTCCAAGTACTGGCCATCCAAATATGCAACAAACTGTATTCTACTTCTCTCAAATTCTTTTTTTATTAACTTGTATAGTATTTAAGACTAAAAGATATTTTTTCTCAGCCTCTTTTTCATCTTCCAAGCATGATGATTTCCGTTACTATAATGACTGTTACGTACTGCAGCAGCACTGAGGCACTAGTGATTGGAAACCGAGAGCTACTGTTTCCATATAACAAAAAGACAATCTCTTCCAGAAAGCTGGCAAATACAAGAATATAGAGAGGGGACAGGTGGGCACAACAGACCAGGGAAGACGTTGCAATGGCAACAATGGCTTATTGTACGTGTAACTGTGAAGGGTGAGATTTGACCACTATTTGACCACTACTTGGTAATCATCGAGTGGGGAGTTGAACAGACACATGACATGGCAGCATTTTAAAATCCCCGGGGCCTGATGCTAGCTGTGGTACCTGCGAGCAGCGCTGGGAGTGAGAGACCTGCCTGGTCCTCCCRCTGCTTTCTGTCCTCTGCTGGATCATGTGCTGGAGGTGGCCCAGGTTCAGCCGCAATGGTCATTTTCTGTTCCCATTCTGCAAGAATTTTCCCTTGGTCTCCCTAAGCAAGTGGGAAGGTGAGGGAAGGAGGAGAGATCACATCTGATACCTCACTTCATTTCTACCTGCTTTGGAGGGGTTGGTGCCATGAAATGACCATGCATTCCCTGTGGGAGGACAAGCAGTGGAAAACTCTCCGTGCCTGCTGCCTGCCCTGGCACGYGCAGGTAGCAGGCAGCCTTACACTGCTCCTCCTGGCTGGCCCTACTAAGGAGATTGCCGGGGTTTTCCTTTTGAAGTCTGCTTACACCGGTCTCCATCTTCACAGGGGTCAGGGCCATGAGGAACGATTGTTTTTCACTCACATAATGGGTCTTTCCTCACAATAACGTGTAAAGAAAGCAAATGGAGGTAATGGCTTTTCTTTCTGGTCTAACCCAGACCTTTTATGTTATTTTAACGTTGGTTCAGGTTTTAATTAGAGAGCAACCGGTATCAGCAGTTGTACACTTGATCATATATCATATGATCTAAAACCTAGCTACTTGATCCCAAAAGAGTATTAGTATCTTATTGCTGTATCTTATTAAATATTGATGCCAAAGTTTTCTTTTCAGCATTTGCAAATCCTTTCAGTCAATTAACAGTAAAATAAAAAGCTTTCAATTTGGTGAGAGCTACTGTAATTATATTTACTTTGCAGTTTATTACCATATGTTTAATATGTTTGTATGTTTGTATTACACCTAAAAACTTCATTAAAAGAACATTAAAGCTGCAAAGTGTAGTATTCTGAAATTAGGAAATGATGGAAGTATGTTTTCCTGTGCAACTTTAAAACTCTTTAGGGAAATCAGAACTGCATGTTAGCTGTCTGGACTGTGTATACAGCGTGTGAGGTGAGGCAGGCGCCTCCAAACGGGATATAAACAAACCCATGTGATGGTCTGGGAGCCACCAACACTCATAAATTGGGAGTGCGAGAGACAGGGCTCCATCTGAAATTTGAGCGCTCTCTCAGAAGTGAAGCACCTGCCTGCAGTCAGGAGGGAGCTTCCTTCGTGTGTGCGGGACCTGCAGCCCGCAATAAGCAGCTGGGCTGATTTACGCTCCTTTCCCCAGGGGAGAGAGACATCGGGAGAGTCTCTGAGAGAAAGGCATATTAATTGGGAAAACTCCACAGTTCCGTGCTGCAGTGAAATTTCTATTTACTTCAGGGGGAGTGTAACATCCTGGCTGCTACAAGGCTGCTTGGGCATTGTACATATGATCGTAAGTGGATAAATGTAGGAATTGTTGGAGCAGTAGCCGCTGGACTCGAGGGCTCCCCGTCTCAGGCATCACCTCCACTGCTAGGTATGGAGATGTGCTCTTGGCCACTTTCTGTGGCTCAGTGGATCTTCACTTCTTTGCTGAGCTTCAGCACACCCTCAAAATGAAGGGGTTAAATGCCCCCAAACAGATTTGCCCTGTAGATGGGAGCTAAGAGTGTTTGAACTCCCTTCAGTCCATGGAGAAGTAGCCTAAATCTGCTGTTCCTGTGCAAGTCCTCAATCAGGAAACGATTTTATAGAAGGGATTACTGCTGCTAACTGCAGGGGCATCATAAAACCAGTGATCCCTGCTCCACCTCTGGAAAGAGAGGCTGGAGGTAGAGAGAGAGTTTCAGGCTGTGCATCCCAAATGGATGCAGGTACTCACTGCAGCCCCACGGGACGGGAGCAGCCACCGCAAGCAGTGAGATTCAAGAACTGCTCGTGTCCTCAGTGTACTTCTCTAGCAGAGGGCTAAGGACTGTTTGCTCTTTAATGAAGGTTCAAGTTCTTTTATACGTTTCAAGAGAGGCTCGGAAGGCAGGCACGAAGCACACAAACCCAGCTCTGATTTGACCTTCACTGTTCTCCCTTTCTTTTTGTTCAGGAGGTTCCTCAAATTTATATATCAGTATATCCTGAAGCTTTTGCACAGTCTCATTCTGGATCCAAGTTTGAACTCTGGGGCTACCGTTCATGTCAGCACAAGAAAAACCTCACAGTGAGCAAAGTTCCTGCTGCTCCACCACATAGCTACACTAGTAGCTTCTCCCCTTGCAATGGGTTGCTTGGAAAACCTTTGCCTGGTGTCCTGGCTAGAAACTATTGGACCTGACTAAAGTTTGTGGGACTGGGAGCTATTTAAATAATAGTGGATTTGGGCACCACTTTAAAATGCTGTTTTCATGAGCACATAAATCCCATTTAGCAGTATTTTTGTCAAACTGCTACTTTATGTGATGTTCCCTATGTGATGGTATATGATACAAGCCTAAAATTTATACTTCAGTGTGTTTAACCTCACTTCTGGCTGAGTTCTTCAGCTGATGTGGATTCATGTAGCTCCTTTGGCTTTAGAGGAGATGTGATGATTTATACCAGCTAAAAAGAGGGTCCCTCTCTCTAATGTAATTTCCTTGGGTCTTTTTTATGTGGTATTTTTCTGTCATTTCATTTTTCATTCTTCTACCAAGAATCTTAAATGTTTCCCTGTAAACATGAAAAATCCACTTGTGTCTTTGGCATCAAATATAACAATAGAACTTATTTTTACATCTCTCCATGGTACAATATAGAGGCATTGCCAAAAGCTATCCACTATCATTACAAACATGGGAATGGAAGACATATATAAACATAGAAGTGTAACCTCTTTCTCCAATAAGAGTTTATAATAGCAACAGTGAACTTGACCCAGTGCATTTCCTGTAGGGATAAGGTGACCTGCAGGGGTTAATGGCCCGTGGCTTTGCCTTGGGCTATCATCTCACCCAGCCAGTGATTAATCCTGGAGAAATGCCCTTTGCTCCCATCATTATCCCTTAAATGGAGCCTTTAGAATTCAAAATTATTTTGGAATGGAATTTACCACTGCCCTGCACTCCATTCATTGCAAGGAACTTTACTGTAACTGCATGTCACACTTGCATAAATAACCTTCAGAGTGGGGGGAAAAAAAAAAAAGAAAGATGAAAGGACTGGCCCGGAGAAAGGGAATAAAACTCCAGTGCAGGCTACCACGGCCAGTAATATTCCAACATCAGGGTGATGCAATACTAGAAGGATACAACTGCTGCAGCAAGTGGAGGTAATCAGAAAGTCCTAAAATATTTGCTGTATGTAAGAATTTTCCTGTGCAAGCATTAACTGTAGCATATTTTCAGGCAGCAATGTATTATGTTTTTGTTTGTTTACTTAGCTGGTTCCCAGGCATATTCTTGAGAAACTAGGTTCTCTTCATAAACTTAGGACAGCAAGGTCCCTGCACTGGAAACGCATGGTCTGAAGAGCTGTCTAAGGAACTGGGTTATTCCTTCGGACAGGAGGAGTGCAGAAAAGACTGCAAGTGTCGAGGTAGCGTTCTGCATCAAAACCAGAAAGCTTCAGCTCATCTGCTGCACTCTCCTGCAGGTCTATCGCTTGCAAATTGTATCTGCTAGCATAGCAGCTCAGGTACTTGTAGAGCATATTGCTTATATTTTATTCCTGAGAAGGCAGTAAAATCTGGTGTAGTATAGCAATTTGCACTCTCAGTCAGTTCTATACCCCCCTCTTACACCATATGATGTAGGTTTCATACCTGGCTATATTAAGATAAGCATGCCTAGTACACAAGGCTGTAGAAGCAATTAAATTTACTTACTGGTTTTTATCTTTTAATAAACGCAAGTTTTCTCATTCACTGTTTCAATCAAGGAATGTTCCAAATAGGAAGTTATTCAAGATGAGTGCTGGACAACCAGTTTAACGTAACTCTACCATTAATACACTAGTGGCTAAAGTCTGCAATGCCATCCTTGCAGGCTCCCACATCATCTGCACTGATCACACCCCCACCTCATCAGGAAACATACTCCTAGTGTATTCAGAGTCATTTTGCATGTGGAGCCATGTCATCTGTTGCATGTGGTGAGTCTGGTGGTAGTGGTCACCCTGTGTGTGGTTGTATTTTGATCCTAGTCAGGGCCATTTTTATTCAGTAGCATCTTGAATACTTTTTTTTTACTTTATCATGGATCAACCTCGGGCAAGGCAACCTATAGTGCCTGCAAAGTGGAAGTGTTCTCCAGCTGGTTCAGGGTTAGCAAAGACGGAGTCTGGGATGCTCTCGAATAAGCTGCTCACTATTCCTCTGGTGTGTAAACAGCATGCAGCAGAGTGAAGCAGGGTTGTCCAGCCCTGGAAGCCAGCCCTGGCTCCTCAACACTGTACCTGTGTGGTGCTTGTCTGCCAGAAGCTGCTGACTGCAATATAGAGCATCTCATAAGCAGAGGCAGTCATGGTCTTCTCTTTTACTCTTCCAATGAGTGAACCCCAATCAAGACATTCATGGAAACTGGGCTTCCACACTATGCCAGCGTTCCCTTCAGGTGGTGCCAGGAGTGGTTTCTGATAAGTATTGGTGATGGCGTGGCCCTTCTCTGAACCCTTATCTTGCTTGCTTACCGATGAGCCTGAGATGGAGCCTGGTCCCCGGGCTGTGTGGAGTCCTGGTCTCAAATCCATGAACGAGAACTTGGTGGATCTGTGGCTGAAAGTACAGTGCAGGTCAGCATAGGAGGAACATATATGCTGAACAGCTTTAACATTTGAAGCCTAGACCTTTGTATACTTTGGATTTAATTTTTAAAATTTACTCCAGCACCTCTCCTTCTGCAGTAGCCAGAAAAAGCCATGCTGCTGTGCTATGGCTTTCTGTTGCTGCTGGGCCACCTGGCAGCAGCGCCCAGAGAGAAGTGCGGTTCCTAGGTTTGGGGACCAGGACTCTGTGGTCCTTTGCTGCCTAAGTTCCTGCTCTGCACTGTGCCAGTCAGACCTGACATAAGGGCAGATAATCTGAATGTGGTTCTTTGGCTTGCTAGCCTTCTTTTTTGATAACAGTCTCAGTAAACTCTCTTGCATCTCACCATCCATTCATGGTGTCTCAATTAAATTCTAAAGTGGCTGGAGGATGTGTCACGCTGTGCAAAGATGCAAGACCTCTTGGGGTACTGTTGGAGAGCTGTATCAACCAGAGGGTGCAATGTGGACCCTGGAGCTACCTCTATCTGACCCACTCCCTCATATTTTGAAATATTTTCCCCATGAGTTCCTTGAATTTTCTTCATATTCCAAAATCAAGCTAAAGCCCTGAATATATTTTTGTAACCTGCCTATTAAGTCAGCATTAATTGTAGATAAAGACTTACCATTAATCATTTAAAATAACATGGAAAAGGAAAAAAAAGTGAGGACTGCATTTTTTTTTCCATGATGCCTTAAAAAGGCATTAACTGTGTTTGTGATATTTGGGTTTTTTTATAAGATTTATCTTCCTGCTTATTTTTCATCAAGATTGTAAATATTATAAAATGACATTGTTTAATTATCAATACTTACGTAACTCCAATGCCTATAAGATTTTTGGGAGAAGTCTTTGCTTCTTTTTTAAGAGAAAGCAGCTAATCAACAGAAGAGATTCCTAGTACATTCTTTAGCAAAACCAAGTATCAGAATAGATGCTTCATATGTACACAAACCTATATATGTTTATACATATATATGTGTATGAAAAGAGAAGTGCATACCTTTACTTTTGGGAATCATTTCAGTTCTGGAAATTGGAAGAAAAAAAAGCTTACAGTTAAATTTTTTAAGTGTTGCAGCTGTTAGGAAAAAAGGAATTTTGTCTGAAAATGAGAGTTCTGATTCTGTTTTACTGGGAAGGAGAAACAGTAATAAATTGTATCATGTTTACAAGCACCTGTACAAAGTGTTGCCATATGTGTAAAACCTCAGGGCACACAGGGCCAGTACCGTAGTTGGGACATCCATCCTCCATCTGTTTTGTTGAGGAAGGAAGTGTCTTGTCCCCACCTTGGGACTGGGAGAGGCAGTCTGGGATGGGACCGGTGCTATTGCCATCACTGTAATCGGGATTATCAAAATTGGATTTATGTCATGTTGTTTACTTAAAGACAATGAAATTTCTAGTTGGTTTCATGTCTTTTTTTTCTTCTATACTAGCAGCTACAAGAAAATGTTTAAAACAAGCATATGCCTGAAAATAATTCATTATGAGTTCTGTTAAATTCTCCCAACTGTTTTCATTTTACCACCAGCTTTAGATGAGTGTTTCATTGTGTGTGTGGAGGGAATCGGGCACCACGGAACCTGAAACCTGAATGAGACCTCTGCATTTTATTAGGGTATAAATAATGGTAATAATTTGATGGGGCTCCTTGAATAACACAACAACAGAATGGGGTTGGGTTTACAGCATTGTACCTTGTGTCTGTAGGGCTAGTGTTGCAGATTGCTTTCCCACAGATTGGCTCCTGCCAGTACGAAGGTCGTAAATGCTCACCTTAATCACTGGCTATGTCTAAAAAACCCAATTTAATCCCTATATAGGGCGCCATGTACTTCTCAAGATGCAACTTAAAGAACTTAAAAGAGTGAAAATATGTTCCTATTAAGGTGTAGTTGAGGCTGTCATTTGATAATACAGGGGCTGGGGCAGAGAGCTGGTCTCAAGCACGTTAATCCGTAAAGGGAGCAAAGCCAGTGGTTGGTTCCACAACACCCCTCTGCTGAGAAACTGGAGGGTCCAGGACTCGTCTAAAATTCCTTTTCTTCTGTAAAATAATTATCATTTTTATTACTGTTTTATTTAAAACAAGGGGAGAGAAAAGAGACAAATTCTTGAAACTTGAAAACAGAAACCTTTGTAACACAATTATTATTTTTTAATAATTGTTTCTAGCCAGCTCCATAGGTTGGAATTCATGAAACATACAGATGGTATGGCACATGGATGGCTGTGGAGTTCAGGCACTTACTCTGTCTCTTGTGTCCGCTCACAAAGAACTCAAACACAAAATATTACTCAGGGGAATATAAAATGAAAATTTCTTTGGTCTGAATAATATTTTGCACTTTCACTTCCAACACTGTAGCTGATCATCATGACCTTTCCTTTTCTTAAGGGGAGGTATTAGGAGATGTGTTGCTTTTGCTAACACATCCAAATTGGCTGCTTTCTAAGCACCTGGTAGACATGTTTTCCAGTGGCAAAGTAATGTCTCTGTGCCCATTCCCTGGTAGAGAGGTCCTTAAGCACAATAGGAGGAGACAGGAACATACAGTGAAGCCATGCACCAGAGATCCCTTCAATGTATCCACATAGCTAGTGACCGTCTGTATTCCCCAGACAACTTTTTCAACAGAAGAAGAGCAAACAGCCTTCCGGAGTAATTCTTGTTTGCAGAGATTTGAGTGCAGCTGTCAAGTAAGGGCAGCGGAGCCAGTATTGTTCCACAGAGACTTGTGGCATCGTGGCCATGATGCAGCCATTTATCATCAGCCTCTGTCATTCCCAAACTGGGGCCTCTCACATGATAACACAGAGTGCCGCCGCTCCTTTACTGACTTGGTCCCTGGTTAATCAGTTTGTTCAGGTTTTGAATGCTGTATTCAAGCATATTTTTAACAATGAAAAGCTCTCTGTGCTAAAAGAAAGGTCCTACGTATTTGAGTCACATTCTTTTCTTTCCAATCGTTTCAGGTTTTGTGTCACTTGATTTGTACTAGCTGTGGCTCATTATGAGAAGTATTTGTCAGTGTGGACACTAAGGCACACACAGCCCTACATGTGAAATTTAATTACGGGCATGGGAATTTCCTGTCCATTCCCTTGAAATATCGTTCCTTAAAACTTGATAGAGTGAAGGTTTTGCAAATTGAAAGAGAGAACCATGAAGGAAGATAGACAGAGGAATAGACAGAGGGGTCCAGAGATGTCTGATGTCTGGGGATTGAAGAAAAAAGCCAGGTTCCTTTAGGAGCAGTGAATGACTGTGGAGCTATTGGAACAGAGGAAAAAGAAGACACCCTGAAGGCACAGGGCGATACAGGATGGAGCCTGATGACAAACAGTGAGGGATGGGTCCTTGAATTGGACCGAGAGAGAAAAAAGGGCTTGGAGGGGAGAAAGAAAGAAGGATAGGGCTGGAGTGAGTCTTCTGGCCAAGGAAGCTTTAAATCAGAGATTGTGAGCACAGGATGCACATGCTGATATTACAGTGCAAGGTACTCTGAAAAGCTGTGGGATAAAATTGGCAAAATTTTTATTTCATGGATTTGCTCTGTCTCTCCCATCTCATTAGAAAGGTTTGAGCAAGTGCCAGCTGCATGGCAAAGGCTGAGCCTTGGTCGCTAGTGCACAGCCTGACAGGAGAGAGGGACTTTGCCTCCTGTAAATGAAGCCATTCTCTGGGAACCTCCCTGCACGTGCAGTGATGCAGTTTATGGGTCTCTGCTCGAGAGGAGGATTATACACAGTGGACAAATCTTTCCTTACAGGTGGGCAAGCGATATCTTTGTTGTCACTCAGGAGTTTTGTTAGGCRGGGACTATATTAAGCACTTCACTAAGTATTCAGGGACTCTGACTGCAGAATCCAATCCTGCGACAGAACTTTGCTTCATCTTTTGAACTCTCACTTAAGAAAAAACCCTGTAGTTTGTAGTCCCCTTTGCTCAATTTGGGTTATTATACCATGGCCACTGTTTCTGTCCGCGCACTCTGTAACCTACCTAGCACAAGCAACATGTCTCTCCCTCTCCTCCCCAGGGAGCAGAGCCCCGACCCTTAGCTCCATGATGGCCACTGTGGGCTTTCCCCACTGGCAGAGCATCAGCCCTATCATGAGCATCATCACATACAGGGATGTGGGGCAGAGATGGTCTTTCTTGGAGAGAAAGAGGTGGTAGCAGGTAGCACTCATTCCTGCTACAGCATCACAGGCAGCTCCAGCACCGTAGTAGAAGGGATCAAGGCTCATGAAGGAATTGAGGCTCCCTTAATTATCACTCTCTTTCTCCCTGCTCTAAATCCATTCCTGGTACAGCTTCAAGGAGGAGTCGAGGAACACTGCTAGTTGCAGCCTGACGGCTAACAGTGGCATGTTAATCAGAGGAGTCTGAGGTATGGTTGCAAACTTCTCAGGAATTTTTCTCTGCCTACCAGTGTGATACCTGTCACAGTCACTCACTGGCTGCTTTTCACCGACGAACATTCAACAGATTTCAACCAAGCTTAGAGACAGTGCTGTTGTCACTTGTGGTGCAGCCACAGTGAGCTCGATGTTATCTCCATGCTCTTGGGAGGGAAACCGTCAAAACACCGGCAGACAGTAGAGAGTTGCTGCGTTGTCTTCCCGAGTCTGCAGATGGTGTGAAAATAGGGACCTTTCATCTCAGCAGAATGCTAAAACCTGAAACTTAATTATGACAGCTGCATTTGCATTAACTATTTCAGTACCTGAGCATTTTAGCAAAATATTCAAACCATGAGCTTTTACTAGATGTAGTTGCCTATCAGTTCTCTCTCTGTCATGATAATGACCTCCAGTTCAAAAGACAACTTTCAGCTTCCACCCTGTTAACTTCTGATGCTGTTTTCAGTTGCCAGTATACATTGGCATGTTGGAAACTGAAAATGTAGGTAAATATATTTCATCTAATACTGAGAAAATACAGAGTTTTCCTGTATTGATTCTGTTGCTTATTTTCCTGGTTAGGATGGTAGAAGTTCTTGCTCCCTTGACGTAGACTATGGAGAATGTATGCTAGGTCAGCAGCAGTTCTTTCTGAGGGCATCCCCTGGAGCACATCAGAGCTGTACTCGATTGCATGGCCAGAGCTACAGCTGAGGAGCCTTTCAGTACCACTTTCCTAGTCATGGTCATTGAAATCCTGTATGAAGAATACAAACAACTGAATATTCATTTGACTGTGGGGGCAATTTTGCACCTTTAGAACTTGAGATGCAGCTGAATTTCAGATAAAACACAGAAACTTAAGAATTATATAATTTAGAATCAGAGATAACTCTCTTCAAAGTTAAGATTGTTTTTCCATTTGAACAACTCTCTTGCTTTATAACTTTATCTATAATCAAATTTAAGACCTCTACATAAGTCTAAGCATTATTTCTGGAGAAAGTAGAATGTGAAGTGTTTGCGATAGTATATCCAGCTGAAGGATGGAAATAAATTCATACAATTGAATGGAATATTTCTCTGGTTTTTTTCAGTGCTAGCAGCCATTGAACAATAGGATAAAAATATAAAACCAGACATATACTTGAAAGCTAACAGTCTTATTTGCAACTTATTTTAACTTAACGCTACCACCATAGTCTCCATTGTTTGGTGCTGGAGTCATATAGTCTACTGATGTACAGATAATGTCACAGTCCCAAAGTAATAGCTTTCTGTTTATAGCATATTGAAAGAACAATTGTTAGGAAATGAAAACTTCAGAAAAGCCTGAGCCCTGAGATAAAATAATGCAAATACCTTATTTGCCTGTATCTCGTTAGAATCCAAAAAGCAAAGGTATATTTTATATTGATAGCAAGTTATGAAAGCATCTCTATCAACTTAGTTGCAGTATAAGAACTCTCACACTTTTAAGGAGAGTGAGAAGGGCACCCCACAACAGAGAGAAACTGAGAAAGAAAACTTGATAGAAGAGGATGTCAGGACTAAGTAGAGAAGAGGAGGAAAGAGCAGCTCACTGTAGACGGCAATAGCTAGTAGAGTGGGGATGGGGTCAGAGGAGAGAGGAAGAGAGACTGGGAAGAATAAAATGCTTAACCGTTATTTGTCCAAGGATAATGCTGGGGTAAAATATATAACTGTTAGTGAGATTCTGACAGATTTACAAGCATCAGACCAAACTGACTCACTTGCTATCAGCTGTGACTATATAAAACATGCTGCTCCAACTAAATTGGCAAAAGGAAATAAAAAATGAATGGTTTGCACATAAAGAGCTAAATTTTATGCTAATTGACCATATGTCCTTTGCCACCTCAGAGAAATAAAGATCTGAAGAGCGTAAATATGCAAAAAATGTTGGCCAGGTTGTGCATTTTTAGTATTTCCTAGTTCTTCCATAAGTACAACACTCTTGCAGCAGGTCTGACTCTGCTCTCTGCTGCATCGGTTGCAGAATTCCACCACTGACATATAGCAAAATACCGATCATTTATGGGTCCCTTTTTCTTCTTTTTGGAGCATGGGATTTACATGGAGAAAGGCAAGTCAGCTTGTTGATATTAATTCAATTAGAAGACCGTTTCCAGGGAATATGCTTAGCTCGTAAACTTTTGGAGTTGGGACTGTCTTTTGTTCTGTGTTAGAGCCAGGTGGCCTTGGTCTCTAAACAGGAGTTCTGGTTGCACTAATAATAAATATTCTTTAAAGATTATAGTAATTCTTGATTTGGAGGTGACAAAGAGGTGCAGAAAGTAAGCCAGTCGTTTATAAAAATCCAGCCTAGGCTGGCTTAGCCTTTTCAGTGCTGTGAGCCAAATGTCAGCTTTGGAGCACCTCTGTAAGCCGATCTCTGGAGCTCCGTCAGAGCAGGGCTCTCCTCCGACACAGGTGGGCTGACAGTTTACAGAGTAAGTGTTTGGGCATGTGGAGGTGCTCAGGGAGGTAATATGCCAGCTGACACAGTCCTGGCAGCCAGCTCTGACTCATGAGCTGCTGCTTTGATCTGGCCTTTTCATTGCACTCATGACAGCCGCTCCATTTTTTTCAAACATGTTGATAAATTTCTCATTTTCCCCTGTATTTGTGTAACTCATGTAATCGCTATGAAGTGACTTAAGAGTTCTCTGTAAGTATTCCATAATCCGTGCTTGGGAGTTGTGTCATCTTGATTAGGTGTGATCGTGTAGGGTCTTGCAATTAAGGTTTTGTTTCTGTTCCTTGGCTGAATGAGAATTGAGACACTTAGGGCAGAAGCGTAGATGCCAGCAGCACTGCCTTCCTGCCCACTCTATCAGGGCAAACGCCACATGTTCAGGTGGAATCTTCTAAAATGAATCTTCAGCGGACAAGCTTTCAGTACAAACAGGCAGTGGGATATTAATTACAAGTCAGTATGAATGAAATAGGTGTCAGTCATATACTGTAGGCAATCACTTATTAGAGAAATATGTAGCACTTAATTGTTCGTTTGCTCTCGTGTAAGAATAAGACCATGGTTGAGCTACAGTCTTCACATTAGCACAGAAAATACATGCAATAGGGTCAAGTAATACATGTATGCATACAAATTACATTATATTGCAAAAATTATGTTTCTGTTTCTCTTTGAATTGATTATTTAAAAAAATATTAATGGGCCAGGAATTTGCAAGGAAATTCCATTGCATAGTGTGCAAGTTGTATACAGTTTGGAAACATAGTAGTAAACTGTAAGGCTGAATACAGACCCTTTTTTTATTACAAAGCGATGAAGGGCCAAAATCGGAGCAAGAAGAAGAGGCCCTTATAAAGGGGGGCACATAATTCATAATTCATTCTAAGGTGTGTGCAGAAAACTGAGGATTAATCTGAACGGCCAGGAAAAGCTGGACCACACACAAGGTTCAAARACAGAAAGAGCAAGCCACCTTCACTCAGAATCTATGGAAAAAACATTAGCAATACCTTTATCTACTTGTGGAAACACATCGCGCTAATTTGCTCTGTTCTGCTCCACCTCTTAAACCACAAGTTTTGGTTTAAAGTTGCTGCAGTCACTCTCAAAAGCCTGTATGGTGCTGGTTGTCCTTTTTTTTTGAAGTTATGCTCTGACAGGTTTTTCCAACAAGCATGAGACTTCAGGGGAGCGCCTGGCCAAGGTCACTGTTCCTGTGTCTCAAGAAGGACATGAGGCCACGAACTTTGCAGCCGTCAGAGGTAAAAGCTCGCCTTGCCTCCCTAGCCAACTGCTTCCAGTCTTATTCTCATCTCATGTGAATGTGAAGAAATGTAATCACGCCCGTTTGTCATCAAAGGAAGGAAAGAAAAAAGCCCTTACTTGTGGTCAAAGGGAGCAATCGGGTAACACATTCTGGGATCTAATAAGACAAGACCTAAAAAAAGAGTTACTTGTGTACTTGACCTGAGTGGTTAACCAAAAATCAGCCTTGCAAGAGTATTTTGTTGTAATAAGAAATTGCTGATGGAATCAGGTAATTGTTTGATGCCATTATGATTCTTTTCAAAGACTGTGCACAGACAGTCCYGATCCCTGAACACAGCAGAAACGTGACAGCGAGGAATGGAACTTTTTTCTGTAGCTCCAAGTCCTTTACTAGCCCTTTCTATTCCCTGTAAAAAGGGAATTCCTTTAACATGAAAGTCACTTTTACACAGTCACTAAGCCTGCCGTACAGTTCATTTTCCTACTGCATATGTTTGACATCTGTAAGAAATATTGTTGTACATGGTTTGAATATACAGCCCACCACTCAAGCCGTGCAGAAAATCTGGAGGAGATGGCAGAAGCTCAAGACATCTGAACAGAGCTTTTACTGTCAGAGAGTTACATGGGGTTTCAACCAGAATGATCCTGATTAGCTAAAAAGAAAAAAAAAAAGATAAAGTATTTCTGTCTTAAACATTTAATGGTGGGCTCATTCACTGCGTTACAGAGCGGAAGCAGTGGGGCTGAACAGCGAATGTTTCAGCAGTGCAATTCCAGTCTCTCAAATGTTTAAGTCTGGGAAAAAATCAGTGATTTCTTCCTGTGCTCTGATACCTTAGGAACAATAGGAAATCATCAATTCCAATTTTTAATTTGTCAATAACTCTCCTGTCTTCTAGTTTAAAGCAAATGAATCATCCTCTTTTTTCTTCTAATATGCATCAGAAATTTAATCTATTAATTTGTAATGATCTCTTAATTAGGCAAATAGTTCTCTATATGTAAATTTTATTCTTTATTTGAAAAAACACTTCCCTATTTTTAAGTTTTTTTTTTAATGATAAGAGAAAGACAAAATAAAACAGTTTAAAAAATTATAAAGACAATATAAAACCAGACAGGACTACCACACAGCTCTGCAGACCTCAAATCCCTGAGTAGGATTCTCTGCCCTGGCCTCAGAGCAGATTACAGCTGCAGTATTAAAGACCGGTTCCCAAGGGTCTTTCCTCCCACATAAATTAACTGGAAAGCAGTGGTGGGGGGTGAGGAAAGAAGTGGGCATTGGCAGCATTAGGAGATCTGATCTGCTTCTATCTGGATGGATTAGTTGAAGAACTGCTTAATGATTTAAATTTAAGGACACACTCCTGTAAGGTACTGGATCCTCTCAACACTTGTTTATTTCAGTATTTTGTGAAGGAACTGAGGATCTGGAAGAACACTTGGAATACACAGAGTTGCACTGAGGTGGTGCCTGGATCCTGGTTTGCAGTCTGGCCCTGGGGCAGAGCAAACCCAAGGGGTCTTTGGTCAAGAAACTCAGGCACTGGCTGAATACGATCCCAGACCAGAGCTCAGCTTTTACAGACTAGCTCCAGCTCCCCAGGGCTTGGCTCACCTTGGCCACCCTGGGCTTTGGATACATCCTTAACGCTCCTGTACATGGTCTCGATACCCACCTACCAGACCTGCCCTGTCCTCAGCATCTCACTCCTAAGTCCACCAGCTGGTGGATTACATCTCTTCTCTCTCTTTTCCGGAGCTTATCTCTGGGAGTTGTGCTGGCTGCCCAGAAGGTGGGAATCTGGCAGGTGGAGGAGATGAAAGTCTCTGTCACCATCTGGAAGGTTCTTTGCAGGATAAATTTTCTATGTGAACAAAACCATGAAATCTCATTGTTCATGACAGATATGGTCTTCAAAGGTTGTCTGGCCAGTGGAAATATAAAATAAAAAACCTAAATTGGTCTCCTAAGTTGTCCAGGACCTGAAATAGTCCTCTTGGAGTACAAGGAGTGTATTCCATGTTGTGAGGATTTTACAGAGATCAGCTGTTAAGCCATATCCCATCTTCTGCTGGTTTACTGTTTAAAGAGACACCTGGCAGAGTTCTGCCTTCTCTAGCCACCCCGGAGCAGTTTCGGCAATGCTTTCCAAATGGTGTGAGTGCCAGAGGCGATACAAAAGTGTATTGGCTGCTAAGCCCAGGTTTGTTCCTGCCAAAATATAGCATGGATACAACCAGAGTAAGCAAAGACAACTTGAGGTGATGGTTTGTAGGCACCTGATCTTTGCCATTTGGCTCAGCACGCCTAAGCCTGAATGCAGCTGCGGTTACTAGACACTGCGGATGTAGCCAGAAGGACTGTATTCAGCAGAAAGTGGGTGGAATCACTGATACCAGCCCTGCCGATGGTTTTTTTCCACTTTTCTGCTCTAATGCTGCCCATCCCAATTCTCTCCTGTGGGATGGGGAAGAGGAGGCAGAGAAACTGTCAGCAAAACAGCATAGATGCCCCATATTCTTAAGCTTCAATGCCAGACATCTGATTTTTCACGAGGTGTCTGTTTTTACAGGTGAAATGTATTGATTCCTCTGCTTTGGGAAAGGTCTTTTAGGCAACTAACAAAGGAGACTGTTAATTACAAAGAGGTAGTTCTATAGGGCATACTTTGCATGGTGTAGGTGAGAACTGTCTTTTCTCAAGCGATTTCTAGCTCCATTAATTACAAACCTCTAATCTAACAGTGTCCTGTGGAGTGTCAGTCGGAGATGGAGATGGAGATGGAGATGGAGATGATGGAGATGGAGATGGAGATGGAGTCCTCCCCAGACCACGAGGAGGTGGCTCTGTTCAGTGCGACAGCCTGTCCCAGGGGCTGTGTGGAGATTGATCTGGGAGGTGAGCAAGGCTGGGAGGTGAGGCACATTTGCTAGTCAGACTAGCAAGTTTTTACTTTTTTTTTAGCACAGAGAAGAAAAGAGTAAAGAGGGAGGGAGAGAGAGGAGAAGAGGAGGAAAAAAGGGGAAAGGTGGCAAGGAAGCACTGATGGGGTCGGCAGCTGGGCTCCTGCAGCAGGCTGAGCTCTCCAGTGTCAGTTACATCTTTTGGTTAATTTTTAAAGTAGGTTCTAATTATTTATCATGTTTTTGATAGATCAGAAAGTAGTGGTGGTGTTATAAAAACTCTGGAAAGAGTAAGCAAATTAAAATGAGACAGCTGTTCCAGGCTTTGCCAGCCTCCCAAGAAGACCACTCGGACTGCAGCACACGGCACACCGCTTTTCACTGGCGTGGGTCCACTATTTGTGTCACAGCCAGAGAGCCTGCATTAGAGTTTGGCCCGAATGTGAAAAAGCCCTGTTATTTGAATTTAAGTGGGAAATATGGAGTCACAATTCAGGTTTTAAAGCTTTTTGATTAGTAAAAGGTTAGGACAGAAGATTCAGTATAGCTGTTACTGCTGAATCCGTCCCGGGCTTGGAAGGTGGGTGTTCAGCAGGTGGGTGCTTGCAGCAACCTTCATCCTTTGAGGGTGATGAGCAGCCTCCAGCCCCCCTGGCTTCCCTGAGAGCAAGTGTGCAGTCTCTCCTGGCACTAACGTCATATGACAGGTTAAACTTACAACTCATGAGGGTAAGTGTCTGCCTGGGACCCAGGACTATGTTACAGCTGTTGACAGAGCATCATATTCAGAGAGGTCTGATGCCAGGTGAAATCCAGAGCAACTCTATTTCCCACCAGTAGAGTTACATCAGTGTAAAGCCACCGTAGGAAAAATCAGAATCGAGCCCAATGTGGGAAGACTTACTAGAAAGTGTAAAGAAGTCGTCTTATTCAAGTTCCACTTCAGATGTGGAAGTTTTATTCTGGACCTGGCGTCTGGCTGCTTTGGGTGCTGAAGCTGTCTTTAAAATTACCTAAGGATTCCCTCATGTAAGTATCTCTCACCAAACGCTTTTCCACCTCTCACTGAACTGCAAATTAACACTTGAAACAGAGCGCTCAGCCTTCTGCCACAGCATAATTTAGAGAAGTTTAGGAAGTGGGATCTTAGTGTTATACTACAATTATACTACAAGCTGTTTCGGCCTTTACCTAGACCAAGACTGAAGGGGGGGGGGGGGAAATGTTTAGAACTAAGACTGGGATTCAGAATTTTCAATGATTTATTCATCCACCAAAAGAAATTTGAGGACAACCGAAGTTATTTGCAAGCATGAGTTGAATTTGGCAAATAGCTTCAGATTAAAAAAAAAAAGAATAGAAAAAGAAAAAAATGACAAAAAATCGAAATAGATCAGTTTGGCATTTCCTAAACCATTTCCTAAAGCTTTTTCAGCCTAGATTCATAGGCACGCCCGAGTGCAGCTCACATAGCTGAGGAAGAGGAGGTCTGCTGCAGGGTGACAATCTACTTGCAAGCTGAAGTCCACGTCTAGGACAGTCCTCTGAAATGGGAGATCAGGTCGAATTCCTCATCTGGTCAAGTGAGAATAAGGATTGGAGGGCAGCTCTCCTCCCTGTTGGAGATATAAGAGAGGACAAAGGTAAACAATACATTTTGTTAGACTTGGTTTTAATTGATTAAAAAATAGCTTCAGGTTAACTCAGGACAGTTTTTTTCCAAAGCTTGACAAAAATGATTTACGTATCTCTGCTTGCAGCAGCATTTCTGTGCAGCTCCCCGTAGCTGAGCCGAGCACGAGCACAGCCTACGTAAGTAATGGTACGTCCCTAGGTATGATGGACCACGAGCGTGGATGAAGGAATTACTGCATAGTCTTGTTCTTGATTTGGAATTATGGTAAACATTTAGCTACTAATGCAAATCAGATTCAATCTATGAAGATTGATTTTCATATAATTTGACCTTGTCTAATAAGTCTTCTTGACCAGATGAATTACAGGGACTTTGTACTGATTTATTTTTGCTTATGCATAAAGTACTGTGTGCTTGTTCATTTATTATGCTTAGCACATCAGACTCAGGAAGATTACATTATTTGAAAATTAAATTTCATACGTTCATATTTTAACATAGACCTCTCTTCAGCTGTTTGACTTCCTATAGCCCTGTCCTCCCTCATGAAGAAAATCCGTAGAAAACAAATGACTGTTTTCTTAAGTCTGCATGTTAAATAATAATCCCAGAACTGTCACTGATCTGTGCATACTCATGCTATGATGGAAGAAAAAGGCTAAGCAATATTAATGTTACTCTAAGCATCTTACCCTAACGTGCGTCCACAAACACTGACATGACTTAATTATAATTATACTGTTATTGTGTCACTACAGGGAGAATTTGCCATTATTTGATTACCTTATCCTTACTCTGTAGTCCTTAACATATTTCAGTTTCTATTACTCTCTACATTAACTCCATCCCAAATCCAGAAAATCTTGTAAGGCTGGATCCAAAGTTGCTGACATTAAGGCAAAGGCTCCCCTTCATTTCAGCAGCCTGTGTATCAGGCTCCTGATGCCAACAGTGTGTTAAGTTCTTGAATGTATCTTAAACCATAACTATATCTGAAGAGAATTGTGTGAGGGGAAGATAATTATGATTGTAATTACTCTTTCTCATATTATTGTCTTATATTTCAATTGAAGTAACCTCATGTTGCTACTTTCTTTTGATTACCACTGTTCTTTTCCCCCCCTGTATTTGCTTACATTTGAAATTTTAAAAAATATCATATACTCATTTAATCAACTGCCCCTTTTAGAACATTTATGATTATAGCAAATTTGTTTCAACACTGACTTCTTCAGCATCTCCCTAGATACCTCTTTGCATCTATTTCAACAAATTGCAGCCTATTTATCATTATTAATTGTTTACAGTCCTTCAAGCAGTCCATGATTTATCTCAAATTATTTAACATAGACCCCTCATCTTTTAAAATATGAAGCTGAGTTATGTCATTTAGCCA
The DNA here is from genome assembly GCA_035582835.1 of Phoebastria nigripes. Lineage (NCBI taxonomy): Eukaryota > Metazoa > Chordata > Aves > Procellariiformes > Diomedeidae > Phoebastria > Phoebastria nigripes. The sequence goes on from JAYKAV010003339.1 coordinate 304,052, forward strand.
ATTATCTAAGTAAAGAGGGAGTGTGGTTATTCTGCTCATTGAAAAATAGTTGTGTTTTGGCAACTGTATGGTTGGACAATAGATATAGCCTTTATAAAACTCAGCTAGTCGTGTGTATATATATCCTTCCAAGGATATATATATATGTGTATATATCCTTCCAAGCAAGTAACAATAAAAACTTATTTGTCATATGATTTTTATATATATCTATACACACACACACATATATATCTGGAATCACATTTACTTTTTTTTTTTAATAAAATTTTAGCTATATTAGAGTTAAGATGTTTTGGGATTCTCCACCTATAGGGCCATGTTTGTAGCACCATGATTCTGCAAAATATTTAAGCATGTTACAGCATGGAATTACACCGATGTCAATAGAATTAATGTGCCTGAAAAGATGCACTTAAGATCTCTGAGTGAATTTGAGCTGCTAGAAGGCAAACCAATTCTAAAATAACTTTGGATGGTTCTTCTATTAATGAAAGTTAATGAACATTTAAATGGTGGATGCCTGTTACTGACTTACCAGTGACAGAAGCAAACATTGGGTCCTATAAGGAAACTATATCTCTTTCTTTTTTATCATGATAGAGATCTAATTTTTAGCCCTTCGACTACTCTTATTTTGAGATTGAATAGTGTACCTCAGAAGTGTATACTTTTAGCAGAAAAATATCCACATTTAGGAGGAAGAAAATATTTCCCTGGAAGGCTGATGAAAATTAAATATCAGGTGTTTGAAACTGCTCAGGTGTTTAGAAAGTTAGAATTTGCTGAAGGGAAAGGAATTTGTCCCCAAAGAGCTGGCAATGTATTAAAAATGCATGGAAAAAACTGAAAAAAAACCATAGGATGCATTGTGGAACCATGTGATAAAATCAATTTCACAGTGAATCATGCAGCTCTGCAGTTGAGTGTTGATAACTCATGATTCAGCTGAGAGTCTGAGAATATTTAGTATTTTTATTTAAAGCCCCAGTTCTTAAATTCATATGATTACAGCGGGAATTCCAACTTTAATTAAATTGAAGTAAGTCCCTGCCTGCAGAACAATGCTACAAGACATGTTCATATATGCTCTAAAGACTTAGAAATCAAAAGACAAATAAAAGCAACCTGTAAATTTTTGTTTGTGTAGACTTTTATTACTATTAGATTATAAATAAACTTTATTTGTTTTGTCTGGAGACTGTTTTATTCAAAATGAGTAACAATCTACAATACTGAGCGAAAGAGGGGAATACAGTGAAATGAGACAACCTACAAAGCATTCTATTTAATTTAACAGGACTGCAGAGTGACGAACTCTATTTTGGTAAACTACAGCACTAGCAATAAAGGTTAATGAGGTAAGAGCAAAAATGTAATCTACCTTAATGCCAGTGAAAAGATCCACCCAACTGCTGTGTGTATCCAACTAATAAAATATGATTGACATGCATTACCAGCTGTGTGTAAGGAACCCAATAAATGATGGATCAACAGACAAATCATCTGTCTTTTTTGCCCTTTTATTTTTGCATAATATACTCAGTGACTTTATCAACGAACAAGAAGTTTTTTTCCCCAGAATTACCACAAATTTACTCCTTTGAAACTTTGGGGTATCCTTTCAGCATTTGCTCTGATCGGTTCTGGGGATCATACAGGTATAAATAATGACAGCATTACTGAGGCTGCAGACTCAAGCACCCCAAAATTAGGAAGTGCCACAATTGAGGTTTTGTGTAACTCCAGTCTTTTATGAGCTTGTATCTCAGTTTTGACTAACATGGCTAGTAAATCTTAGCACTTGCACCTAATGTTGAAGATTGGTCTATTTAAGACCTAAAGAAGCATTTGTCTGTCCAAAACCTTTTTCTCCAACCAATATAATTTGATTTCATAAAAGATACTGCCTGTGACTGCAAACCTCTCTTCACAAGTATTACTAATACAGTCTTTAATCGGTGCTATATGTTATCTTTTTTACTGAACAACCATACGCAGTACTTAGTCACTCCTCTTCACGTAGCTCTTCATCAAATACCAGTGTGTTCCCCACAGGCTAAAGCCAACTAGTCTCTAAATCCAGTCTCTCCTGCCTCCCCCTCCCCATTTTGTCATCACTGTCTGCTCCCAGGTTTCTTGTCTGGCCAGTCCCAGTTTCACCAGTCACCGGTTCTCTCTGCTCTCATTCAAGTGGCTCCTTCCTCTTGCACCTTGTGTGAAAGCAGTGCAAGTCACTGCAAACACATAAATGACATGCTGCTTTTTCTCTCTACCTGTTCAGAACAATTATTGCTGGGAAAGTACCTGCATGTATTTGGTTGGAAAAAGCATGCTTAGATGCTCCAGGGACAGCAGGTGCACAGTACGGTCACATAGGAGTCTGGAGGCAAAGGAGAAAACTTTGCGGCACGGGGGGCATGGCACATGCATGCTGTAGTCATGCAGGAGCTAGAAGTAGCATACTTTGTTAGCAAAATGAATGATTGGATTTTGGAGATCCGTTCAATTCCTAGATGTAGAGTTTCATGAAATGCAAACATACATGAAAACTTAAACAAAACTGCCTTAAGAAGGTTCTCCTGCTCTGACTGTTCCCCCTGCTTCTTCATCCCCAGGCATCGATTCCTGCCAAGGTGTGAATTCACTACCCCCCACATTGGGCTGACACAACTGCTTACAGGGCTATCCTGTGAGCTGCCTCACAGAAATGATCTCGTTCAAGATCACCATTGGGTGTATTCATAACCTTTTACAACACGGTTAACTCAGATTTCAATACTGAAGCTGCTTATCCCGGGTTATGCTAATTCAAGTGGCAGTGGCTGCAGTGTAAAATTTCATCTGGAGTGCTGTGTCTATGCCAGTACCAAGAGAACTATTTATGGCAATAATATTTCTTGGGATACATCCCATGATCCTTAACCCTGTAGCACACTAAGCTACTCCGTGAAATTTTTCCCAAGGAGTTGTCCTTTTTGGATGGAGAAGGAGGGTGGTGGGGAGGCACAGAAGAGTGTGCAGTAGAGTGACTTTGCCATGCCTTCTTAACTACAGGATAGTTATATTAGCAGTTGATGAGTTTTACTGGCTTAAGTTAATACCTCTTGCTGACCTTGGGTCAGCCAATATAAACTACAAGTAACTTTATATTTGATTTAAGCTTGTTTTGTATGTGGTTAGGATTCAGGTCAGGGCAATGTTCTAAAATGTCTATTTCTGCTTATCATGGTTTTTGAACATCCCTCATCCTTTCTGCTTTTAGCTTTCCTATCCCTTTTTAACTGATGTCCCTGCCTGCTTGACTCAGTGCCAGGGTGGTGGCAACAGCAAGCACTGGAGACAGCAAATAGTGGAAGAGAACATGGGTGTCTTTCGATACCCTCCGATCTCCTCCAGAATTAGTTCCCCTCTCAAACCGCCCTTGTTCTAGACCTGAAAAACCACTGAAAAATAGGTCCAAACTTATTTGTGGGAAGAAGGGATAAAGCACCACGGGGTTTAGTGGAGCTGCTCCTACTGACACGAGGAATGAATCTGGAAAAAAAGTGAAGTTTAGTTTTGAAGTTCTGTGTTTTCATTAGTATTTATGTTTCTTTAGCACCACGAGACCTTTCTCTGGATTTCAAGAGCAGTTCATGAGACTGTATCTCTGCAATCCCATCGGGCTCTTGTCAATAGGATTGTTGTGCTTTCTCCAACAAGATTATAAGCGCTCATTTGCTTTCAGCAGAAGTTTTACCAAGCATCTATTCATATCGTAATGGATTATTGACATAACACAGCAGACTGTTGTGAAGTATTCCACTATGTGTAATTAGAGAGTATTTAATCTGCATAATAAAAATCCATATGAACAGTTGTTGTCATTCATGCCCAAAAGCTGCTCATCTAAATGAAGTATCTAGTTTGCCCCATAGATTTAGGGATGGAAAACAGCATTTTGAAAAAATCTCATCTAAATTCAAGATTGCCAAAAAGGTGCTTCTGCTTAGCAATCCAGATGTGGGCAATCTGATTCCCCCCCCCCCCCCCCAAAAAAAAAAGGCATATAGATTTGAATGTTACCTTCCAGCGTTCATCTTGGATCATGTTTTTACAGCCATTTGATAAATCTTTACTTTCCCATTCCTCGTGCCTTTGGTAGGATGCCAAGGCAGTATACAAGGAGCTTGCTCAGGGTCCTCCTGCCAGGGCTGGGGAGGAAGGGTGAGGCAGATTCTCTGCACGGTGGATCCTTGTGATTTTTTTAACAATCCATCCACCCACTGCTCCCACATGTGCATAATGGGCAAAAGGTCAAGCTAGCATCTGTATATCACTTAAGACCCACTAAGGTATGTAAAGTAGAGCTTAACTGGGAATATGAATGGTTCATAGAGCTTTACTGGGTGCTCTGTATTGGGAGAATTTTAGGGTTAAAAAAATGTGAGGGAACAGAAGCTGTGACTAATAATGCAGCCTAGTGCTGAGTGGGAAACCAGTAAGTAGGAGAAATATTTTATCTCCGTAACCCGCTAGGGCTTCCTTCATGCAAGCTTTTACTAGATCAAAATTTGCAAAGAAAACAGTGCCAACAGGAAAAAGRAGCTCAAGATATTTAATAAGATGTTTATTTATAATTTTTTTACTTGTTTTAATAAACAATTTTGTGATTTTTATTTTGCCAAGGAACCTCCTCGAGTTCAAAATTAGCCAAAGCTGAAGGATATTAACTTTCATTGTAAAGAAAGGTTCTGTTCAACTACTGCCACTGCTTGTTATGTTGTGGTGAAAATCCATCTGTAAGTAGCCTGAAAACAGACAAATGAAATGAAAAAAAAACCCCCAGAGGTGAAACCTCAGCTATCATTTTCACATCAGCCTTTTACAGTCAGAATACAATACAGCCATTTTGTGGTATCATAAAGAGTTGTTAGTTGTTCTTCTGGTGATTTAAAGCCCTAAAATTGTCAGCATGGTCTAGAATATTGTTGTGCACAAAAGAAAACTACACTGCATAAATTCCATAGTACCTTTCCATTTTGGCATCAAAATAATAAACTCAATTACTTGAGAAAAGGCATGTGTAGGGAGTACAGTGGGCTTGTCATGGCATTCGTGAACTGGTGTGTGTGTGTTGAATTATGCAGAGGTGTGGTTCACAAAGAATTGAAAAAATTGTGCTGACACATGAAGGTACAGCGATATTCAGGTGAGCAAGACCTATAAAGCAACTTTTAAGTGCCTAGTGCAGAACTCTTACTTTTGTATCTAGAAATTAATGTCAAATGAATGGGTAGTAAGTTATTCTGGAATTCGCCCTAATTCTGGTATTTAACTTTTGAATATTTGTCTTCACAACCTTAATAATATTCTTTAAATATAGCTTTTTGCATAATGTGAATTTAGTCAGTCAGACTCATAAATTGCAGGCTCCTCCAGATCACAAGAACAAGTGCATGCAGTTGTGGTTCTCAGCTGAGGAGGTAGGATTTTGGGTTGTATTGTAATTTAAACCAAAGAATGTTAATTTTAGTGTATGCATAAAACACTTGGGGCTATCTTAGAAGAGTCCCAAGATGTGTTATCAACCTAGATATTATACAGAGCTTTCAAGAAACAGGACTCTGAATGTCTGAGTTTAAAAAAAAAAGGCAAATGCAGTAAGAAATATGTTGAAAGACATTCTAAATCCCTTCATCAGAGGAGAGAGATAAAAATAATAACACTTGGTAGCTAAAAAATACAATCTGTGGAAATCTTAATGAAGCCTAATGACTCATGTGAGCTGTATTGTTAAATTTACTATCCCCATTTTACAGCTAAGAAAAAAGAAATATGAAAGTGAAGACTAACATTTCATCTTTTGGGTGTATTAAATTTTGCAACTTAATCCATATTCTTACATGCTAGTGAAAGAGAGAAGAATTGAGTTCTTATTGCAAGTAAAAATTAAACTATCACATAAAGGCGGGGGGAAGTTTGCAAGGGAGAGAGAAAGACCCGCATTCTGTCAGGCAGCTAATGATTAGTGACCCTAACAGGGGTTGTTTGAAAGCAAGATGCTGAAAGCTTTAAAAGGCCAGCCACCCGTATGTCTTTCCCCTCTGAAAGAAGAATGTGTATTTCAACAGTTCTCAGTCAATGTCAGTTTGGTCTTCTCTGTCTTACGGAGCCTGCACTTGAATTCTTGTAGAGCAAGCAAGCATCCATCGGGTTTTACTTTGTGTGTTGTTCTGCACATAGTCTTCTCCTCATATTACCTGATCATCCTTTGGCTTCTTTACAGTCTCTTCTACTTTGGAATTTGTAAATTCAGGATCTTACTCATTTTTCTCCTTCTTTTCCGTCAGAAGTCGTGAATATCTCCTACCCTTCTGCAGTCTGTGTGTGACAAAGACCACCTCTATGAGACAATACTGCCTTTTGAGCCGCTACTTTGCTGTAATGTATTTTTATATATGTATACACAACATGCTGTCTTGTGGTTGCTTAAATATATTTTACCATAGTGATTTTATGATACTTATAAAGAACTTGCATTTCCACAGGTTTTAACAGAGGTGGTTACATAACCAGGTAGTCCTATTGATTTCTATTAGATATTTCAGCAGATGACAATCTCAGTTTCAAGAATTCTGCTCTGTAATTTAGTTGAGCTAAATAGAGGTCGCAGCTCCAAAGATGTTTTTAAAATCACCTTTTAACAATTTTGATACAATTTTCTAATCAATGAGGATTACAACGTGAAAATGCTATGCTCAACATTTTGGTCTCCAGCATCATGTTCTGGTCTTTCCTCTTCTTTTTCTTTGGCATACTTTACCAGTATTTTTATGATCTTATTGTATATATGTTTTTTGTCAATTTGCTGTGAATTTGGCTTTCTCTTTTGAGTATCTATCTACATATGTCTTTACACTGTCATGTACTGATGAGGAAGCAAAATTATCCAGGTGGGAGATGCACAAACCCAGCCCCGTCCTCATTCCAGGCATCCAGTGTTGAAGAATTTTGTGGCCCCATCTTAGTAGCCCATCTGATTTGGAGCAAGACCCCAGATCCTTGTTTGAAGTTCTGTACATATATCATTATTTATAAAAATAGCTTTTCTATAGAATGTATATATGCACACATAGATGTATATCTATGTATGCATAATGCATATGTAAATAATATGAAGTGTAGATTTTTTTATTCCATATCAATATAAATATATATAGATACAAACTTTGCTCAATTTTTCAGCTTCTTTTTGGCCAAAACTTCACCAGCTGTTACCTGCTTCCCTTACCTGGCATTGACTGCTGGACTTTCCCCTGGGGAATCTGTTTTTCCACTTCTGATGGCTGCTGTTGTCTTAACTGCCCGAGGGAAGTGCACATCCCTGGCAAGATGTTCAAAGTTGGATTCAAGTCCTGGACATGTGAGGATCACTGGTGTTATCTCTGAGAACACTTAATGAGGAAATCAGAGGGTTCTACAAAGTCAAACAGCCCGGAGAACAAACTGTCCAGCTGACAGCTCTTGGATTGGTTCATGTTTCTACAACCTGAAAGAAGAAACAAGCTTTTGACAAAGAGACTGCTGGCTCTTAAGATGTAGTTTGGTCAGATGTAGGTCTACGAAGGTTGGCTCTTCACCTTTAGCTCAGACCACATCTTCTGAGACCTCCTGGTTTGGAACAGCAACTCATGGTACTCTCTAGAACAGCCATGACTCTCACATTGTTGAGATCCACAGTGGTACTCACTTTGTTCCTTCCAGACTTATTCATAGAGAGGTCCTTGTACGCGATATTGACTCTCTCTTCAAATAGCTTTGTTTGTGTCCTAGGGTTTACCGGCTTCCTTTGTATCATTAAGTGACTTGGCTGTTGATTTGACGGCATTTACCTTTATAACTTGAGCATTCCTTTACACTGAAAGTCCTTCAGAAGAGAAATCAGAGGACTCAACCCATGAGCTCTTCCTTATCTTCCCTGGGAGTCAAGAAGGGTTTCCTCTCCTGTGTTAAATATTCCTGGAGGAAATCCTAACTCCATAAGCAAAAACACAAGGCAAAGATCACAGGTTCCTTATACACTGACCTGTCCTTTTGAAACAGGACAGAGTAAGGGAAGGAGCTTTTTCCAGTGGGTTCTGCTTCCACAGTGTTCTTCAAGACACAAGAGCAGATTGAAAGTTTCTCACTCATTTTTACAATTATTAGGGAGCTGTGTTATCACATTACTCCTCCACCCTGACACAGAGGAATTTTGTGTGGACTTAGATTGACTTGTTCCTTGTATAGACCAAGCCCCTTCAATCCATCATTAATTTAAAAGTCTTCCTTTGATTAATAAGGATACTTTATGTCCCTTTAAAGAAGGCCACTGAATCAACTTGATGAATATCCTCTACCACCAGCCAGAGGTTGTCCCCTATGCCTTCAATGTCCACAGCAAGTACCAGTCTTTCTGCCCTAGAGCTGGTTGGTCTCTATAGTTCTTGTTAGATGGTTTCTTGATTTTTCAGTTAGAGGAGTATGCCTTCCCAGAAATTTCTCTCATGACCACAGTCATCCAGTAGGTAAGAAAATATATGACTGTAGTGATTCTTCCATGGCCAAAGGCAGTTTTTTCTCCACTCCTAAGCTTTTGGTACAGTTCCCTAAAACACTGCTTTTCACTGCCAAGACCTCCTAGTGCTGATTTTGCCCCCAGTCAGCAGTAGGCAGTGGCTCTCTGGATTACAGTTTACCTGTTTATCCTGGTTGGTGATACTCTGATAAACAACAGCGAAGATTTCAGTGGGCACATGCAGTAAGTGTGCTGATGTATGATGATGATTTATAGAACAGGATTTTTTGATCAGCTTGTTTGAAATGCCTCTGACAGTCACACCCATGTTGTGTCAACAAGTGGAGGGTTTTCCACTGGGGTTCGCTGGATGTTTTTGAAAATCCCCAAAGTTTCTTCCCATCAGGGGCTTGCTCCTCATTGCCTTGTAAGCTTGTCTTTATATCTTTGGTAAGACACTTTCCAAATCTTGTTGCATTCTTCATTTCTCAGTGAAATCAGCCCTGCAGTTATTTCAGTCAGGAGAGTAAAAGGAGATGGTAGCCTTTATAAACAGGCTCCTGTATACTACCTCTTTTAGAGTTTATCCTTTATACTCATCCTAAATACCTTCCTAAGTAGTGTCAGAATTCTCTCTTAGTTGGGAGAGTGACTTCTATCAACTGTTCCTAAGCTACATGTTTCCAAGACTGAGCTGTCTGGCACACCTTTGATATTGTGTCTCTTGCACCAAGACAAAAATTATCTGGCTAACTGTGCTTGGATATAGTTATGCTGACAGTATGAGTGACATTCAACCACATATCTCAAAGAAAAAGAGTTACAGATAAGCTACCTTTCTTATGTTACTTCTCTATTCAATTATCCATTTCATTATGTTCTGCTTTCTCTTTATATTTTTGCTTTCTGGACTTGTGTTTTTCTTCAGTATTTGCTTTATCATCTAGTATCCGACATTTCCAGTCCTAAAAAAGATACAGTGCTTCATTTTTGAAATAGCTGCAAAAATTAACTTTTCTGAATTTTGTCTTGCCTTGGCTTGCAGTTCACATTCACCGCAGCACAACTCCTATGAGATGAGCTTTTCTTGTTTGTATTCAACACAATTAGATTTTAATTTCAAAAGTCTTGCTGTAACTTCAAATATAGTATTACTTGTGTGTTGTGTCCAACTGTAAATAGTATGCAGTCTTTTCATATTCAAAGTGATAATGCAGTCTTTGCACGTAGCAGTCTCTTGCAAAATTTCTGCTATGATTTATTCTTTCTAGCTCTTCTTTCCTTCTCTTCAGCTCTCGTCTGCAGACTCTTGCAGAATTGTTTTACTTCTTACAAACTTAACAGATTTGCCCAAAGGCTGCTTTGGTCTCTATTTTATTTCAAACCTTTGTCCAATCTTTTATGTGACTTCTTGCAAATCCACTCTGATTGTATTTTGTGGACTTCTCCACAGAGTCTTCAGTTTTGTTTTGCAATTGCATCTCTTTATGGATTTACAGTTTAATACATATAAAGAACCACACATTTCCTTTTTGATTTCTTATAGGAAACTGATACCTCTTCAACTTTACCTTCCTGTAACTGAAGAATACTCTTCATTTCTTTAGTGCTGTGTAACAGCTGTCTTGTTCTTTCTCATCTGCACGTAGGCTATTTGTCTAATCTGGTACTCCTGACAGCAGTATTTTTTAGGCCACTTTTTCATCTTCTTGGGAATAGAAAAAATTCTTGCCCTGTTTTGCTTCAGTTTTCTAGTGTATTTCTGAAAAGTTGGAGACATAGTGTAGTTGTTACTGGTTTCTCTAAGACATCCTTTACTTGCTATCTTTTTTTCTACTTGTGTATCTATTCCGTTGCTGGTACTACATCGTCTTCTGAGGTGGCAGTGAAACAGAACTCCAAATCAGGATTTAGAAGTACAATAAATCATTATTATAACTAAAGAGAAAGTAATGCTGGGAAAAGATCCGCGTGTTCTGCTCGATCGGGTGGATAGCACTGACTGCGTGTAGCAAGAACTACTTCAAACCAGAATGCTTCTTAAAGTGCCTTTTACCATGAGTGTTATTTAATGTTCATAGGTGTTATGTACTTAAAACTGTCTCTGAAGTTAAATGAGGAAGGAATGAAATGGTATACTTATGCACCAAGTTTAAAAGACCAAGGTTAAAAATTGGCTTTACTATTGGCCTTACTATTTAGAAGTTCTTACATTCAGTTAAGTTATTCAATGTTGTTTTTTATGGAGATATTCCAGAAAACTTCTTTCAGTTCTGGAATGACTGATCTCCTTCTAATTGAGTGAAACTTGGCAAGCCTCAGATCTACAAGAAGCACAGAGAGTACAGGTATAATACTTTGCTATAAAAAAGATTTAATTAAATACTGTCTTTCTAAAATCATCGTAGCTGAGAAACCACCATTTTGTTTCACTTATTGTTCAGGAAAAAGGCAAAATGTAACCAGAAAACAATAAGATCCAATTTGCTCATTCCTCAGCAGCAAAATCTTCTTTCCGAAATAAATCTTTATGCTGCTTCTCTCTCCTTCTAACGAATGTTTTGGTGATTTACTGGCGAAAATGAAAACAGGAAGAAAGACAATAGTTTGTGAAGAGTCTTTTCACTAGGGAAATATGACTTTATAGTAACTGTAGTATAATCTGTCATAACTCCAAATATAACAGAGAAGTACAAAAAGAAAGCAACAATGGTAAGTGCCTCCCCGGGTATTTCATGGTAATTACAGCTCTCTGGCTGAGAGCGCTGATGGCTAAAGGCAATTTAGACATTTAAACTGACCAGTTTGATTTCTCTCCTTTTAGGTCAAGATCACTCTATTAACAGGCACATAAATTGATGGCATAGCCAAGATTTTCTGGAGTGAGGTGCAGTTTCAGGAGGCAGCCTTCAAAAATATGGGTAAAAGAGTGACAGAATCAACCACACGATAACCGAGGTGTATTTAAATGATAGCCAGAAGAGTATCGTGACCACCATTTACAGTTTTCCTTGACTGCCACTGCTATTTTATACAGTTCTTAATATGGAGGAGATGGTGTGTCTAGTTGTCCTGTACGTACTATTGCAAAATGTTCGCTGAATATTCTTTTTCATTACGCAAATATACTTTTTAATGTAAATTAACAGATTATTATCTTCAGCAGTGAGCCATGGAGTGAAATTTTAGAAAGCTGACTACAACAGTATCTAACATTTTCTATAAAGACACACAGAAATTCCAGCTCAAGAGGGACCCATTGCCGCACCTGTGCCTCTTTCCAGATTGGTTTTGTTTTCAATATTCCTGTACTCTAAAAAGACCGCAGAGGTGATGGGATTTTGGCACAGACGGGAAGCACCGTAGTTATGGAAGTGCCACCATTTTGGTGAATTTTAATCCTGTACCCAGTAGGAACAGGAAAAGTAGTGTGGAGAGTGGGGGCAGAGTCTGCTACTGGGCCTGAACACGGGGCGCAGGTGGCAAGTTAGCTTGCTTTTAATTGCAGAAAGGCCTAGGTTACATTTTTTAATACTCCTGGGAAACCAGACAACACTAACGGTCACATATGTACCCAAGGGATAAGTAAAAATCATTCAAAATCAAAACAAAGACCAAAAAACCACAGTTAAATCTTTTAACCTCATTATTTTTTACCTCTTGTGTTTGAATGAACTGCATTCTTCAATGTAAAACTTCAGCAAAACACTAGGACGGGATTGTTCCTATACCTGCCATGAGCTACAGCATCCGGAGGGCTCTTCCTCGTCTCTGTCAGCCGTTCAGAGGGCAGGTGGTCACAGACGCATCTCCTGCTCCGCTGACCTACTTTGGCTTGTTTTTCATGGCCAGAGTACTTGATCCATTCTCAGCTGGACCTGCTGACAGAACAGGGTTGTTTTGCCCCGAAGTCCAGTCATTTAAAAGGAAAAGCTACCTTGTTAAAGGAAAGTTGGATGGTAGCGTAGGACTTTTGGCTAGAACTTGCCCATTATGAGTAGCCTTTGGAAGGTTACCAAATGCTCGTTCCCAAGCTGCATAGCCTAAATCAGTTTTTTTCTCAGGGAAAAGTCAGCAGGAGTGGCTGTTGGCACGTATCAGGAAAGAGCAAGAGGGGCCCCAGCTCCGGGTGCCGCCCTGCATGTGGATGTGCCAACAGAGGACAAATATGCCCAGGTCCCTTGTCCGCAGCTGTGGCTGAGGCTGGCGTGGGTGCCGGGCTGAGCGGGCAGCAGGGGGAATGTGGAGGGGCTGGGGCAGGTGGGGAGCAGGAGGGAGAGGAGGCCGTGCAAAGCAGCAGGGGAAGGTGCCAGGAAGGGGGAGCACGGCTGCAGGGGGCTGCTGGTGGTCTCTGAAGCTGGAGGGCAGGCGGGATGGCAGTTCCTGTGCTATCAGGAGCTCCCCGCAAGCAAACCGCACACCACACAGGGCAGGGAAGAGCAGGCGTCATGCCTTTCCCTAGCTAGGATTGACAGACATCCCTTGTAACACAGAGCGTCCAGAAGGAAAGTTTTGCATCTCGTATGATCATCATGTAGGACACAAGCTCTCCTGTATGTTGATAGCAATTAACCTCACAACTGCAGCTCATTTGGATGTGCTCAGTTTGTCTGCTTCACCTGCCATGTGTATGACTTGCTGTGCATGCACAAAAGTGTGCACATGCAATGCAGTTAACTGGGACCATCCTGGCTTTATACTTACGATCTCTAGCCCTGCATTTGATAGGACCGCAATCACTGATGGCTTGTGGCACATAAATTACCTGTCACTGACATGCGAGTTGTGGGAGGGCAGCCTGTACCCAGCAGGAGGTACTGCAGAGAGAATTCCTTCTGCCCTTTCCTCTAACATGCTGCAAGAATAAATCACCTACTCAGCTCTAAATGGCGCTTAAGTGATATAATGGAGTCCTCCACTGGCCTGTAGACAGAGATAACAGCACTTTGATCTAGCACTGATTAAAACTCTGTTAATCTGATGTTTGTTTACTGTTTCAAAATAAATATTTTACAACAAAAATAAAGTTGAAAAATAGAAATTGACTACAAAAGCAAATCTGGGATAAATGGAATAAGGACAAGAGGGCTGTTCTTTAATATTTGTATTCAAGGATATCCTAAAGTCATGCAAGTGACTTTGACATCAAATTCCTTAATATTTGCAGGATATAAGAGAGTTTTGGAGCTTGCATTATGGGTCAAAAAAGAAGAGAATATTTGTTTGGCCTCTGCAACGCAAGTGAAACTAATTAGTGGATCTGTAATTTAACTATCACATCCATCAGCATTTATCACATCCATCAGCTATTAAAGGTGGTTGCTTTTCCCAGTTTTCACAGATGGTTTTGATTTTGGGAGGATTGCCATGCTATTGACAAGCTATTAAATATAGTCTTTTTTGTCTTGTAACTTTTTGATACTCTGTGCTGAAAGTATGACTCATTAGTATGACTCACATAAAAGTGGATCCAGATAATGCCACTGTGCAAGTTCCTACTCTGTGCTCTGCAAGCTATCTTCTCAGCCTGCCAGTGGCTGAGAATACTTATCAGGAGCATCCACTAAGTGATTTCTTCCTGTACACGCCACATGGAGGAGGAGAAGTCAATATTTATACCTCACACTTGATAGAATTCATTAAATATATTTTGCTAAATAACACTCTGTATTACATATTCCTTGTCTAATATTTGCCCACAGAAGAAGTATTTGTGATGTGAATTGAATGCCTGGTTAAGAAGAACTAAATGAGTACAACATATTTAATATTTATTTGGCAGCACAACACAGTAGAGACAGGGGAGGTGAGAGAGAATGCAAATACAGGGGGAAGAAGAAGTGATTAAAGGGCATAGACAGAACATGAAATATTTCTACATGACTACAGTGATTCTGAGAAAAGTAAGCAGCAAGACAAGCTCAGATATTTGGATTTTAGAATTTAAAAGTTAAATATTTTAAGTAACAAATAATATTTGAGGAGGACTGTAAATAACTATTCACAGCAGACATGTTTGTCTAAAAATATATTGCTTCAGGAGAACTCCAGAGGTGGTCTACTTCTCTAAGATCTGGACCACTCGTGTTTAGGGCACCTTTTATCTTCAGTGACACGTTCTTAGTATGAGAAATCTTTATTTTTACTTTTCTATTGTTTTAGTCTGTGATGCAGTGAGTGAAATTCATACCACAGAAAAATCTAGTAACAACAACAACAACAACAAAACCCTCATGTTGTTGAGAGCTGTTAAAGCTCTGTTAAAGACTACTTACTGGAGAGGTTAGTTACGGATAAATTGTACTGGCTAATGGGATTTTGTGAGAAATTATATTGCAGAATTTTGGCAAAGAAAGTGCTTTGGACAGTAATTTGTTTTTCTGAAAATACCATTTTGCACTTGTAATGAAAGTAACATGTCCTGCTCTATTTTCTGAAATATATTCCTTGAGAGCAAATGGAAGTCACAACTGTACAGGTAGAGGAAGGATTTTGGCCATTTATGTTATGATTTGAAGAAAACTCAAATATAATCTACCAGCAGCAAGATGCTGTGATATGTTTAACACTGAACTTTTAATTTTATAAAAGCAAGTGACTGCAAGAAGTAAATATATCTCTACTTGACATCATATAAATGTAAGAGATGCTGTATCACACATTATAATGCTTATTATAGCAGATATGTGTTTGCATATGTTGCTGTGGGTAGGATTTCAAAGGTGTCCTTTCGGTAAATATAATCATGGAATAATCCAACCTTATCTCCTCATATTGGTTTCTAGCTATGTACTTTTTCTGCTGTGTGTGTAACTGTGATTATCCAACCCAGACTGGCCTTCCTAGGAATTTCTTTTTGGTATTTGCATAGACTGGAATTCCTCTGGCATCAATGGATTTTTTTTTCCAATCACAATTAAATGCACTGTTATATTTAATATGGAATTTGAAGAGTTTTTACAGGCTCTTTCTTAGAAAGACGTGTACACATACATCATGTTGATGGTCTTCATATGTTTAGTTCGTTCCGCTGGTTTTGCACTGTGTAACAACAGTCTGCCAACTTGTTAATGCAAGCCTGAAATGTGAAAACTGTATCACTTGAAATTTAACTTTATTTTATGAAGAAAATATTTTGAACATCCTAAGCAAATGTCAAAATATTATCCTCAATTTTGAACTGGGCAGCAATTTACCACAAACAAATTCTATGGTACAGAAACATCAGTCTTGAGTAAATATTGTAGTTTATGCTCATCTCTCATAGCTTTCAATTCACTCTCTGAATAGACTCAATCCTTTTATTGAAGTGATATCTCAAAACTCAAATGCTGTCCATGATTAATTCCTACATACATTTGCTGTAACAAGCTCTTCCCTTGCACTGTTGGCATGTTGTGCTTCTGATTGCACAGTATCTCTGTGTATGGTCATAGTTACACATGCTAATTTATTTTATAGTGATGTATTTTTGGCTTTGGATTTGACTGACTGTTTTTCTCTTCTCCAACATTTTATGGTGCTAGTATCTTCCTTTCTTGGGAGGGTAACTTAGCAAATGTCACAAACATATGTAACTACCATTTTAATAAATGGGAGATTAGGGTTATGTACTGACAAATGGAATTGTATCATCTGAGATATTATCTCTTCATAACAATAAGCAAATTCTCTGATGATATTTAAACTCATTCTTTTCATTTGCCAAATCAATTTTTTTTTTTTTTTTTTAAATTATTCCTAACATCAGCTCCTCTGTGGTAAAGCAAAGAATACAAGGAGGGACCAAGCAGGAACTTGAAAGAATTGTGCAGGGAATTAAAATCAACTGAAATAGAATATAAGTGTTAGGATACTGGTTGCAGGTATCACTGAATTACTATTGTTACCTTATTTAGTGCCTAGATGGTTCTTGTTTTTCCTATACAAGACACAGCATAGTGTGGGGCCTGACAGAGACACGGTAAACCCATGCGCACAAAGAGGACTGAAGCAGCTCTCACGTAGCAGCCATCTTGTACCACCTCTTTGTGGTCCTCCAGTTTGCTCTCCCAGCTATTGTCTTAACGTTAGAGCAAAGTTGGAAAAAATGGTAAAGATGTCCCTCTGGTGTATTTTTAGGTCTGCACACTTTTTTTTTTAATCACATCTGCAATTACTGTGAAGTAGAAAGGGACCTTGGAAGGGTCATGCATCTATGAAACCGATATAAAATGTTCTCTCCGGAGAAATAGTTCTTTGCCCCCTGGTGGTGAATTAATTTTGACAAATATTACAAAACACTTTTAGGAAAATTTACTTGAAATTAAAAAGAGATACTAATTGCTTCAGTGAACACAAGTAAAAGTAAACTGCTAAACAATACTTAATGTGTCAAATACAATTAAGGAAAATCCTGTTATGAACAAGCTCCATCAGTCTTTGATAGTTACTGCAGAATAGAACAAAAGGAATCAAGTCACCATTTGAAAACCGTATGAGACCGTCAACATTTCAAAATCATGTTTCTTATTTTGCTTTTTTGTGGGGAGGTTAACACAAATGTCTTGACAACATAGTGTAGTCTTGAGAATCCCTGATTTCCAGTGTTCTTACATTATGGACTATGGGAATGATACTCATCTGCACAGCATCTTTAGATATGCCGCTCTCTAGAAATCAGTAACGTTGTCCATACAGTCAGAGCTCTCATTCTGGGAAACTAGAATAACATTCCCTGGATGAAAATTTTGAGCACGCTGTACATATTTCTAAAAGCTGTCTAGAGGTTTTCAGCTTGCATATGCTGAGCAACTCCATATGTGAATAGAGTACCAGGATGTCGTTCTTGGAATAGTAATAACAAAATTGACATTGGAAGTCATCCACTTGCAGTTTAAGCCACAGATCATTTTGAAAGGTGTCAAGAATACATTGTTTAAAAAGATGGCATAAGCCTTCTAATCACTGATTTTGTTTTGTCTTTTAATTCTTGTGCCTCCTAAACGTCTGCCTAAGACAGTGCTTCCCCATGTTGATGTTCTTCTTCGAGAAAACACATATTAAAATATAATGACAGACTATTGTCATGTCATGCAGCAAAACATTATGCATTTATGCTGGAAAAAGGCCATTTATAATGATCAAGGCTTTCATATGTTGGCTTTATACTATTAGGATATGGCTGATATTCTGAAAATGAACCCTCTTTTCCTATCCCACAGTCTGTGAACCATCTTGTATGATGTTAATGGGGCTTCAGGTAGTTTTTCGGTTTGGAAAATAGCACCACAGGATATGGCATGCTCAGTAGGCAGGGATTGTTTGGGTTTTGGCACTAATGATGTAACATGAGGAAAAAGAAAAAAAAAGAGTAACATAGCTAAAAGAGAGGACTGAGCTGCCCAGACCAGGCACGAATTAGCTATTTCCTAAATAATATTCTTTCATGTCTGATGGACCGTAATAGCTTTCTGTTTTTAGCTCTGTTGCTTTTGCTTCTCTTTCCATTCCCACATTTCTTTCTCATTACTTTGACTTATGTCTGGCCTAAGGTAACAGCTGGTCTACACAAATGGCATATTCCTTACAAATCTTTCAGTGGGCAGGGTTGCTATAAAGTGATGCTGTCCCCCCTTCTTTTCCCACTGCCACGCTGGATGTTACCTTCCTTCGGTCTCCACTCTATTCCCCTGTTTGTGTGGCTACGCTCTAAACTGCATTTGCAAAATGATCTGGCTTTAAAAAAAATCCCTTAAAAAGGCAATAACCAGACCACTTGCCTATCGGGACAGAGCACTACAGGACCCCTCAGAGCAAGGTTACTGCCGTCTCGCTCGCTGCTTTTGCAGGAGAACCCTCTCTTCCGGTGCAAGTCCTCAAACGTTCCTGCCAGCTGTGAAACAGAATTCCTCCCTCCGCTCTGCTTAGCCTCACTGCTCAGGGAACAGCTTGCTTTCAGCTCTCGGAGTGTAGTTATACAAAGGTTTTTTTCCAATGGGAAAGCCTGTTTAAGCCAGGCAGTTTCCTGCCTGCTCTGCCCTCTTGTTCTTGCTCCTTCATCACTGTTCGCTGTCCCCTTGATTGTGCCGATGCAGTTGTTTGTGGGCTGTGTTGTATATCGGATCACTGAAATAAATTTGAGTTTTTGTGTGTGTATGTGTATATATGTGTGCACGAACAGCTTTTTTAAAAAAAACCAAACCCTGGATCATTTCAGTCATTTGATTTATAATGTGGCCCACAAAGAGTTGAATTAGCACAGTTCAGGAGGCAGCGAACAGTGGCGCAGAGGTAGGAACAAGCGCCTGGGCTGGGGGGAGGGTGCAGGAAACTCTTAAGCCAGCTTTGTTAACAGAGAAAACTACTGTTACTATACAAAACCATGTAGAGCACCTAAACTAAACAGCCGGAATAGAAAACTGGAATAGACTGCAGTCAGGCTCTCGAGTTGCTGGAGATAAGGCTTTATCTTTAGGAAGAAAAGGGGTGGTCCCTTAATAAGCTCTTTCCCCTAGATGTCTTCTATTCATTTGAGACATCAAAATCGCAGGCTGTTTAGCTATTCAGAATACGATCCTGTGAATCCTACTGGGCTTATGAAGCATGTTGGTCTTTCAGTGCTGTTAAAAACGCTAATAATAACCGGTTCATGCCTCGGGCCTTGGGTGCTACTGTCAATTAGTGTCAGAACAGAGATTTATTTAAACAAATTATTTCTGTATATGCTTCTTTCCCTTACGGTTTGCAAAGAAGAGCTTCGTGACCGAGCGTACCTGATTCAGTGACACCTGCCAGCGTGTGCAGACAAACTTGGGGCAGAGAAAGAAAATGCCATCCTTGCCTTCATAGCTCTCCATATTTTTAAAGTAAAGGAGCTGCCCAGCTGCGGAGACTATTAAAAACCTTTCTCTGATCCTCTAGCCATTTAAATGTCATGCCTGAGTCACAGAAAAAAATGCTAATACCTCCCGAGTAGGTTTAGACCATAATGAAAAAGCCGTGTGTAATCCTCTACCTTCTCCTCTACCTTTGTGTCAGAGTTCGCAGTACTAAGATTTAAAGCGTCACCACTGGTCACCCAACTCACCAGTCATTGCACATGTCACTGGAAATTTCTCACGTATATTGTTGCAGGCTCAAAGTGAAGGCAAGCATTGCTGAATTTGATTATGTTTGGTTTGTATTTTAAGGCTTTCTCTGAAACCAGGAGAGAGAACTGACTTTTAATTTAACTGATTTATTTCATATTGTGGAAGCCTAGTGTGACTTGGATTAATTGAAGTGTTGGAGAAGGGGGAAGGACTGTAATGACTCACCAAGAAAAAATAACTTCTCATGACTTTAAAGAGGAAAACAGAAGAATGAGAAGATAATAATGTGTTATTATTATGGTGGTGCTTATATAATTTTAATAGCATTTTTAGCATTTTCTTCCCAAAATTTCAGTATTTATTCTTAGAGTACAGAATGATTTTAATGGAAACATTTAAACTAATCTTACAGTCTAGAATTTTAAAAAAATTCTTTTTAGAAATGTTACATGCAGTATCAGGCCTTCTCTTCTAATGGTTTAACGAGCAGAATAAAAATGAGTATTCAAATTTCCTACATTGTTAAAATCGATTGGAATAATTTAAATATGCTGACTTAAATGTAAGTTATCTCTTAAATATGTATTTTAAATAATCATAATCCCATTATCATCAGTGCATTTTTTTCTCCTATTATTCTTCTTAAATTCACATTCCTCTTGACTGAAAGAAACCGTAATTTATCTGAAGAATTTCAAGATGTTTCTTTCAAAATAGCTATCATGGGCTGTTGTTCTCAAAAGGATTGAAGCCACAACCTACCTGCAATCGGTGGTCAGTGTTAGGAGAGTTTTTCCTAGTCTCAGCGGAACTGAATAGATCACTTGCGTTTATCAGGTTTTTTAAGGTTGTTTTAACAGTTTCAGCAAAAGCAGCAGAGGTGGATTTTGAAAGGGGTCATTCTTCATAACAAATTCTGAATGATGAAAAATAAGATCAAAATAACCAATGCTTCTCTTCGAGGCTGATTATTGCACTGGATCAACTTAACTAAGGAGGCTTAGAAGCTAACGAGGCAAGACGAGGTAGATACGGAAAATACAGAATGAGTCAGAAGGGAAGGAGAGTTTGGAAAGCATCTATTAAGGGGAATGGAGTGTTGTTAATCTCACATTTTAAAAAATCTTTAACCTGGTTTAAAAATAATACTACCTTATTGAACTCTTCATTTGTCCCTGGATTCTGAGGGTACTTTGCATCTTTAAACTTTGTTCTACAACCTTATGAGTAGGTAACTTTTTGAATCCAAAGCTGGTATTTTTGTGCAATAAAGCTTGAGGCTTGAAAGCAAGGAGAATGTAGATATAACAGGCAACAAAGGGAATTTATGCTACGAATACTGGTGTGCAAAACAGAACAGATCAAGAAAATAAGGACGAGGGAAGAAACTGATCTATACTAGGTTCAGTTACTCCAGCAAAAGAAAACAGCTGATAAATTAACTAGCCCATGACTTTCTCTTTACTTTGTCATCCTCTAGAAAAGGATTACTTTTTGGCTCTGTGATCAAGTGGGAGAAGCATTTTTTAAGATAATCAGAACGAACAGTTAAGCACTCCTTTTTGAGAAGGGTGAATTAAAAAGAGTCTACATCAGACACTGTTGGTTAAATTATCGTTTCCTGGCAAATGGGTTTAGGTGTCTTTTCAGAAAACAGAGCCAGAGGAGAATCATGATCCTAACAGCCCAGTGGGCATGCATATGGGATATGGAAACATGAGTTTAAATATCAATCTAATTAATATTTAAACAGTTTATACAAAAGGGAACAGTTTCAATAGAAGAGAATACCTAAGACTACTCTATGAGTTGGAAAATTGATAATGGTTGTGTTGGTTCAAGTCCTTATTCTGAATTAAGCAGTGTGTATTTTAAAGCCACATCTTGCTATTCCCATAGAGTATCCAAGGCAGTGCTCTACTGTACAGAGATTTTGTAAATGGTGCATAGCTCCTCCTAAGTGAATTCTGGTGCATATAAGATTGGCATTTGGGATTTTTTTAAATTGGAAAAACTATTTTCTGAACTTGATTCAGTTCATGGATATTTCTGGGATGAGTGAAACTGTCTTTTCTTAAATAGAAGATTCTCATAGTTATTAACCAGGCCTAGCTTCAAGAGAGATGAAACAGACAGGGTGTTCCAAGGAGTCTGACCGTACCAGAGGAAAGTGATTTAATGTTGATAATTTGTATTGTTAAGCCATTAAGTCTCCACCTAATTTCTCATCTAGCATTCATGCTTAACATCAATTTAAGCAAGGAAAGAATGAAAGGTCCAGGGAAAACAGCTTAAAAATCGAGCTGATATTGACAATATGCTGGAGTGATTTTAGGGTAAAACAGGTTACAATAATCAAACCCGTCCTTAAGGAGTTAATAAATCCAACGGACTTCTAAGGATAATCTAGCGCACGGGGACAGCAGGGGCAGCGATGGCACCGCGGCCCTGCGCACGGGCACCTCGCGGGGGCTGCGCTCTTCAACCAGCCGCTCCCTCCGCGGCCTTTTCCCTCAGCGGGCACCGGCCGCGCCAGCGCGCAGGACGGACAAAGCTACCCCAGAACCTCCCCAGCGCTGCCGACCCCGCGGATGCGCCTGGTAACGGGGTCTGGGCCGGCGGCTGTCGCCCCGCAGGACCCCGCTCCCCGCCTGAGCGAAGGCTGCTCCGGGCGGAGGGCAGCGGGCCCGCTCCCGACCGCCGGGGGAGGCGTGTGTGTGGGAACTACCCTCAGGGGGTTACCCAGGGTGACAGGGGGCCGCGGAGGGGGCTCCGGCAGCCCTGGGGGAGGGCGAGGGCGAGGGCGCTGCGCAGCGCCAGGAGGCGGAGACGGCCAGGCAGGGCGCGAGCGAGCAGAGGCGGAAGGAGGAGGCGGGGGGGGGGAAGGGCCGCTAGGCGGCGCGGGG
>JAYKAV010003340.1:2290-18779 GCA_035582835.1 Phoebastria nigripes
AAAGTCCTTGACTAGTAGACTACTTAGCAACAACTGAAAACATCAGTGTGTTATCAACATTCTTCTCATACTAAATCCAAAACATAGCACTATACCAACTACTAGGAAAAAAATTAACTCTATCCCAGCTGAAACCAGGACAACATGGAAAAACAAATCATTGAGAACCATTCTGCTAAGCTCTTCTATTAGTTAAGGGCTAGTAGTTCTGATAGCAACATACAGAACAATTTTGGCAACTTAGTGYTGCAAATTCTTGAGTAGTAGTCAATTAATTGACAATAAGAGTGCATTTGTCATCACATAACTTAATTTACTTAACCTTTTTGCATTAGGGCTATCTGAGAGTTCATACATGCCATAAATGTTATATTTACCTCAATTCAAGATAACCAGTCATTTCAGAAATGATATATCCATTTCATAGGACAGGAGGGCCACCAAAAGCATGAATGTCTTTTCTTACCTTCACATGTCATTACAGTTTTGGATGGTTGATTTCTGGTCTTATACAAACAGAAATATTGTTTTTACCATGTCTGAAATTATAAAACCAACTGTCACCCAGAAGAGATACCCAGAAAACTGTGCAAGCACTGAAGAGCAGATGTCCATGCTAGCAAGGAGTTAACCCACAGCTGGGAGACGACAGTATAGCTAGCAACAAGCCAAAGCTGTCAACAACTTAGTTTTTCTGTTCATCAGCAGCGTCGTATCAGAATCATGCAACATCTAAATATTTAGTAACAGCCTTGAAAAATATCAACTATGCTATACAAAAATGCGTGGGAGAGTGTGGCCTAATTAACCAAGGTTTCTCTGAGAAGAAGGAATATAAAAATCAATGTTTATTGTGACCACAGCTATAAAAGAACCAGTGTAATCTCAAAAGCTAGTTCTCTGATAAACCTTAAAACTTCAAAGGCATGGAGCTGGTGTGACAACTTGAGCCATTCGCATATTTAAGAGGCTTCAGATCTATGTTTATGGTTTAGGTTTATTAATAAACAAGTTTTGTTTCTCTCAAATATATGCACTTGTGATCGCCAAAATCTGTCAAAATCAAAGTTTCATTAAAAACTGAAGCAGGGGGGCAGCTAATTGGAGGACCATAGAGAAGGATTTCCTGGCTGCTTGTTAGATATCTTTATTTTTTTTCCTTTAATTTGAAAACTATTTTTATGCAGCATTTCAAACAATGAAATCAATATTCACATTCATTGAAATAGCTAACTAGTAAGAGAATATGTATTGTTTGTATACTTTTTGTGGAAGGTCAATAGGTTAATTACACAAGTAAAAACTCTAAATTGTCTAGAGACTACTGAACTGTATAAATAAACAAAGTATTCTGCAAAGTGTATTTAACGTCCATGCAATTTATTCTTTTTCATTCAGTGGTATTGCTGAAAGAGCAGTGGGGATTTTTGTAGCAATTTTCTGTGCTTTCTGCTTGAGAAAGTCTGCAGCCTCAGTCATTTGTATTTGAAGTTGATTAGGATGAAGTCAGAGTGCTCACATTTTTTTAACAGCTTCTGAGAGTGTTTAGCTCAGGGGCAGGAAGAAGAAAAACAAATATTCCTTACAAATAGTTTGTCTTGAAAGCATTTCCCTAGAAGTACAACTCTGTGTGTGGTCAGATGGAAAAGGCATACTCAAGTCTACTGACAGACATGTCTTCCGACACCCGGTAGTTAATGAACGCAGTCCTTGATAGAAGTTGTTCTGATCAAAGTGTCACTTAAAAAGTGTACCTGAGAATTTAGATTAAAATTCTGTAGAAGCTTATAATTTGTGCTAAAAAGGTTAGAAACTTACTAAGTAATACTGATGTTAACTGTATAACAAGAAACTGAGTTTAAAAATTATATAAAAACATCACTAATTTCCAGGAGGGTTTTTGTCCATTTAAACAAAATGTATTCTCAAATTACAGTATAACATAGACTGTATTTTCTTATTGGTAGCAGCAGTGATGTTTAAAATATGCTAGCACTAACAGTAATTGTAGTTTCAGTTTGCCCTAGGAATTACCTAAACTAAAGTCAGGTCATCATGCGTTTCCAGGACTATGATACTAAAGCAAAACTTGAAACTGAATTAATTTACTGTACATGCAGCGCACAGTTGAGCAAGTGCATGCTCATTGAACAAATGCCATGCTAGTTTTTTTCTTTAAAAAGATCTTGCATGGAAACACAAAGTTTTCAGGCAAGAACACAGAAACCCATGGCCAGTTCATGCAAGGAACATATGAACTTCTGCTTTAACAGACTCTAAAATGAAAATATCTAGGCCAAGGTAGCAAGGGTTCTCTGCATAGACAAACTCAAAGAAATCTTTAAATTTAGCTTCTCTCCAGTTAATTCCTTTAACACTATGCATATTCAAAACGTCTCAGTGGGGTGTAGAAAAACATTGCTCTAGGAAGTTAGATTTGTTCTTATAACTGTTTTAATTCTGAAAATTTCCCCCTCCCCTTTTTTTATCTTGTGGGATGATATTGAAAATCACAGCTTTATCTTTTCTCCGGCATTTGTTATGACTCCTGTGTCACAAGGGTAAACAGTAGTCATCATTAAACTTACAGTAACTTGCAACTTTTATTCTAATATGTATGATGACTGTTATTTTAGAGGCTGTGTTTTGGTAAGACTGATCTCCATTTGAATTGTTACTTCACATATCTCAGCAGTTGTTACCTTATCAGAAAGACAAAAAGTGAAATTTCATTTAAAAAAAAAGTCTGAGCAATGGCAATGTGGTGTCCCTCATGTATAGTTTCTTGTTTTGTGCATGAAAGGTGGAACAATATTTCACAAATAAATTATATTCTGAGGAACACAGAATCAATCCTGGCATATAACAATATAAGCTACCATTAAAAAAGACTTCCCCCTCCTTATAAATTTCTTTTACCTGTATGAATTTATCATAGTGCATTTTCGTTTTCTGCATTTGATACATTTTCAGCAATCTGATACCTGTCATGACTGATACCCATGCAATTTTGAAGATTTAGTGTTTATGAAAGTAAAAACTAGGTAGTCTATTGGACAGTTTTGTGGCAATACAAGCCAGCAGAGAAGGCAACCTCTCATTCTTCTGACAATGTGAGCACAATGAGATTAAATACCATATTTTTTACACATGCACTAAAAACTTAACTGTGGTAGAATGAGCACTACAAATCTGAACATACCCAACTGATGTGTTGAAAGTGGTCACTTTTCAAAACAAATGATACTCAAGAATTTGTAAATTTTCACTTTCCTAGTTTAAAATTTTTTGCATTTATTACTCAAACAAGGGACTCTTGTTAATTACGGTGATCTATGCAGATTGGCACCATCCGCATATGCATGTTCCCCAGCTTCTCATAGACATTTATTGTTATATGGCTACTAATTGCACAGCTGTCACTCTCTTTTATGGTCTGAGCCATATTGTTTGTGTTATTTATATCAAGTAAACATCTTGTCTTGTTCAAAGGGAAACAATGAAATCTTTTTTGCTAAGATACCACATCTTCAAAGCTCTGTGTTTGCGTATGGAAATTATCCAAAGTAGGACTATGGTGATTATGGCTAATTCCAGTAGCATGCTAAGGCACCTAACCAAAACTTAATAAAACTGAAGTACATCAAACCAAACATACGTGTCACAAGTGCACATATACATCTCTTCTCCCTTGGCTTCCCACACAGCCAGCCCTCAAAGCACAAAGTGTTTCAAGTACTTGGAGTCCTGCTTCTTTACAGGTGTAAAACTCCCCCACCTTGAGCAAGACCACACATTTCTCCTACAAAAGCCCTGTTTGGATCCTGGAAGGAGGCATGGTTCTGCTGAATTCCTCAGGCGCGTTTAACAAGTGTGTTTTTTAAAACATTTTACAGCTGTAAAATTGGCCTGACTGCAATCACAGCAGTAGCTGATTAAAATTGAAAGCAGGAAGATTGTGCGTACCTTTTAATTGCTTAGGAGTGAAAACCCTTTCCATGAGAAACCTGAATTCAGTGTCTCTCTTGGCCTGAATGTCTCCTGGAAGATTGTCCTGATGAGCAGGACAGGAATATTTCAGTTCAGTTCTCCTCTTGAATCTTGGAAAATGGACAGCTTTATCTGGCCAAAGTTACTTAAATCAGTTTTAAAACTATAAAGAGTATAAAATAAGGCTTTGCTTTGAAAAATTGAAATCAGCAGCAAAAAATAAAAAGTATAAGTTACCTCATATATTACAGTTGACAATTCAGTTTTGCAAAAGGATTTATTTTCCTTCTAAGGTCTTTGCATGAGGTAGTGAAAGATGAAATTGAATCAATGTTTTTTGTTGGCTTTGTTATCAAACTGAATTCGTCCCAAAATATTACTAGAGAATAATTAATAGTACCTGAGAAATCTGAACATATCAATTGACACCTAAAATCCTGTATTATCATCATGATAGTGTTATTGAACCTATACAAAACCTTGAAAAACATATTGTAATTTCTACTTCTGTAAAAATAACAGTGAACCATTAATTTAATTTGATTTCTGTTTCCTTTAGCATAGATTTTAGTATGTTAAGCCTCTTGTAAGAAAATTTAAAAAATCTACAATTGCAATAATCACTTTTATTAGTATAGTGACAAAGAAGCAGGAATTCAATCTGTCTTATTTGGAACTAGTCAAAAGCTACATTTTGCCTAGTATCATCACTTGCCCTTTAATCAGGAGTCTTCTGTTCTTTAAATAGATCTGACTAAATGCCTTGATTCTACTGCCAAGAAAACTTAGTCTATGGTTTTTTTTCTTTTCTTGAAAATCTAGTGATTTTACTTTTCAAAATCCATTTACTTTATTGTCTGTACAAAATATTCCAAAGATGTTCTCATTAAAAATATTGTTAAGTTCATGCAAATGGCAGAAAATAGGGTAGTCATAACGATTTTTATTATAAAAGAGCAAGTGGGGTACCCTATGTTTCCTTTAATATTATGGGTTTTTTTTTTCCCTTTTCCCTTGCTCGGCTTAAAAAAAAAGTTCATTTTCTTTCTTTCTTCTTCCCATAGCAAAACAAATGATGTAGCATACAGCAGGGTCCCCTCTCATAGCCATCACCAGCTGATAGCCATTCCTACCTGATACTGACTTTGATCCTCTATCACTAAGCAGCTGGTGCCATGAGTGGTACCTGGCAAGCTTCGCTGTGGAAGTATCTTCTCTGATTTGTTTCTGTCCACATTCTTCCTTTGCCATGAATATTTCTCCCTCCCTGTACAACAAAAGTATACCTAGTATATCTTCCCCTAACTCCCTGTTTGCTCACTTATGAGCAAACTTTCTGATTCACCAGCTGAAACACTCATCAAGTCTTTTCCACATATGACATCAACAATGTTTTTGCCATCTTGCTTTTGAGATTCCTGTTCCACACAGATTTAGAGAATATATTGGCCCCTTCACACTTTTTTGTGTCAATTTTTATATGCTCCCATTTGACACCAGCAGCCACTTTTATTTCACTGAAATCTTCTGTCAGATGCTTCCAAAACTTAGCCTCATGCATCCTCATACATACTCCTTGTATTGAAAAACTTTTTCCTGGAAACTTTCCTTGAAATAAAAAAAAAAAAATAATCTATTTATGTCTATTTATGATTTTTCAGTTTGTTCAGCATATGTAATCATTCGGGAAATAATTTGTCCAAGAAAGGTAGGTAGTTAGTGAATTGATTTAAAATTTTTCACTTACTGTTTTTCTAAGTAGCTGCCATCTGTGTTATGACCCTGGCCATCTAAAGCATCTGACATAATTTCTCTTCAAGTGAACGATACAAAACACTTACATTTGACTCAATTAGATGTAGAAACAAAGTGAATTTCATTTCATGGTAGAAGTTTCTAATTATGCTTCGTCTTTTTCAAA
Source organism: Phoebastria nigripes (assembly GCA_035582835.1). Lineage (NCBI taxonomy): Eukaryota > Metazoa > Chordata > Aves > Procellariiformes > Diomedeidae > Phoebastria > Phoebastria nigripes. The sequence goes on from JAYKAV010003340.1 coordinate 8,202, forward strand.
GAACATATTTATAGGGGGAGAGATTGAAAGGATCCAAGTGGATCCCTATGACATCATGCATCATACTGAAACAAATATTTAATCTGGAATGATCATGAATTTTATACTTTCACAACTTTTCATTCCCAAAGGATACTGTGCTGACTGCAGGTAAACTAGGATAGCTCAGTGAACCACTTTTGACATATGCACTTCTTCATTTTCTCTCAACGTCACCAATACCTCTAGAACCAGAAAGAAGAAAATCATGAGGAATATATCTCAATAGCTATTTTATATAGGGTTTCAACTAGTTTCAGGCAAAGTGCTTGATATTTCTAACTTACATTCTTCCTCTTCCAATTCTGTTACCTCATCCTATTCTTACAAGATTTAGCCATTAAAAGCATTCATAAGTCACCAAGAAGTAACTGTTGAAACATACTCCCTGCTCCAAACTCCCTCCCAGCTACACACACACAAAATATTGAAGAAAGGTTTTGTCTGTGCCAGGGTGCCACTTTATTAAAATATTAACGTTCAATTTTTAACCTGAGGGTGTGAAAAAGAAAATACCTGCTAATGTGCTGGTGAGTAGAGTGTGGCAGATTTCGAAGATATTTAATAATAACCACATGAAATCTAGGGGAAGAATGCAGGCACAGATCTTTGATTTAAAAATTTATTACCCTGCAAGAACATCGGAGGTAATAAATCTTTCTTTTTCTTTTTCTTTTTCTTTTAAGGCTTAAAATATGAATTTTCTCAATTTAAAGTTACAAGAAAACTAAACCTTTGAAAATGCAATAATGAACAGTTCAAGTAGCCAAATTAACCTACCTTTTGCTCTACAGGGAAATCTGATCCTTTCTTTCCTGGAAAGATGGAAATGCACACCGCAAGATGTTACTTGTATGTTTTGTTTCACCCAAACATTGCTCTGATACAGCTGATTAAGAACCTAGCAGTGCATGGGAATACTTGAAGCGATTCTTTTCTGCAGTCTTCTGTCTAGTATGCAGTAAGTCACCTCCATCTAGGTCATCCTTCTTCACTGAGACCAACTTGAAAAGACACATAAATGGAACTCTGGAGGAAATGGAAACAATTCAGTTCTAATACCCATTGTGGCGGAAACATGCCATTGCTACTTTCAGAAATGATTGTAAGTGTGCAGGGGTTCTTTTCTCACTGTTTTCAGGTCTGATCTGAGATGCCTCTTGAAAAAAAAAATTTCCAAAACCAGACTTTAATATATGATAAAGAATTTCATTTTTAAATAAAACCTTGGAAATGAATACCCTGAACAAGAGCTAAACAGCAGTATTGCTACATTTGCAATTTTCTTGCAAAATTTTGCCAATTACTCAGGTAATATCAAGTCTTGCAATAGAAATCAGCTGTTGGATCACTCCTGATCCAAACACTGGCAAAGGGCTCAAAACTGGGTATTGGGATTAGAACTCTGTTGTGCATGAAATTGCTTTTCCAGAAAACCCGTAACTTGGGATATTTGCATATCAACATCTTTGCCTCAGTGGCAAGTGACTGAAGGGTTGATTTTGCAGTGTCCACACTAAGAGCAGAATGTTCATGCACATCCTCTCTGTGCATGCCCACATTTGCAAAGCAACACTGAAGCTGCAAGAGGAACACTTCAACATAACAACAGAAAGATTAGTACAGCTTTAGTAATCTAAAGTATTTTCATAACAGTAGACATGCAATTTCCATTCTGGCTTAAGTTCAGTGTAACAGACCTGTAAATTTCGGTGTAGATGAGTTCCTTCTCCAACATTGATATATTCTGGCTTTTCAGTTTTTTGATATGCATATAAAGTAAAAAACAATTTCCTGTTCTTGTAGCAGCTCAAATACACATAAAAAAATGTTGTGGTTTAACCCTAGCCAGCAACTAAACACTACACAGCCGCTTGCTTAGTCCCCCCACCTCCGGTGGGATGGGGGACAGAATGGGGAAAGTAAAAGTAAGAAAACATGTGGGTTGAGATAAGAACAGTTTAATAATTGAAATAAAGTAAAATAGCAGCAATAATAATAATAATAATAATAAAAGAATATACAAACCAAGTGATGCACGATGCAATTGCTCACCACCCGCTTACCAATGCCCAGCCGGTCCCCGAGCAGCAATCTCTGCCCCCTGGCCAACTCCCCCCAGCTTATATACTGAGCATGACATCATATGGTATGGAATAGCCCTTTGGCCTGTTTGGGTCAGCTGTCCTGGCTATGCTCCCTCCCAGTTTCTTGTGCACCTGGCAGAACATGGGAAGCTGAAAAGTCCTTGACTAGCAGACTACTTAGCAACAACTAAAAACATCAGTGTGTTATCAACATTATTCTCATACTAAATCCAAAACACAGTGCTACACCAGCCGAAACCAGGACAGAAAAGAACATTATTTGGATTAAAAAATCCTGGTTATGAATACAGTCCAAATCTAGTTTCTTATCTAAATCATGCAGCTAACAACAAGAAGAAACATGTTTTAAGATATTTTCTAAATAAGCCTAATTTCTGAAAAATCTTCAAGCCACTTGGCTTAACCTAAATGCTATTGATCAGAGGCATTCTAATGAATGAAGGTTTAAAAAGTATTTCCAAGATAACTTTACAATAAATAACTGAAATAGGGGAGAATTCTACAAACATAGGCATCAATAAAGGAAGCATATAAATGGAAATAACAATTCTGCTTTGTTACAGTAGAGTGAGATAATCCTTTTTCCTTCTGCAAACATTCAAAATAAATTGGGGAGTCTTGTTTATTCTTCCAAAAGAAGAGTGTTATTATCCCAGCAAAAACTGTGAACTTAAAGACAAGAAAACAGAGCACTAGTAAACAACTTAGTCCTGGCCAGAAGCAGAGGAATGGGGGCACAATTAGCTGTTGTATCCCACATCCCAGCTGAATGAGCAGAATGTGAGATAGCTAAGTGCTTCCAAACTGAGATGCTTGCACTGTGCTCATGAGCTCATAAAATGGAGCATTTTTATGAAGATAATAGTAGAAACTGAAGAACATACCAGACTTGCAACCTACATGAAAAGGCTTATTACCGGCATGTATATAGTCCATGAGCAGAGACCAACACTAGAAGCGGCATGCTGGTGAGCTTTTAACCTCACAAAGTACGACTGAAAACAGATCTTACTGTTTTATAACAGACAGCACTACATGGGTACCCTGCTTACAAAGCAGGGTAGACCAAAAGGCATCTTCTGAAGATTTCACTGTACACTGGCAGATTTGAGTCAAAGAAACCAAAAGGCACCTCTGTTCCTCACTAGTTTGTCATACCTGGCAAAAAACCAAACTGAATTAGACAAAGCAGATTTTTCTAGTCACTCTTAAGAGAGTGGGAGAATTGTGGAATCAGGCAAGGAAATCTAGGGATTTCCACAAACTATAAACTTGTTTTCTTCATTTTCAAAACTGAAAGTGGGTCCTCAGTAGAATTACTTTGTGCTTATGTGGCTGTTTTCTGGCATCCCTGTTTTGGCTAAGGCAGTGTTCAGGATAGTGCAACCCTGAAAGGAGAACTGGATACTAAATTCAGACCTGAAAAGCTTATTGCAAATAACTGAGAACCATGCAATGTGTCATTTCCATCAAAGAAAATATTGGACTCAGAGGAGGATATAACCTTATCAATGCACTTGTCCATCCAATAGTTGTGATGAGTGACAAGACTACTGACAACATTAAGGGAGGTTATTATGACACAGAAACTGTAACAAAGCTATTATGTAGTGAAAGTTTACAACCAGGTCCTCAGATATCTAAAACCAGGAACTGGGCAGAAATTCAGGGCTTAGGAGCAAACACATCGTTACCTTAGAAGCAAGTAGATATAAAAATCTGCAGGATTGATTAATTTATCTTCATGCAATTCCATGAGTACTTTATGCATTTTGTTGGTGATGTAGAGGAATGTATTTTTTAGACCTGCAAAATCATCTCAAAATTGACAATACACTTTTGCTATCAAACGCATGAGTGTGTCAGACTAACACAGGATTTAAGGAATACAGTGATGTGTAATTCAGAATATTTAATTTGGAATGAACAGAAGTGAAAGTAAGGTAATTTTAAAAAAGAATAGATTTGGTTCATATATAAGATTATAAATCAGTGAGGTTTCTCTGGCAAAATGGATTGTCATTCCTTGGAACAGAATGGCTTAATGTTACAGTTCAAGTCATAGGTTCAGAAGGAACATAACTGGTCTGTATGCAATAGTATCAAAATATATTAAGGACAATGATCCTGTCAGAGACTATACTTGGTTTCCAGATGTATTAGAATTGATTATATTCTCCAGATTCTTTAGGAGATAACATCCTCTAAATTCAAGACTCCTAACATGTTCTTCAATAAGGAACCAGCACTCTGCCTGCATACAACTGAAGCGCTAAAGTCCAGTTTCAGAGAACTGATGTCAACTCTCCTAGTGGCAGGAAAGCACAAGAAAATCATAGCTTTCAGTGCGTCAATTATTTTGAATAGGAAGTAGGATCATAGAACTAAAACAGTCACCTGGATGACTGAACGTAGTTGCCTAATATTCTAGGTAAGTATTCATTTAATAAGTGCACCAAACACCATGTACAGACATCAATATCATATTCACTCTCTAAAAACATCTAAGCTTTCTATTTGTATCCTTATGGCCATCTATACTCACTAGTTCTCATGCCAGCAATATTCCTTAGGTCCCTCCCTAGCGCTTTCTTCCTCATTGAGTTTACTGACAGCAATTATTCTAGTTGTCACCCCAGTTTTCATATCACTAAGCTAAATGTTAGAAATTGCCTCAATCCTTCCTCCCTCTTCAGTCAGTCTTTTTCTGTATGTGTTCCAGACTGAATTAATTTTTGCTAAGTGTAGGGGACAAGAGTTATACACATGTAAGGAACAGGTGTTACACACATATTTTAATTCAGGAATTTAAATTCCCATTGCTATAAGTAATAGTCTAGAAATTAAATTGTCCTCTTATTTTTTATTTCTTTTTTCATGTGCAAAACAATGCAGAACTTCAGAAAATTGCACCTACGCTTCAGTGGGACTGGATACCATGCTCTATATTCCATACACAAACCAAAATATACTCATTGACGGGGATAAATGCTGAAAGCAAGCCCAAAGGGAAACAAAGATGAAAAAGTGAAACTACTTAAAACAGAATAAAGATTTGAATTTTTTTTTACCAACTAAATACATGGTTCTACACAATTCAAACTTCCTTTATTATGGCATACTGTAATTCTTAAGATTCAACCAACACTGGATAAGTGGTATTGTAGGTATCTGATGAGCAACAGCTGGGAGAAAATCTTCATTTCTGTTTTTCATCACTTCTGAAGTAAAAGAATCAAAATTTATTCTATTAATGAAACACTACCAAATAGGATTAATAGAGCTCCTAAGTTTCGCTTAGAGTCTAGTCCTCTAAGATTGGACTTTGTAGGTGGGATACTAAGCATCCTCCTCTCCTACAGACACTAGCAACTGTTTACCAGTTTTAGCACAATTCTTGTAGTCTGCTTTTACACTGTGACTCGTTTGCACAACATGTAGTTCTGACCTTGTAGCTGAACATATGGAATCAGTGAAATTGTGCTTCTGCTGTCACCAAAGAGGGTGGGTACAGGTGAAGAAAGTAAAATGGTACCAAAGTGGTTTTTTTGCATCAGGGTACACTCTTGCCATTGGCTCATAGCCAAAAAGTTAGTTTTATTGTAACTTCACGTAGCTCTTGTGTTATTCCAACACCTGGGACTGTTGTGACCTCAGACACATTCCCTTTAAGTAGAATAATTTTTGTCTGTAAACTGCTTCTAGATTACTCTAGGAAACTGATATTAAGCTGGTGTTAAGAGTTCACTGTACCACTAAGAAACATATGGATGGATTCAATATCTGTGTGGATTAGATACAAATGACATCCAGAAACTAGCTATATTTTACATTGATTTAAGTAGACACAGTTCTGCAGAAGGTAAATGAATTTTTTGTTCAAATACTTCGGCAAACTATTTGGACTCAAATTTACACACATCAGTCTTTGTAGGAACAACAAAGAAAAAGGAAGACCTATTTCCTCAGCAGGGAAATAATTTCATCCAAGCTGAAGTGGGTTTACTTGATCCTCAGAGAGCGGGTTTACAGTACTTGATCCTCAGAAAATATACGCTTATCTCAGTTTTAATTTTCTGAAAGAGTAATTTTTTAAAATACACAACTAATGGGGATTAGCGACATCACTTTCCAAACTACACATAGCATACAAGCACTCTGATGTAAAAAATAGATTCATCCTAATAAAAATATTTGTTCTGTCTAAAAATTAGTTATTATACCTTAGGGTTATATTCAGCACAGATAAAGTCTTGTTGGATAAGTATTTCAATACAGATCAAGAAAGTGAAGCTACAATACAGAAATCTATATCAAGTAGTGGAAGATTTATGTTGAAGTTCCAGCAGTTTGAATGCGTAAGTACAATGCTTCCAGACATTCTCTTCAAAGATCATTTTATAGTTAACATATACAAAATCCAAACAAAATCCAAACAAATAGCAGGCTCTTTCCTTAAAACTTAGTTTTATCACATTTTTACGGAACTTGCAAAACAACAGTGGAGAACAATTTCACACCTCATTTCCCCAAATAAGCTATTGATGAATCCAGCTAAAGAACTGATGAATGTATGAATTCAGTAAAAAAAATGTTTCTTTTCATACTGTGAACTGTATGCTTTTAACAGGAATTCTTGGAATGCAGATCCTTCAATTTTCTGTTACTGTAAAAATAACATAGCTCTACCATTACATTTCCTTTTATTTTTGTGGACAAACAGAAGAACAAAAGCAAAACTCTTCTAAACTTTCAGAAATAATCTATCTAAAAATGTGATTATTCACTTTGATAAAACTGGTATAATTACCTTAAACTTAGTAGAACATTTCAGATTCAATAGCCAAATTTCCTCTTTCTTTATTCTGATAAAATCTTTATCATAACTTTTGCTCTTATAAGGTCAAAGGAAAACACACAAATTTGATTCTGAGGTGAAAAATCTAACTTTATAAAATTATGACTTTTTGTTCGTAAGTAATCCTTTTCATTGCATAGTCAGAAATGGCAACTTTGAAAAGTCTTCATTAAAAGGCTGTATTTAGTTATCTTTGGATAAACAAGGGAGTGCCAATATAAGTCATTTGAATTACTTATTTTTCACCTAAGCTTTTGTCTATCAGCATTGTCAAAGTTATTCCTAAATGGCAGTACTGTATGTATTGTTGCATACTTTTGCTAGGGTTCTTTAGTCAAATGCTGACTGCTTTGAATGTTCACCACACTAGAAATTCTGGTTATTTTGTTTAAAAAATCCAATACTTATTACAATACTTCTTAACTTTTCTTTCTGGCAAATAAAAGGTGAACAATTGTTTCCTAAAAAATAAAAAGTTAAAAAAAAAAAAATCAAAAAAGTGCAAGATGACCTTTTAAGATGTGACTTGATTTTTACTTGAACTAGTTGCCTGTCATTCCAGGTGGTTTCAGTACTCATTGTTTTAAGATTCCGGCAACATTAATGTAGGGAATGTTATCTACATCTTCATTTTTCAGTGGTCTTATTTGCTTCTGCAGTAAATACTATTATTTGAATGCAGCATTTTGAATATGGCAAACAGAATGAGACAACAGCTGAAAGAACACTTGAGGAAGAGAAGTCGCTCAGCAGATAGATAGTCATTAATGCTATTCAGACAGAGACACACAATCATCAGAGGAACTAAGAAAAGCAAGGAAACAGAGTTTACTGCAGACTAAGAGCAGCAGGACTTGGATTACAAGAAAGAGAAGGGGGTGAAAAGTGTTGATGATAAAAAAAGTATTCCTTTTATTCTGTTTTCCTCTTTCTTTTTTACTTGATGGAGCATTTTGTGGGCTAATAGGTAACATCAATAATGTACACTGGTCCTTGAACTCTCATACTTGTTTTAAAAATAACAAAAAACCATATAGTTTAGTATAGACAATATTCAGGACAAGCATAACGACTTTTTAGATACTTACTGGAAGAGGCCTTTCCATTGCAGTCAGAGGACTTCTCAACAGGGGATGGCTCCTGTGATGGTCAAATCCTGCAGTCGTTTTGTTCGCTGACCCATGGTTGAGATCTACACCTCTGGTTTTGGGCTTCCTACATAGAAACCAAGATAAGCAGATACAGACCAACATGTGCTAAATTCTTGTTCCAGGAGGAGCTAGGATGCAACCACATCTCAGAGTTTAAAGAACTACCGACAACTGATGATGAAAATCATAGCATATCCATAGTTCATATTTTACTGTTAGTTATACCCAAGCAATTCCATGTCATTGAGCAATATCTTCTACAGCAATATCTGCTACAACCAGACTTTGTCTACCAGTATTACAAAAACTCTATTATTACAGACAATGTCCTTTTCACAGGTGCCATTCATAGGAGAATTTGGTCTTCTACAAATGCACACTCTTGCATTATTTACTGTTTGTATTCATATATGAACTTTACACACTATATTAATTTTTGTATTAATATACAAACTATACACACTTTAGTCCTGAGCCAATCTTTACATAAAAATAGAATGCACATTTCCGTCTTTGCTGCAACTCCGGTATTGTCCTTAGCCCTAAACTTTATTTTTCTGTTCAAGGTTTAAAAAAAAAAATTAGAAAAAGGAACAGGAAACATATGAGAAGAAAAAAGGTAATAAAAGGACAGGCAAATCTTCCTTTTGACATTGGTGGACTGTCTACAGCTAAAAATCCTTTCATGATTAATTACCTAGGGAGCTTGTCACTTTGAGCAGTACAAGAAGCACAGTTCTGCATAGTTTTGTATGTCTACTATGTCTAGTTTTCACTGACAATTTGCATATTGAACTTCTGCTGCATTGGCAGGCAAAAAAGCAACATTATTTTACAAAATGTTGTGTATCTGGGTATGTCCTCAGGTAGCTGACTAAAAAATACTGTTCAATGACAGCAAATTTTTCAAAATAGATGAAAGGAATTAGAAGCTTGTTTTCAAAGTGCCTACAGGATTGTTATCTCCCTTTGATTCTTTAAAAATACTAGTCTATAAACTTTCTTCCTTTCTTTCTAGTCTCTGGGGCTGAGCTAGTAAATGTGGGGCATCAGTCTTTTTCTATTCTGCTGATACAGATAGCAAAGGTTCACATTACAACTGGTTTGCTGCTTCAGCAGCTGTGAGGGGCCTGTGGTCAGCTGCAGAACATTCTCATATGACAGTAGCACTGATAAGATTTTAAGAAAAAAGGAAAAAGCATTCCAGTCTTAAGGCAGGACAGCATGCCTCCATCTCAGTTATGACGAATGAGTTTTAGTGTGCAGGCTGAGAAAAGGTGAGTATCTCCCACAAACAGGCTTTAAAGAGTTTCATAAATTATTTATAAAACACTCAAATGTGCTGCTCCATTAGCCAGGACTGTTGCCTAATACAGAAACAAGTGCTCCTTTGTCATACCCTTTTCTGGCAGCAGAGAAAGATTAGCATTTAGAATTAAGCAGTAAGCTGAGGACAGAAGGGTACTCCAACTGTAAAAATTTCTCTTCTAAGACTGGAACAATGCTTGTGTCCTGCTTTTAGATGTAGCAAGAATTCCATCAGGTACAGAGACCCAAACATGCACAGAGCAGCAGTTTATGGAACTGAATGATGCATGCTGGTGTACAGATGTAATACAGTGGGTCTACAGGTGCTTTCAGTTTCAGTCCTGGCACTATTCRATTCCACTACAGTGCACTGTGGAAGGCTATTCTTACTCTAAAATCTGCATTAACTTCAAATCTACCTTGTAAGACCTTATACAGGTTGAATCTGTATAAGAAAAGCTGTATTACTCAGATTATCAATAGATGTACTAATAGATTTAACTTGAAACAAGACAGAAGGTTTTATACAAAAACACATGAAAGGGTAAGAAGGTAAAAGAGATTCTTTCTGTGTCTACCCAACCCTAACTTGTACTTCTTCACTTTACATGAAGATGGCTTCATGTTATTTAAGTGACAATAGCTGATAGAACATTTGTCAATCATTTTTCAGTTGCATCCTCTCACTTGACATCCAGAATTATCAGAACACCTTGATCCAGTAGAGATACTTGCATAACATCTAATCCATTATTGTAGCATTTGTGGGTAATGTGTGGAACATTTGATTGTATTGCATACAAAACTTACTTGAGTAACATACCATACATGATGCAAATGAAGTCTAACAGCCAGAGTGCTTGTTAAAATTTAATTTAGCTAGGTATCTACTTTAACCAAACAGGCATTGTTGGCTTAGAGAGCACTTTCAAGCTAAAGTGCGGATGACACAAGTGGAAGATGTTGTTTTATCAGCATGATGTAGTGAAACATGATGATTTTCCTCATTGTATAGGTCTGTGGGTATAAAAAAAAATTCCACTATGTAGCAGAATAAAATTCTCTACCTATCCATCTCAAATTTCAAACATTATCACTATTACAGTAAAAAAAA
>JAYKAV010003340.1:18794-100446 GCA_035582835.1 Phoebastria nigripes
AAAAAAAAAAAAAAAAAAAAAAAAAAAAAAGCAGAGAATGATTTTTAAATGCTGCAATAGTTTTTAAAAACCAAACCTAACTGTGGTCAGAAGTGATTTAGTCAGTTTGATTTCCTCAATTATGGTATATTTTCTTTAGAAAGGCTTACGCTGTGAGCTCTCAGAAAATTGAATATCTTAGTGGTCGGAGCACAGGTCCTACAGCTGAGATATTCAGGGTTCCAACTCTAGACTTGACCTTGATTAATCTTGTGAATTTAGAGAAGTGACTTATTGGAAGATCTTTCATAGTACTGTAGGGAATAAATGCTGTTTAAACTCAAAGGGATTTGCACTGGCTATTGGTTTAGGCTTTATGTTGGGTTTGGCCTTTTTTTGCTGTGTATCCAGTTCTCTTCCACGTGTGACAAATTAATAAAATTTCTAAGAAAGACTTTGAATATCAACACTAAAGCTTCAATATGTGTAACATTATTCTCTTTTGTTGTGCTTTCAGTCTATATGCATTTCCTGCTGTCCAAAGCTCTTTTCAATTATTACGGAACTATAATCTAAACATTGCCAAATAGTTTTCTTGAGTTTTACGCATTCATGGTGTGTTCTCCAAGCTTCCTGCCAATGGCCCACCAATTTTCCATCTCCATTTTATCAGTGTTAGGTAAGGTGCCCCTGGCTTTAAGATTTATTGAGTTTGTAATGAACTTGACTCTAAATTACCCAAGATCATTGTTCACTAACTTCCTGATGTGATCCTGCCTGGTATGTGGTCAAAGTTTATCTGTTGCATGTACCAATTCTAAGTATCTAACTTAAATACAAACCTCTTTCTGTTTAACGATATGGAGTCCTCTGTTGTTCCCTTTTGCAATTCAGTTGAAAGTTTAATACTGAATCACGACTATCCCACCAATTCAGGTCACAAAGACAGGAAGTATCCAAGATGTTGATTATGAACTTCAAATGTATAGATTTTGAACAGTAGAGTTCATATTCTTTATTGACAGTGTTAAAAATCAATGAAAAATTAAGGTGTTAATCTCTGGAATTCACGTGAAATTTAAGTCTTAACAAACAGTCACATACGCATATTTCAGTCTTCACCTGAGCTTCATGATTGTACTTGCCCCGTTTTGTTTCTGTTCCCATACTATGGCATCTGAATAAATCAGTTCAACATGATGGTCCCAACTTTAGCAGTTTGCCAGATAGTACAGGCATCTTACACTTTACTATTCTTGTTTGCTGAGGTAAAATATCTCTTGCTAAGAAGTTATCAGAATTCATAATCCTATTTTGATGAATGTAACAACACCTTAGTACTTCTCTTTCCATCAGTTCATTTCAGAGAACTTGGCTTTTTCCTCAGCTGTAAGTATTAAAACAGGGACTTTTCTCAACTTCATGTTTTTTTTTTTTTTTCTTTTTACTGTAAAAGTATGAACTTTTAGAGTTGCTAAGTATAAACTAAACAATTTGTTGTCCAAAATTATATAGCTATTAGAGCCTGATACTAAAAAGGTGTTTGGAAAGAACTAGGCCACATCTAACTTACAGCACTAATGCTTGTATCACAGTTAAAAAACAAAGTTGGTTGCTTCTAGCTTATAAATACCAGCCACTAACTCATAATTGTGATCCTCAAAAACAGTCAATACCATGCCTAAGTTATTATGTGGGCTGCATTTGGGTCATCGATCAAGTTTATATAAACTCAGAAAAACACATGAAATCATTCCTGAATAAAAGAGAATGTTGAATTACTGTGTTGCCTATCTAGGGCAGCTTCAGTTCTTTCTTATGCATGTCCTAGGATAATAAAACCATTATTGTTCTGTGACGTCCTTTCTAGAAAAAGGAAAATGATATACAGATACATACACTCATATGCACCCAAAAGGCAGCAGAGATTGCCTGGCAGGCTTGGCTCTCCTGACTCAAAGAGAAAACAAAGCAGATACTGCATTTTCCCCACTTGTACCATTTTTTTCAGGAAGAGATGAAACCATTTTAAAACAGCAATACACATTCAGGAAAACATGAGGAGTTCCTTGTTGCAAAGCCAGACAAAGTGATCTAAGGTTTAGCAAAAGTGTGAGCCAGTGACTATCGTCTTTCATAAGAAAGATACCCGCATGAATGTACCTCAAGGTCTTCCTGACACCAGGGAAGCTCAGCACACCTCAGAGGAGCTCTGGTCGTGATATATGAAATGCAGGAAGATTACCATGGGACACTCAGTTTGGTGGGAATCCAGTGATTGCTGTTTGGTAAGACAAAGGATTGAGTAAAGGAGTCTGTGGAAGAATAATCCCTTAGATGTAAAAAAATGAATGAATATTCAAACAAACTCTAAGCTCATTGATAGTTCTCAGAGAAGGATATGTTTGTTCAACTAAATTTTTATTATACTTTGCCTACCACAAAGACAAATCTCTCCTTATAATACTCTCAGAATAATTTTTCTACAAACTTTCTCTATATACTACAGATATCATCAAATTCACATGTTGTAATATTAATATAAAGAGATGATAAACTTGAACCAAGATGTTCCTGTGAATTCGTTCTTGGGTCTTCTTTGCAATAACAGTTTAAAACTTCCACAAAGGTCCATTATCAGAGTTATATAGTAGGTTGCTATAACAGACCTTGCCTGTTCTACCTTGTTGCCTGAATCAGTCCATGTGGCATCTTCCAGCATGATTTTGGCCCTATATACTAATAAAACAAATTAGACAAATGGTTTTTAAGGTAGCTAGATAAAGTAACTTGCTTGTGCTGTTTAGAGAGAGGACAATCCTTTAATGTTTATTCCACTGATAATTAATTGATAGCTTGATAATAGCTCCCACTGCCTCCTAAAAAGAGCTAATATTAAACACTGCTGTATCTGTGCAAGAGAAGGCACTGCTGAACACAAATACATCTGTTCTACTCTAGCAAGGTACTTCAGTGTCTGGCGGTTTAGTTCCTGCTTTGTGGCAGGACTGTTAATACAGTGCAATTATATAGTATAAAACCAGTGTTACAGAGCACAGATTCAAGTTTATATTGGGTATAAGTTTATATTGGATATAAACATACTTCTCACATATAGTACTGTATTTCATATTATCCACGGGGAAAAGGTAAGGAACAAATTGGAATGTTAATGTCCTATAGCTATTACATACTCATTTCACACACTGGTGCTAATTAAAAGTAACTGGGAGATCAGGGTGAAGACTCCCACAGAAATGCCCAGATCCTGAAGCACTGCAGTACCTGACTCCCTCTGTCTCCCACAGAATATAGTCATTTTGCCCCTCAGACCCATTCTCCCACACCCCTTTATACTCCTGCCACTCTGGGAAACTAAGCATAAGCACCCCGCTATATCTTAGCAAGGAACAGGTTATCTATAGGACAGAAGTCACTCTGCAATATCCCTGTATTCAAGATACGGAAAGAAATTAGGCCTGGGCAAGCTACCTTGTCTATGTACAGTCAAGGTGCTTTAAGGTTTCCAATAGAAGTTGTGTAGCAATATTTATGGAACTGTTTATAGGAAGCAATCTAGAGGAATCTAGATCTCTGACCAAAGCAAAATACTGAGTTACTGTAATGATTAATACAACTTCTTTTTTTTTTTTTTTCTGTTGAAAGAAAGAATACCACCAATTTTCTTAAATGAAGCTCACCTAGAAAAAAAAATACTAGAACCACATTTATAGATTAAAAAAAGAAGACATGGCTGACTGTTAATTAGCAACATTGTTACCACATGAATTTCTAACTGGACAATTGTAAAATATTTTTCTCTAGAAAATGTCTGTTGTAGAAGAAGAACGTGTCAAGTTCCAGGCTAATCTACAAAACATTAACATCACAGAAAACAGGTTTTGTTTTGGGTTTTAACAGTTTGTTTCTGATTGTTTTTCTTGCTTCTTTTTTCACATAAGGATTCTAAAGATGTCAACAGACGTCCTTTTAACAAATAACTATGTCCACTGAATTTGTTACAACTTTCCCTCTCCAACTCATCTCTCAGCTTTTTTTTCATCTCCTTGCAACGTCTCCAAATCCAGAAGACATCTGTGTATAGTCTAAGAATACTGAAGCAATTTAGAAAATCAGACAAGATGCGTTTTATGTTTTTATTGTTATTATTTTACAAAATAAATTGTGAAGAAAAACAGATTCTTGTTATCCCGACATTTGAACTGAAGGATTATGATTACTTTGTTTAGCACAAGAATTAATTTTTCTGTCTTTTGGAAATTCTGTAATATACATGATGACATTATTTTCTGTATTTTAAAAATTGCATATTTAAGAAATATTTTACTATATGTACTTAAGAACTGATGTTCTGCTTCTTTAAGCATAATAGCGTGATATTTTATAGCAGTTTCAAAACAGTGTTATAGGTGGAGTTAAAACATTTTTCTGTTATGGTAGTTAAAAATTAACAAGTGACGATGTGAAATCACATCAAAATCACACCACCACCACCCCCCAGGAGCTCAAATTACTAAGGCAGAGACTTTCTGGGTATTGCTTGATTTGGGATAATAAAAAAAAAAAATAAAAAAAACCAAAACAAACCAACCAAATGAGACAGAACATTGCTGCCTGGAAAGACCAGGTTCTGTGAGGATGGAAACTGCCTCTGGACTTACTGTCTTATTTATAATCAGACTGGAAGTAGAACAGACTTGGCATTCTGGTCAAAATGGTGAACAGAAACTTGTCAGAGCATGCCAGTCACTTTCAGGTTTCCCTTTTATTGCTTGATGTGGGTTATTTCTTTAGCTGTCATTGTTCGCAAATGCTAAAGACATGTACACATTGTAATTACAGATTTATCAAATTTCTACAATTATGGGTCTGCACATTTCTCAAATAAATAGTTAAATACTAGCTTGACTGCCAGAATACTCATTCAATGGCTCAGTGTAGCAAACCACCAGTTAGGTTTGATTATACAGAATAATTATATGGCATGAGCATTGAAATTAGAAATGCATAATGTAAAACCTGATTATTATTTCTAACATGGGACTAAATTGAATAAAAAAGACTTTACTGATCTGGAACAGATAGTGTTGTATGATCTGGGTTGGCCTGATCTTTTTTCCATCTAGCAAAGTTTGAAAAAGCTAACAGACTGCTCACCTCTCTGCTAAAAATCAGCCAACAAGTTACTTTTTACACACCAGATGTTTCTTCTTTTTATGACAATACGTAGCTACACAAAGCAGAAACAGATGCCAGCACAGTTGAGAGCTGAATTATCTAACAAGTATTTTAACACTACAAAAGATTAATATTGATATTTGATGACAATATACAATCCAACACAAAATTTGATAAAGTAATTCCTGTGCCTTATCGCATTACATTAGACATAGTTAGATTAAAAAAACACCCACCACACAACAGAATTAAGGTTCTGAAACAGAGAGGAGCTAGGGGGGTCCACTTTACCTTTGGCACTCTGTCATCTTTTGTCACTTTGTCACTCTGTCTGGAACTATTATAAATAAAAGTTCAGTTATATTTGAGTATAAGACCATCAATTATAAACACTTTTAGGCTTATTTCTGTCTGAAACTGATAATTTAAATTGAGAGGAAAGGCTCAAACTTTGTAGCAAAAAATGTAAGGGAGTTCATCTAATTCTGATCAGCTGTTGCATTCTAACTCACTTCATATAGATACTAATACGTTATCATTTTTTGTATCTTTTATTTCCTTTTAAGTAAAACGTAGTAACCAACAAGATAATTCAGCTACTTTTACTAAGTATGGGATATAGACTTAAGGCACAAACTTGCAAATATATATATAGCTGTATATCCTTATTCTTGAGAATGCTCTACAGAAGTAAAACTGTCCATAAAAGTGTTTGTAGGATGAGGCCCATTGGAAGCTTTCCGACATTTTTTTTTTCATAGACACAGCCAGTAGTGCCACCTACAGTTAAGCTTGCTGGAGGCTTTCCATTACAAGGCTTCATTTTTGGTTACTTATAACTTTGCAAAGCTGATATTTTTGTTAGAAATTATCTGTATCTTAGAGTACTTGTCAGTATTATTGGTTTCACCACAAACAGTTCTACCGTTTCTGATGGTATGACAGGCGATGTATACACTTTCTTGCCATTGAGAAGAGGAAAAAAATGAAAAGACCATAAACCAATAATACCATGTGCAATAATCTTGTTGAAAACCTCCAGCACTCCCCTGTTTCAGGTCAAATCTGGAGAGTCCAGCTACACTGAAGCACCCTATGAGGGAGAGAAGAGAATAGTAATGTGAGAATTATGAAGTGGGAACAGGAGAAAACTGAGTGAAAAATCAGAAGGCAACTGTGGCTGGACAAAGGTTAGGCTGAGGACTGAAACAGAGATGGAAGTGTAAACAACAACTAAGACAAAATGGCCAGCCTTAGGGAAATTTTTTGTTAGACATCCTTCTCCCTGAAACCTGAAATGGAGCATAAGCTTTCCAAGGTTTTTACTAAGACTTTCATTATTTCCTTTCAGCAAATATATGTGAAACCTAAAACTAACAAATATGCCTGATCCATTCCTTTCCAGTTTGGGCCCACAGAAATGAGGACTTAGACGTGTCTAAGAAGGTGTAATTATTTAAGGTGGTAGAACTTCATAGCATGGGTGTAGTTATTTCATTCCCACTGATAGAATATGCTGGTTGGCTTTTCTTTAAAACATAGGAAGTTACAACTGGAAATCTATGGCTTAAAACATAAAATATCCCAAATGAATACTCAGTATGTGATGTTTGGTAGCCTTTCCTTGATCCCAATTCCCTTCACCTGCATGTGCATGTGCGTTTCTTTAGGCTTGCATTCCAAATATCCAAACAGGGATACAGACTACATTACTTCTTAGTGTTGTGAAAACATTACTGCTGTTTCTCAAGACTGTGTGTACTATGGTGACTAGTGACAGAAATCAAACATTTTGCTTTCAAAAGCAGGCTTGAAATTTTCAGCAAAAAGTTTTAATTCACATTGAAAAGAGCCTTGTGACCATATTCCACTCTCTATATTGAAAGGGACAAAGTTTGCGATTATATCATAATTCATGCAGCGATATTATTTCTTTATTTTTCTTTATTATTTTTCATGTTTCTCCTTATAAACACATATTTAAGAGTCTTACAAAAAAGATTTGGAGAACACAATAAAATCTTAATTTCTCTGTAGCAATTTCAGAGTTTCAGGATGACATATTGAGGTAAATGACAGGGAATATTTTTTGATGCAGGTTAACATAATGAATGCTTAACAGATGCCCAAAAGAAAATGTTCCACATTGAAACAAATGGTGGTTTTGCTGACACAACACCAGTTTACCAATTGACTTCAGTTTGACTTTATGGAGCCAGTCTGTCACAATCTTACAGACAAGTGCAACCCTGGGCATGCTTCCTCAGATGTATTTCTTTTAGCTGCTGTAAAGGACCTAACAGAAAGTTGAGAATATTGCGAAATGGTGATACTTTCAGTCACCTCAAGTGATGCTATTCTATATTTGAAACAGTGACTGCAGTACGTACACTCCCTCACTTGGCTGAATACATTTTCCTCTCCTTCAGTCACTTGTGAATAGCCTGTGCAAGAGTGTTTACAAAGAATAATTGCTCTCCAGGATGTTAGCACAGGTATGCAGAAGTAAGGATGTGTGGGTTGTTCTCTCCCATTACACTTGCCCACTCCATGTCTACTTAGTTAGCTATGCAAATGAAAATATCAACAGTAAAAGGCATAAAGCGCAGCTGCCCAAAGTGACGTGCAGGCTAGGACAGTCAGTTAAGAGATAAGAAAAACTCCAAAAGAAATTGATCACAAGGCTGCTCACTACTGGACTGTTTCTTTGTTTTACTTCTAACTGAAAGACAGGATTATTTTGCAATGAAATGGAAATTTTTTTTGACACATCAAAACTAAATGAGCTTTGGATCATACCTTCTTTTTCTTGTTTACCTGCATTCAGAGTTTTCCCAGGAGACAAGAGCAGTGTATGGGTGGATCACCATGAACACTAACCATAGGCTACCAGAGGACTAACAGGAGGCAAGACAATTGGGGCCAGATCTTGTCTTCTTTGCCAGCTGCTAATGACTGCAATTACCTTTGAAACAAAAGAAGACAGAAACCAGTAGCTTGCATATTTCTTTCATTAACACAAATGAAGGCAATGTCAGTCATCTTCAAACTTCTGACAGCTAACTTTAATAAGTTATAACTGAGGTGGCAAGAAACAAAATAAGGTGCTAATTTAAAGGTTGAAGTCATTTGTCCTAAATACAGCAAGTTTATACAATATTCACACATCTTTCTGGTAGTGACATCTTTCCACTAGGGACACAAAATAAGTTTGCTGTATTGTCAATTCCAAAGTATTATTTTCCCTGCTTAAGCTTCCCTAATGTTGTATCAATCATTAGACCATTCACTTAAACATTGCTTCAGATACTTCCCTGGTTAAAAAAATTAGATCGTCTGCTCAGATTTGTTTATCTTCTCCTCCTGAGACATTAAAATAAAAATAAAGACTCCTTGTCTAGTTGAAATGCTTGATATTTTTCATAAAACAACTTTTATTTGACAAGTACTTATACACATATGCCCATCAAGCTACCAGAGTTTACACTCTACAGTGAACAAAACAGTATGTTCCCTAATATATGAGCAACCTGATGGCCTAACAGTCAAAAAAGCCCAACCCAAAAATTAAACATGAAAACAGTAGCATTGGTTCAAAGGAAATATCATACTTAAGTAAGACCTTATGTTTTGTTTCAGACGTTATCATCAGAGACTATTGGAGAACTATTTGAAAATCTGTGCTATCATTTCTTTTTAATTTTAAGATTTTTAATATTTTTTCTATTATATGGTAAAAAAAGGTTTTTAAATTCCTAGACAACAGGTGACTTCAGTTTAAAGTTACAAAAATTTATCTATCTGACAAATAACGGAACATATTGTAGAGCTGATCTGTTTCTTCATACTTCTGGAGTATTTGTTAACTTATCTGAATCTTGGAAGACATATTTTCTTTCCTTTAAGTTTGGTATCACATTTATTAACTATGATTAGTGCACAGATTTAAAAAAAGAGCATGTAAACAATGAACAGTGGCAAGTTCTGTTACAATCTCTATGGACTTTTTCCTTTATAAAGATCTTTTCAAAGAAGTTGCATTTTTGAGACTAGGTCTATCCCAAAGGAAGCCATAATAGCTTTATTAATAGAAAATGCCAAATGTGAAAGTCAGAAAGAGATAAATAGTGTATATATTTGTACTGTAAAAAAGCTCAGAGATGGAGAACAAAAAATCTTCATGAGTTAACTATTTCTGTTTTATTTATCATGGATAGCTTTAACAATTTAAAAATGGTCAATAACAGAAATCATGACTAAACCCAAAGAGAACAGTGTTCATTACTCAGGAGAATATCAAAACAGAATAGTCTTGACGTGCAAATCAACTACTATAAATAATCTAAAACAAGTCTTATGTCCAACTGCTCCCTTGGTATGATAAATAGGTAATACTTTGTCTTCAGGAATATCTAAACTAAAAAAAATAACAGAAGAAGCTGGAAGCATCTAAAAGATCAGATTGTTTAAATTACAATGGAATGCTCCTAGGCATTTAAGTAATTACAGACAAGGGTTACATTTAATTCTCTAACAACAATTTAGAATTTACTTCATCTAAGTTGATGTATTTACAGTTATTTACTCTAAGATTGAAGTGCTGAACTGAAAAATTCCTCAATCTTTTGTGCTGTGCTGTAATGCCTCTGTGTTTTTCAGCTATGTTTGGTGCAGAGGTGAATATGATTAACGGTTGTATTTGGTATATGAAGGAAAAGCTGTAAGGAGACAGCGTTTATACAATGTTTATAAACCATTCTTTCCATAAACAGGGAAAACAAAATGCTTTTTTTCCATTTACAAGTTGGTCTTAATAACATCTTCAGCTCATTTCACCTTATTTAATACCTTGCATCATACCTCTAATTGTTTTAATTCTTTTAACTGGAAATTCTCAATGCATCTTTAAATTGACCGCTGGTTGCTTTTTTTTTTCCTTTTAGTCAGTCTATTTCCTAAGGCAACACTTCTGTTTTATGAGATTTTAATAGGTGTAATTTAAAGCTACCTCAGTACTTTAAAAAGATGATCAATTCTTTACAAATATTAAAAATGTTATTCAAACTTAAGAAGATATTATACATGTCATTGACCTTTCTTGTCAACTTCTTTTGTCCTCTGATTGTCTTTTTCAATTTTGTAAGAAATTGCTGAAATTACCAGATTATGTTAATTTTGCAATTAATATGAGCCCTATGCTCACAGAATTTCTTCTAATATTATTTTAACCACTTGTAGCATCAGATTACTTCACTAGATTGGACATAAACCATTAGTAATGAAAAAGGTTTTTAATTAAAAAATAAAATTTGGAAACTATTAAAGAAAAATTTAAGATCAGTAAACATTAGTTTGAATGTTTTATGTGTTTAATCTCAGGCATTTCAAGGGGAAACATGACACACCAATGAAAGGAAATATGAAGTAGATGCATCTTAACGTATTCTGTGGGATATTTAAACCAGTGTTTGCTAAAATTATAAGACCTTGGTAGATTTATAAAATACAATACTTCTAATTGAAAAGTACCTTTTGAGTAGACTTAGTATATGCTCTGATAACATGCATTTGGTTTTGCAACTAAAAAAATACATCCTTTTTAATTAGCAATTCTTCCTTAAGAGAAGTCTTCTGATTCTTTTCTGTTACTGTTTTTTTTGATACTATTCATTCATGTGTGAGGGGATTAATGATCATCTTCACTCTGAATAGGTATCTTGGATAAAGGATCTTTCCACTTATTTTTAAAAAATATATTACTGTTGGTTAAGTGACTGTAGGCATCTAGATTTACACTCTATCTTTCACAGTATATTTCTAACTTGCAGTTATAGACCTCTTAACTATTTTATGTATAGAGATATCAGCTCAGATCACAGCAATTTATTATTATATATTGCTTTTAGAAAATAGCATAGACAAAAAGAGTACAGGAAGATTGAAACTATGAAGCTGCCTTCCAGAGTTTGTACTTTACAGAAGAGTGGGTCCCAGCCTTTGCCTTTCATAGTTTTGCTATTACTCCCTAAATTCCTTGAAATTGTCTGAACACCTCCATTATTAACTACTAAATATACTTTATGCTAAATTAATAAATGTAGAAGGCTACATTCTTCACAGCTATGATATAACCTTCTTAATATTTGTATTCAGGTTTGTATTTCTATCCGTACTGGTAAGAACTTTTAACATATATTATTATTAAGATCTATTAAGATGTATTAAGAATCATGCCTGTGGTCTTACTGTTTTCTTTACACTCAAGGCTGACCTGATAACTGAAGGTTTATGGCTGTTTTTTCCCTTAGGGTGACCTAACTTTTCATTTTTCCTTACAACTACTTTGCAACAGATAGGCAATGCCAGGCAGTCAGAAATGTGACTTCAAGGAAGCAAAGCTTCCATTCCTTGCAAGTACCTCCCAATAATATCTTGAGGAGAGCTTCCAGGATATATCTCCCTTTTCCACTTGCCTGTGCAGGAAACAGTCCCTTGGCTGATTTGCTCAGAATTTCAAGGGATCCCAAACAAATAACCACTTCACTTGTTCATCCATGACCTATCAAGTCTAAGTGAGCATATGTTGCACAGATGTTTTATGCATGCACTGTAAATCTGATGTATCTAAAATATGTCTAAATCTCAGCACTTTTGGACCGATGGTGCTTGCTGAACTCTAAGCCAAAGCAAATTTTTGGACATGCATTTTAACTTGTATTGTGGCAGCAAAAAGACCTAAGAAAAAATAGCAACTGTTCTGTATAGATATAAGTACAGACACCATGTACATCTGAAAAAAATACTGAAACCAAAGTAAAAAAAAAATTAAAAATATATTCTAGGTTATTATTATTTTGGGGGTATAATGTCTGGTTAATGGCTAGTTGTTCAGAACATATATATAACCATAGGAAACAAAACAAAATGTGAAAGGGGAAGACAGATAGTCTGTAAACAATGTTGGTCTTAAGGCAACCTTTCCTCAATGCTTTAGGTCACTGTTTGTCTGAAAGACTGATGACCAGTTGAGACACTTTCACGAAAAAAACCCAACAACCCACCTTAAAAATATCCAAAGGCGCTGCAAAAGATAAATAAGTAAATAAAATGCTATTTTTCTGAGGTTGGTCAAAATGCCAAATTTGGATCAGAGAACACATTCTTGCCTCAACTAAATGGAATGTTTACTGAGCCCTCTAGCAGGAACACTTTGGAAACTCAATTATTAATGAGATGTGGTAAATCTTATGTGCCTGAAAACTCTCCATATTTAATTTACTGGTGCCTTCCTAATCCATCTTGCTATACTAGCAAGGGAATAAATCCAATGATCTAAATGGTGTTTCTTCCCCATCTCTGATTTCTGTGAATCTGTGTTCTTCACGCTGATGATCTCTAAAGGGATTATCCATGAATTAGGACCACATAAATATGCACAGATATAAATATCCATAAATGATAGGCTTATTTTTTCTGAATGTATAATATTTAATTCCTAATCAGTCAGTGAATAGGGAGGTTCACTAAAATTTTAACATGAACAGAAGTAAAATCATTATACGGTTTTTCTGTTTATTTGTTTGTTCATTCTTGTTAATCACCCTAAAATCAATTTGTAAGTTGACCATATCTCTTTACTGAAGCAAAGTAACAATTACAGGAGGCTTACAGTGCTATGAGAAGGTATAAAGTTTCTGAACATTTCAGCATGTATTGAATAAAACTGTGAAACTGTTAATAGAGAATATATAAAGAACATTAAATTTTTAACATATCACACGTATGAATCATATTTTTAGTGTATGTATCTCATTAACTTTAAGGTTGATCAATGCGATATTACTCTACATAATCCTTAATTGATTGTAATCACTCATTTATAAATAAGATTTGAGATCCAAAGGACTTATTTTGTTTATAGGTAAACCACATCGTTCTGAGATGCCTTTGCTCCCTATCACCCTGTTGTTCCCTTTGAAACTCTGTCACAGTCAAAGTCTGCTACTTCAGCTGGAGTCATTCCTCTGTTTAACTGTGTCATGGTCACCTTGGGAAAGACTATTGCCGTTCATGGGTAGACTACTGAGATATCAAAAGCTGCGATAATTTGCATTAAGAGGCACTGTTTGTGAGACACTTACAAACACATGGTTTTCCAGAAGTGTTCTGGCTAATTACTGTCTCCTAGGTAGAACTGTTTTCTGATGTCAGCACTGAAACCTAAATGGTGTGAGATCAGACAGCACACATAACTTTTCCAGCATGTATTACCATGCTTGGGATAAGCTGGGACATGTAGGTGGGCTTGTCTTGCTGTATAAGATGAACAGAGCCACAGCTTGAGTATTTTCAGTCAGGGTTCCTGTTTCTATAAATAGATTCTTCTGTCCACTTTTAATCATTAGAAGCTCATTCATCAAGACTTTCTGTTTTGTGGAGGCATTTGAAAAAAAGTTGGGTAAGGATTGTGATACACCCAAATAACTACAGATTTTTTTTTTTTGTCCCAAAAAGGAATTTGTTGGGGGAAAAAAGATAAAGTGCTTGAATTTTTGCTATACTGCAAATCTGGCATACAAAATGTTATTCTCAGTAAAGTGGACCTTTAAAAACTGGGAAATGTTTTGCAAGTCTATATTTTTTTTCTAAATCACTTCCACGCTAGATAAAGTGGATGGTTCTCCTTGACTTTACTGTAAAAAAAGATTTTTTCATACACTTATACATCTGTGGCCATTTCATGACACCAATGCTGGTTAAAAGAGGAGTCGCTTACAGGCAAGGACTGAGGCATGGCAAATTGCTGGTAAGGGCACAACACCTTTCTCAAGAACAAAGAAATAAAGGAGATTCCATTGCTATACAGCTAAAGCTACTGCAGTAAAAGTAATTTAAAATTGTATTCTGAGACAGCTTTCAATTCTTAAACAACAGAATCCAATTTTGACAAACGCAGAAGTGAAACAATATTATTATAATGGAATATTGGTTTCTATAAGCTATATGTGACACAGAATCTATGAAATCTTGGCAAAGCTAGCTTAAAGGCTCCTAAGTACAAAATGATAGTATCACAAAGTATCTAATACTTACTGTTCTTTATGGGCAAGTCCCTAACTGCACAACTGAGAAAAAACTTTGACATTCTGTATAACTCAAAGCTACAAGAAAAGTGTATTACATTTTCTTTCCTGTGATAAATCTAGGATCCTAACTACAGCTCCTCCAATATTGTGGAGTAGAAGAGACCCAAAACTGGACACCAGAGATTTAGTGAAGTGATTGAAAAAGCTTGAAAAATATTCTTAGACAGCTACTATGCTACATTTAATGTATATATTTTCCTAAAAACTCTCTACTTGATTAATTCAATTTTGACAACTCCAGGTAATCATAGCACAGCTTTGTAGTTGTCAATGAGTTCACTTAAACTTCAAAAAAAATGTAAAAAGACAAGATCTGCAATATCAAGCTAAAAGCTACATGAGAAGGCGAACAACACAAGACAAAAGAAGAAAAGTCATAGTTCTTCATAAGGAAGAAAAAGAACACCCATTGTTTTCGGTGACTAAAGGGAGTCTAAGAGGACTTAAGAATCTAAAGTGGTTTTGTACTGAACCCTAAGGAAGTTACCGTCATTGCTATAGAAGTGTCAGGGACAGATCAGAGTAGGAAGGAAATGTGGTTATTTTTTTAATGTGTCATCAGCTGGGGAATTAAGATTTATTATAGAACTGACTTAAATTTCAGTCCTATTAATTATTTTTGTCCCCTGATTGTTCTACATAAGGGAACCTCAACAAAAGCAATCCCCCATTTGATGTAATATTACCATAAGCAGAGAAACAAATGGTTAAAACAGGATGGTTGTTAAAAACTATAATATTGAAGTTTTAAAGGGCTATTGAAAACATTGTCCAGTTTAAAATGTTCATTTTTTATAGTTACTGTTTGATATCACACAAAATGTTATCCTATTGAATGAGACAGTATTGCTCCTTAATGATGAGCATATATTATTTAATGGCACTTTTTTGTATTCATATGAAGTTGTGAGTTCGACATGGCATCTTTGTTCTGGTTACATTAGAGGTTGCCAACAGATAGGCAACAAAACAGAGTTATTTTGTGGATCTACGTCTGAATTGTCTGAAAATTCAAGCAAAATATCATGGAACACTGTCAGCTCATGCACTGAGATTCCAAAATCCTTGCAATGGTAGTACACTTGAGTTACTACGTAACTTTCCTGTATCTGTCACAGAATTTGAAGAGTGTAATGCTGTATTGAGCACAAGCATGAAAGTACCTAATTGAGCATTACACAAGGAGAACCATCGAAACATTTATATAAAATGAAGTTTTGTTTCTTACGCGTAATGAGCTGCCCCTCAGACAACCGGCAATTCAAAACTCATTGTTCTTTTCAAGTGCTGTGCAGATTTTTTTAAGTGCATTTTAAATCAATCACCACAGTTTTCACATGAACTGCACTAAATCCTTTCCTCATAGTCAGTCTGTCTCATTCCTTACAAATAGCTTAAACTAATTTGTTAAACTGTAGAAAGTACTTTGCACCTGCTGTTAGGTAGAGTGTGTCTTGCAAATAAAACCTTCTAAAATTATATTGTAATAGTCAGCTTCTGTAAATTAAGGTCATTCTGTTGGGCTTAGTGAAGTTTTACTGATTTACAGCTGCTAAGGTTCTGGCCCTGTGGTTTCTCCAATAATTACTGACATGTTCAGTCTGCAGAGACAGTGATCACGCTCTGCTTGTCGAGACTTTATTTGAATCTCTTATCTTGTCATTTCAGAGTGTTCTTGACACATGAACCACAAACACAGCAACTCAAAATTCAGTGAAAATTGGTGACTGTCTCCTATTTCACAATGATAATATCAAACAATGAACCAGTACAAATTCACTAACAAATGTCTCTCAACTTGCATCATTTTTTTGTTGAATTAATCTGTTCTCTACACGTAGGAATAGCCAGTGGCAAATGCCTTAATAAGATAATATTCCCAGAGAAATGTTATTAGGCCAACAGATATCATTGGAAAAACAGACATATAAGCTTTTGTGAAGGAGAAGGCATGTTTAGAAAAATAAACATAGAAGATTTAATTGACTGGAATGTGTGTGGGGGGGTTCCTGCCCATTTTCTCATTCTTCATTTTTCTTGTATTTCTTCTTTGATGATAAGTCCAAATGAAAAGAAGCTTTCTGGTTCTACCAGTCTTCAGCTTACCTACAATGGTCACTGCCTAGTTAGTCTTTCAGCTGAATACTAATGAGCATTTTCCGCTATTTTAAAGGTTTCAAGTATTCTCTCACTCTTTAGCATATCGAGAAAGAGATAACCAAGAAAAGATGCAAAACCAAAAAACATGCAAGAACCAGTCCAGGGTTAATTATATGACAGAACTGAGGTGGCTGAGCTCTGTGTAGTCTGTACGCAAATAGACCAATGTATTTTTTCAGTTTGCCCTATGTACTGGAAGTTTCCCTGTCCTTGCAGGAGATTTTCCCAGGAACTAAACCTAATCTGATGATTACAGATAAAAATGAAATATTGAATGAAATGGAAAATGATCTGGCAAAACAGTATTTTTGTTGCTATGCTGAAAATACATTTCTTCTCATTAACAGATGAGATTTTTTACTATGTTTATAATTTAATTTACTCTCCTGTTAGAACTATAGCTATTACATCAGGGTACATGGAAGTAGGGACAGCTATGAAAAAGAATTCCATATAGAAACACATTAACATATAAACTCCAAGAATATTTAGTACATTATGCTATTACTCTTTTATTTTTAGGATAAGAAAACTCTCTGCTTAAGAAGACACAAACTTCTCTAATCTTAAAAGACTAATAAATCATTGTTTAAAGTACACCGAGGAGTCTCAATTTGACATCTGAAAAGAAGAAAAATTGCTTTGATTTTTTATCCCTTTTGATCTTTTATTTCTGCTGGTATTTTTCATATGCATTAAACAAACTTCTATTTCTCAGTGAAATGACAGTAACGAAATGTCCAGCCATTTTTCAAAAGTAACACTGTTTCTATTACACCTATCATCGATAATAAGTGTATTGAGAATAACAGGCAGGCAGAGCATTAAACTAGCTTAAAGATATATTAAGAAGATGTCAAAGAGGATACAGGGGAGATAAGCCTTCTGAAGCTATACACTAATAAACCCCTGAAAAGAAATGAAAGTAGAGAAGAAAAAAATCATTATTACAAAATGCATTTTAACAGAGGAGGAAATAAAGAGATTGGAATTTAGTAAGTACTAATAAATTGCTATGGGTGTAATTTGCCCATCAGAATAAGAACTGTGAAAGCCTCACCAGTCCCCTGACACAGATGTCTGGGTAAGAAATAAGGAATGGAGTTCTATAACTGTGAAATGCTGTTGAACTGAGTTCTTCACAGTACATCTTTGGGAAGGGTCAATTCAAAGACAGTATCAATTCTGGTGTACAAAAAACTTGCAAAATATCCTGTGTTCCCTTTTACCTCAGAGGAGCTGAAGAAGAGCTGCAGTAAGATGCCCAAAATCTGATTCCTCTTGGTATTTCTCTGCATGGAAGTATCTTTATTCAGGCTTTGCACGTGTTTTAGAGAGAACGCCTCTGAGATCAGGGTAGAAACACAAGTCTGGGAAATCAAGCTTTAGAGCTTTCAGGAGCAGAGTATAGGGTAGTGTCTCCACGCCGGACCTGAAAGATGCCAGAATGCTGATGTGGAAGCAGGAAGGCAGTCAACACAAAGAGCGTAGCCCCAGGGGTCCAAAACCAGTGACAGGCTGTGCTTCTGCTACTCTGAAGCTCTAGCAGGTCTGATTTTCCAAAGCCATCCCCTACACTCAAAGGCTCCAATGCCTAAAGCATTTTATGTTGCCCTTTTCACGGGGAGGGGTGTGGAGAAAGAGGAAATGAGGCTGTTACTAAGCCACTGTAAAATGTGAATTTTTGTTATTAGTCCTTTGCTACAAATAATTTCCTGGCTGATCATTAGAAGATTGCTATGCATAAAAAAAAAAAAAGATGACGACCAGACAACCAAAACACAACAGACCTCTTTGCAGACCTCTTTTAAAAATTAAATTGAAAAGGAATATAAATTTACAGGAAGTTTCTCTGTCACTTTGATTAATAATATTTGTGCTTGTATGTACTACCAATTCAATTGCTGAGGCCAGAGTGTCTATGAGGATGGTAATGTGCATACAGAAAACATCTGTTCTAAAGTGTGCTGATGTTTAGAAAACATTTGTAAAGATTTGCTCCCCATGGACCTCTGTAGTTAACTCCTTATGGATATTTGCAGTCCAGACTGCAAGATAGTCCAGTCTGACAGAACGAAAAGGAGTGTGGGAGTCAAATTATCTGTGTTCTGTGTAATTATAAAATTTCAGAGTAATTATTACAGTATTGCCAGCTCAGATTATTCAGAATTTCTTTCAGGCCATCCCCCATATTGTGTAGGTCTCAAAAACCTACAATCCTAGTGCTTTCAACATTGCATTTGCAAATAATCTTCCTTCCAAAAAGGGTTGCACTAGTGTGACTATGACTTTTATACAAAACTGCATTTGAACAACTTTCAAGCATGAATTAATAATACTTTTATTATTTGTTATTTAATATTGAAGGATATAAAAGTGCTAAAATAAACCGTCAGATCACATAGATCTAGAGTTCTTAACCTTGCTAATTAATTTACTGTAAGTACGCAGCACTCAAATAAGGAAAAAAAAGAGTGAGGTAAAAATACTAGATATGAGTTAAAATTCTGAATCTGGTCTTAGTCATAACAAAAATCTGGGGCTCTACTGTTATTTTGGAAATGTAGATAGATTACTGAAATGGCCATCCTAAATCCAATATCCATGAGTAAAGGCAGAACCTGCTGCAAGATTTCTGAAATAGAAAATCTTCATTGGATCTGGAAGCAGTATGGCAAATCTCAACCTCCTTTGACTTCCACTTCATTTTACAAGACTGAAGTTTGAAGTCACAATATACAGAAGAAGAATTAGAAAGCTCTCTTTCAAACTTATAAAGGGTTAAATTACAATTTATTTCCTTTTTAGTTTGAGAGTCAAATGGCATAAAAAAAATTTGTCTGCCCTCCTCCATTATCAGAGCAAATTTCTGCTGTTTCTTCAACAGTATCATTTTCAGAGTCACGTGTTAAAATAATTACAATCAAAATCTCCCATTTTCAATTTGTTCATCTTCATTAATTTTCGTCCTGAAAAGGTAATTGAAGTAACTATATGAAGTTCACAAGGCTTTGAGACAGACCCAGGCAGAAGCCCATATCTGAGCTGTATAGAACATTTTTCTTTCGATGGACTTAGGAGTACTTTAACATTAATATTTCCTGTCTTATTTAATCAGTGCCTTTAGAGATCCCTAAACTCATATTACATAGGCAAGAAATGTTCTCTGCTAAAATCTTTTATAAGTTCTTATTTTAAATCTCAGTTCGCAGAACATGGAATAAAAAATATTTTAGTTCAACCTTTCATACAGACAATTTAATAGCCCTTCTCTCACCATCCTTGTAAAATTGCTTTACTATGGAGATGCCAGTACATAGGTATACTACTCATTATACCAATAAAGTAATTAGTCATGAGTATTTAAGTGTTCTCCATTATATAGTTATTTTTCTTAGTGTAATATCAAGGTCCTGACATTAAAGTGAAAACCAGTGCTTCCTAAAAATAAACTCATTCTTTAGTGTCATCCTTACTACTGTATCTTGACAGAGTCAATGTGTGTAGGATATTATGAGCAATAAAACCTCTTGTATCTTTATAAAGTTTATTTTTAGTCTGGAGTTACATAGCATTGTGATTTCACTTGACTCACCACCATGGACGAATAGGATGTAAAAGTCATTAGCATTTTAGTGGAATTACACATTCAATTTAATAATAAATCCTATCATTTTTACTCCAGACTGTCCTTGGCATCAGTTATTATAGCTTTCTGGAAAACTATGCAAGACAATATTAAAAAAAAAAAAAAAAAGAAAAAAGAAAAGCAATTGTAAACAGATTTTTCAAAGACTGGTAATTTATCCACTTTTGTAAGTTTGCACATCCTGCTAGGTGTTGCAATCATACATATTTGGACACATATTTCACAGTTTGGTACAACTCATGCAGATGAGGTCCTTTTATAAAATATGTAGGTTTAGATTCTGAGGTCAGGAGTTCCCAGTCAGAACTGGGTTGGGCTTATTCTCAGACATTTCACTGTTTCAGCAAAGCCAAAATATTTTGCAGAAAAGCATACATACAGACAAAGATTGTAAGGAGAAGGTTGTGAAGCCACATACCTCCAAGTCAGAGACCCAGAGAAAGGAACAAAGGAACGAAGGAAGGAAAAAAAAAATAATTTTTGAAGCTTGAAAGCTATCATGAAGAGGAAAAATCATTCTTAAGCCCTTTCTACCCATAAAAAAGCTGTGAAGTATGTAATTAGACTCAGCATTTTTGTAGACTGAGCTTTGTTATACAGAGAGTGAAAGTACAGAACCACATTGAATGCTGATATCAGAAAAGTAGTCAAGGACAGCTTAAATCTACATCAGAACTATTTCTGATGGTCACTTAAATGTCAGAGAGGTAAGAAAAGTTCATTTATTAGCACATCAAAATTGTTCATTCTGGGTCATTATCTAATAAATTTAATTACTTAAGATTTTAGTTCAACTCCTCTAACATTTTCTGCCAGTTATAGTTTTATTGATTCTTAACTGAATCATTCAAAGTGTCTTACATTCAATGAAATTTGCCCAGATTTACACCAATTTACTTCCATTCATGCCCTAGATTTTATTTTGTTGGAATACTGAGATCCCAAGAATTTAGAGCCAAGGCCAGCTAAAGCTAAGATTCTCCAGAGCTTCAAATTAGAAAGAGAAAACCGCACACAGTTTGTGACCCTGGAGGCACAAGATCATGTCTCATTATTACTGGCAGTGAATCATTTTGCTGATAATTAATATCTGACCTACTGTTTATTATATTTGATACATCTAGCTTATTCACTACCTACCAAACTACCAATGCAGAAAGATTTGCCATACTACAGTGAGAACAAAAAGCAAATTCTTTTCATTTCAAATATTCCATTGGAGAAAAATATATGTTGCTTTCAAATTCACACCAAGTTTTGACAGGAATCGTGTGGCGTTATACAACAAGAAGAACAAATTACCAAGCATTTCTTTGAAAATGTTTCACTACATTGTAATAAGCCTGTATCAACTAGTTTATCTTTCTGTGGTAGCTGTTACTATTCACGTGACAAATACCAGAAAAGTGATTGCAGAGTTATTAACCCTTTGAAGATCCATTTACTAAAAATACAGGAAAAGGCAGACAAAAAGTGCATTCAGCACATCTGAGAGCTTTTTTGCAGTCATGATACAGTAAGGTCATTCAGCCCCCTAAAGTAAAGATCTTCTCCCTGTGTCTCACTGTCCATTTACCCCTCCTTGCATTTATGTAACGGCTCTGTTACTCAGTTCTCACTCCTACAAGCTTTTGTTCTGCAGAGCTACAGGTTTCCATGAACACCGTTCATTTAGTGACCCCAGACAAATGCCTTCTCCCACTGCCTTTGTAATGGCATTCAGTACTTTGGCAATGAGCTTGTTTGCTTAGATTACTAGGTACAAATTTAGAAGCCTATATCTAGCCATTAAAAAAAAAAATGTGATGAAAATTAATTTGCTTCTTGGCTGATTTAATTTTGCTATGATTTATCCTCACAGTACTTTCATTTACCCCTTAGCTATCAAAGACAATGTAAATAATAGAAAAGTCTACTTCTCATAGCAACTATACATGTGTATTATACACAGAGATAATGCAAGGCAGCCCACCTACTCAGATAAATATGTAGGTGCTTTACAAGGAAAATTTTCTGAAGACCTGTTTAAGCATCAGTAAGAGTCACAGAAAGAGAAGAGACTGCACTAAAACAGTACAACTCTTCAAGGGCAAATAAGCATACTTCTATAACAGGCCCATGAGCAGGAATCAGAGGTGTGGGTAGAGATACTGTTGTAATTGCAGTTGAGCTAGATTAGGACACTTTCCCTAGGCTCTTACTATCCTTGTTCTCCTCCTATAACAAAATAAGAATCTATTGCTTTGCCAAAATAACCATATATACACTGTCACTCCCTCTGCCAGTTCTGTCAAACTGATTCATCAGGCTAGTGTGAATATTTTAACAGTATGGCTGTTCTGGTTTGGCTTTAAAATATTATCATTTTGATAGAACTTGATCAGGGAGCAATTACGTGGACAGTTATGCTAAGGTGGAGTCACATCTGGATAAAGGACAGCAACAATCTGAGGGTAAACAGGGGTGGTAACTTTTTAACACATTTTGGCTGTAACCACTCCAGAACAATATGGCTGATCAAATATTAACACACAGCTCTGCCAGAACAGTTCACCAGTATTATTAATCCTGTGAAGCAAAGTCCCTTTTATCCACCTATTAATCAAAATCTTTAACCTTCACAATCAAGTAGCTAATTTACATGAGACCCGGAGTAGATTTAAGTCCAAAATTGCCTATATAACCCAGTAAGCCACAAACCCATGTAATTATCCGAAGTGCAAAACCATAAACCTTTATGGAAAACAACAGCCTTTGAACTTCATGCAACACTGCAAAATGAGTAATACTCTCGTGCTAATCTCAAATTCAATTACTGTTTTACAGGCATCAGGATTTAAAAAAAGAAGCATCTTCATGGCAGTTGGATCTGTTAGAAGGAAGTTTGTGTTTGCCTGATTATACTCTGTATGAGTATATTGATACTGTCTTCCCTCCAGTCCCATCACAATCTACAGACATGGAAGACTGATCAAAATCATCCTCCTAGCAAGATGTGGCCACAACTGAATTTTTAGAGCCAAGAGCTAAGACCAACTCCTTTCCCTTAAATACAGGAGTAGGAATACTATTTATCTATAAATGATCAATATGTAAATGTACATGTCAAATGGTAGTTAGATGAAGAAATGATATTTTTAAAAAACTAGGTGTGTTTATACTTTGTGAATTAGCTCTGACAGGTTCATGAAGTAATTTGTCTCCTTTTGTTACACTTTTAATTATTTGTTACTTTCTACTCATCTTTAACAACAGGCATTTAATTGCATTTTCATCTAGCCAGCTCATAGATTATGAGGCAGAGAAAGGTCTAACCAGCTACAAACGATATGATTTTTTCTTAGGAAACTTTTTAAGAAACCTGTGAATTTTGGAGTAATTCAGATTTTATCATTTCTTTTTTACATAATAGGGGTTTCTACATGAATCTAGCACACATGAAATCAAACCAGTGCTCTGATTTGGATGACATTTTTCACCTAATGTAAATCACCCAGAAAAAAGGTAATTATAAGAAGCCTCTGAATTAGAGCATGAACCTGAGATGTTTTTAATTTCCTGTAGTGCTGAACATCTGTAGCCATTAACCTAAGATTAAGTTGTAGATGTTCAGATATCCAGTAACTCTGCAGCGTAAATTCAGTTATTTGCATTGAGGTATACTGGATAAGATGCTGCAGCTGACAGTGTTGACTTCCTTCTTTCTCTTTCTGCATCAATAACATATTAATAAAATATATTTATTGCAGAAGAACATAATAATATATTTTTTGATATCACTGAAGTGCTTTGGTAATAAAATGTGCAATATACAAATGCTATCTAGGGAATATATTTTTATCAATAATAATATACAGTCATTGTATAGTGTAATAAATTTTTATTCCATTTTAAATCATTGATTGTTTTCTGTCTGTTTTTAACCAAAAAAAAAAAAAAAACATTTCATTAAGTTACTGTCAAAATTTGAAAAGAGCTGAAATTTTCCTTTTCTTAGCAAGATAATCAGTGACCATGGCTTTTATTAACATGATCAAAGCCTTTACATTTATTTCCTTTGAGATATATTTCATATAAGAAAAGGCTGTCCACTGACCACGTTCAAAACCTATGATATGGTGGAAGTGGCTAGGCATGTAAATTTTCGAGACTAGCTACCATCACAGGTCTGTCAAATCCTCAGTATGGGTGTGGCACTCCCACAGAGAGAGCAGAAATGTTAGTTGGAGGTCAGTGGGGCAAGAGGTAGCTTCCCAAATCTTTTCCAAATTTAAGCTTTCATTCAGTAGTGATTATTTGTCCAAATCAGTTCAGCTATCCATAGTGGTTTCCAAGTGATTAAAATATAAGGAAGAATTTCTTTTTAAAGAGAAAATTCTCTTGAAATTTAGTTAAACTATGATGTCCTATTTTTGGCTTCAGACACTGCAAACTGCTTATTTCTCCCTTGTTTCCTCTTCCTGTCACCAATAAATGATCCCGCTAGATTCATTTCTGGGTCCTTGACCTTGTTTTAATTGATAGAGTGGAATATTGCCTCTTCTGCTGACTTGCTGCTAGCTTTATGCGCGACTTCTGCATTTTAGCCATTCCCATTCTTATTTCATTATTAATATAATTTCATTTATTACAATTTATCAGCTATTTACAATGCCGTCCATTGACGGAGTGGGAGTGGCATAAAGAGTTAGGACTTTGAAGCAGGTTAAGAAAAAAAAACAAGACTTGCTTGCATACAGCAACAGGAAAAAATAAAGAGGATTAGAAAAGAGTCTTCCTCAATTTATTAAAGTGGATGGAAATTGTTCCTCATATGTGAACACTCTCTCTTATCCCAGCATAACAAGGTACCTGTCTTGTCAGAAGGAAGTTCCTAAATATGATTTCAAAGACAGGAGTCCAAAGGGAGCTAAATTTATTTCTGAACTGTGTATAAAACAAAATCCTGTCAGGGTGAGACATAGCTCTGGAGTTCATGTTAAACAAAATGCCATAGCATGTGATACTGGTGGAGGAAGCACAGCCAGCAGCTCCATTTTCAGTGGGTTCTTGTACTCTCCAATATTTGCAGTGCAGTTCAGCTGCACAGCTGAGGTCAATGCATGGGATGGCTCATTTCTCACATTCACCAAAGAGGTGGTTTTCCAGCCTTTCACTTAGCACTGCTAAGTAGTCTTCAAACTGATTTCTGAAGCTGCCAAGTTAATGACATTTCATATGGCTTTTTGGTGACAAAGATACTTTTTTCGTACTATGGAAGCATCAACACTGATTTTTTTTT
This sequence comes from Phoebastria nigripes, assembly GCA_035582835.1. Taxonomy (NCBI): domain Eukaryota; kingdom Metazoa; phylum Chordata; class Aves; order Procellariiformes; family Diomedeidae; genus Phoebastria; species Phoebastria nigripes. Next base: position 44,209 of record JAYKAV010003340.1, read on the forward strand.
TTTTGTTTGTCAGCATTATCCGAACATCTTTCTCAGTAATCAGTTTCTGTGAAAGCATCTGTTAAACACTTGTCCTGGTTTCAGCTGGGATACAGTTAATTTTTTTTTCCTAGTAGTTGGTATAGTACTATGTTTTGGATTTAGTATGAGAAGAATGTTGATAACACCCTGATGTTTTTAGTTGTTGCTAAGTAGTCTACTAGTCAAGGACTTTTCAGCTTCCCATGCTCTGCCAGGTGCACAAGAAGCTGGGAGGGAGCATAGCCAGGACAGCTAGCCCAACTGGCCAATGGGGTATTCCATACCATATGACATCATGCTCAGTATATAAAAGCTGGGGGAAGAAGAAGGAAGGGGGAGGATGTTTGGAGTGATGGTGTTTGTCTTCCCAAGTAACTGTTACGCGTGATGGAGCCCTGCTTTCCTGGAGATGGCTGAACACCTGCCTGCCGATGGGAAGTAGGGAATGAATTCCTTGTTTTGCTTTGCTTGCGTGCATGGCTTTTGCTTTCCCTATTAAACTGTCTTTCTCTCAACCCACGAGTTTTCTCACTTTTACCCTTCCGATTCTCTCCCCCATCCTACCGTGGGGGGAGTGAGCGAGCGGCTGTGTGGTGCTTAGTTGCTGGCTGGGGTTAAACCATGACAACACTGAAACAGAAGTTTCTGGCATCATTCATTTTCTCTTTCATGACCAGACTATGTGCTCTGCTGTAAACTATGAGGTACAGCCTGAGAGTAAACAAAAATAAGTATATTTCTAGCCCAGTTAGATGCTACTGCTTTGTAAAGGCATATTACAATACACAGACCAAAGGCAACTTTGCAAAACAGCACGGTTTTTTTGAGGCTTTTTCTTTTTTGTTTTGTAATTGGTAGATCATCCACATCTGAGCAAATGAAGGTGAGGGTGGGTTTTTTGCTATCATCTAGCCATTTTGTCTTCTACCCTATACATGTTTTTTTAATTAGGGCATCAGTAATGCTTATCCCAAACAGTGGTTTTAATGGCTGAATGCTACTGTATGCTTTATAGTTAAAGTCACTGATAAGCTAAAACTGGCAACTCTCTCTCTCTCTTTTTAATGTCAGTTTAATATTAAAAAAAATCTAATTAAAAGTGGTAATGCATCATTAATATGCTTGTCTTTAACTAGAGCCTGGGATTTGAAGCTGAAAGTTGATTTTGAAGCTGTTTGTCTTTTAACTAATTCCTCCCCTTTCCCCTTTTCCCAGTTTGTGGTAGGCAACAGAAATACATCTGGACGTAAAATAATTCTACCACAGAGTATTTTCAGAGAGAGTGTGATATAAAGCCTATCAAATTTAATCTTGTATACAAAGCATCATGCAGTGATCCTTTACTCTGTGTGAAATTAATGAAACGCAGGCTACCTACAGCCACTGCGCAAAGGAGGTGCCCATGCAACGGCTAGAATCATAGAATCATTAAGGTWGGAAAAGACCTCTAAGATCATCAAGTCCAACCGTCAACCCAACACCACCAAGCCCCACTAAACCATGTCCCTAAGTGCCTCATCTACATGTCTTTTAAATACTTCCAGGGATGGTGACTCCACCACTTCCCTGGGCAGCCTGTTCCAATGTTTAACCACTCTTTCAGTAAAGAAATTTTTCCTAATGTCCAATCTAAACCTCCCCTGGCACAACTTGAGGCCATTTCCTCTTGTCCTATCGCTAGTTGCTTGGCAGAAGAGACCAACACCCACCTCGCTGCAACCTCCTTTCAGGTAGTTGTAGAGGGCAATAAGGTCTCCCCTGAGCCTCCTCTTCTCCAGGCTAAACAACCCCAGTTCCCTCAGCCGCTCCTCATAAGACTTGCTCTCCAGACCCTTCACCAGCTTTGTTGCCCTCCTCTGGACGTGCTCCAGCACCTCAATGTCCTTCTTGTAGTGAGGGGCCCAAAACTGAACACAGTATTCGAGGTGGGGCCTCACCAGTGCCGAGTACAGGGGGACAATCACTTCCCTACTCCTGCTGGCCACACTATTTCTGATACAGGCCAGGATGCCATTGGCCTTCTTGGCCACCTGGGCACACTGCCGGCTCATATTCAGCCAGCTGTCTACCAGCACCCCCAGGTCCTTTTCTGACACCTTTCCTCCCTGTGGCAGCTTTCCAGCCACTCTTCCCCCAGCCTGTAGCGTTGCATGGGGTTGTTGTGGCCAAAGTGCAGGACCCGGCACTTGGCCTTGTTGAACCTCATGCAGTTGGCCTCAGCCCATCGATCCAGCCTGTCCAGGTCCCTCTGCAGAGCCTTCCTACCCTCGAGCAGATCGACACTGCCGGCCAGCTTGGTGTCGTCTGCAAACTTACTGAGGGAGCACTCAATCCCCTCGTCCAGATCATTGATGAAGATATTGAACAAGACCGGCCCCAAAACGGAGCCCTGGGGGACACTGCTCGTGATCGGCCGCCAAGTGGACTTCGCTCCATTCACCACAACTCTCTGGGCCCGGCCACCCAGCCAGTTTTTCACCCAGCGTAGAGTACACCTGTCTAGACCATGAGCTGCCAGCTTCTCTAGGAGGATGCTGTGGGAGACAGTGTCAAAGGCTTTACTGAAGTCCAGGTAGACCACATCCACAGCCTTTCCCTCATCCACTAGGCGGGTCACCTGGTCATAGAAGGAGATCAGGTTGGTCAAGCAGGACCTGCCCTTCATGAACCCATGCTGGCTGGGCCTGATCCCCTGGTTGTCCCGCAACGGCTATGGAGGTGCTGGGAAACCGGAGCCACTGGGTTACAGCTGATGGCTCAGGAGAACTTTGCTCTGGGGAGTTTGGGGCCCTGTGCAAGGCAAGAGGGCTCTGGGATCTGCTGATGGAGGGACTTGATAAGCAATGGCCTGATCCTGCTGCTCCAGCAAAGGAGATGATAACCCCATGGAGGGAAACAGGTTTGACTTCGTAACAGATGAATATTCAAACTGCTGTAATGTTTTCGGCTGTGTGTTGGGCTGGGACGAGGCCTGAAATTTTTAATATGAGGTCAGATTATTATGATGTTAAACCCAATAATCTAGGCTGTAGAGACAAGGAGTGGAGATTGTAATGGATAGATGTTCAGACTGTTGTAACCTTTTCAGTTTTGTGGTTTGCAGGGGCAAGGGGTGAAGTTTGTAACAGATACATGATACACAATCTTTTTTTTGATAATGTTAGCCTCAATAACCTTCTCTGCAGTGGGGAGGGATGGAGTTTTATTGAATGTATGCACATGGTCTTGCAATGTCAACCCTATTGTCCAGATGGAAGGGCAATTTGTAAGGTATGCATGCTAAGGCTGCGATGATATTAGAAGTAGACTGTATAATGGATATACATTCACACAGTGTTTTGCAGAAGCAAGGGGTGAAATGTATTAGGCATAACTGGCAGGGTTTGGGCAGCAATGGGCTGCCGGGTGCCCTGTGGGGGAGGAGGCTGTGTCCTCCCCTGTGCCACGTCCAGCCGACTCTGACATGGATGGAATGACCCATTGCATACCAAAACTGCCACCAGTCAGAGAAGCACATGGTGCCTCTGCTCCAACTTTTCTCGGAAAGGGCAGTACACACGCATGGGGAGGCACAAAGGAGACACGTGGAAGGGGATGTTGTGGGGAAACAGCTGGAGACACAGTCATGGAAAAAAATTGCACTGCTGCTGGGGGACTGCCGCCCTTGGAGGACCCGCTGGGGCAGGGGAGCAGTAAGAAGCAAGGATCAATGAAGGAAAATTAATAAGAAGCAAGGAATGGAAGAAATAAACCATTACGCACTGACCCCAACCCCCTATGCTGCCCGTCACCTCACTGAGGAAACTGGGAGGGATGGAGAGTAACATGTGGTGAACAAGTGAAACTGAGATATGGAAGAGGGGATGAAAGGAGTTTCCTTAAATGTTTTTTTTTTAATTGTTTGCCTTCTCTTTTTTTCCCCAATAGGTGAATCAGTAATTGAAAATATATGGTAATTGACAATAACTTATATTCCCTGGATTGAGGCTCAACACTCAACAGACGTTACAAATACAGACTAGAAACAATCTGCAGCTATAAAAAAAATTAACACAACATCCATATGTGATGCCCTTCAGTGCTAGATTAAAATTTTCAGAAGAGATCAGACTCTCTCATATCAGCTTTCCATTTTGTCTTTTCTAACTCAGCTTCAATTTGGCTTTCCAGAAGTTACCTAAAATTCTCAAATATTCACTCTTTCATTTTACTACATATCACTTTCAAACAACCATACATTACTTAGGAATTTAAAACCACTTGAGGATAACTTATGGTAATGTTGATTTGAATTCCTTTACTCCATTATCACAGAGACATGAATTTATCCAAGAGAGCTAGCTGAAGGAATGAAAAAAGAAAAAGAAAGGAAAAAAATGGTAAGACATACTAGGTAACTTCACAGTGAGTGACCTGAAAAGTTCAGTTTTTAAGCCAACCCAAAATCTTTTTGTAACAGAAGCAAATAATTTTTTTTTTTTTTTTTGTTACACAGAAATATTCTTTTTGAGGGGCACTTACACAAGCTTTCGGAATTATAAAATTCCTTTAACTGTTTGACTATTACAGCATCAGAGAATGTAAAGAACATCTCTAAAACAGTATAATCCAATCTAAAAATGGAAAAATATAGACAGAAGAGGACTTACTGTGTGTAYAGAGAAGTGGTCTACATGAAACCTTCATTCCAATTGGCCTAATTCTTGAGTGAAAAAGTTGCATTAATGAAATGCATTTCCCTAATGCTCAGGGTAATTCAAATCAAAGGATTAAAATTCACCATACCAAGCAGGACACTTAGGTAATTGGACTTTGCACAGTGAGTCAATGCTCTGTGTTCAAACTTAACTGTCTTCAAAGGGGTATTATAAGGATTAATAGATAATTTTTGTACAATGCTTAGTAATGTGTTGGTGATGAGAAACATTAGCTAGTGTTATTTTGCCTAAGTAAATGGTTAAATTAAAATATTTCAGTTACACCACAGATGTAGGTTTAGAGTCTTGACAGACCTGTACATATTTGCATGAGATAACATGAGWTTTTGCTTCTCAGAATTGCCCTCATGGAAGAACAGTCACTGATTCCCTGTAAAGAGGCTCAGTTTTCCTTCTGGCTCTAAGCCCAAGCTGCTATAAAAGGGCCAGGATATAAGAAAAGGAAAAGCTGGTGCCACGGTTCTCAGGCCTCTCACTTGTGACAGTGCTAGGCAGCCAAATATGACCTTATACCGAGAGCTAATAGAAAAGACACAAATTACCCCAGGAACTTTTAGACATTAAGAGCCAGAAGACCTTAACATTTGCATGTTATATTCAATTTTAAGACATCGGGGTTAGAGTGCTACATTATTTCTTTGGCAAATTTCCATTAAAAATATGTATTTTAAGAACAGTTACCTTTTGGTTTTGTGCCTGGTTCTTAACACTCAATAGTTACCATTAAAAATACTGCAGGCAAAGCCTAAGGCTATTTTTCCACTGGTAGTTTTTAATTATTTTCTTTACCAATATGTGTTAATGAGCAGGTTGTAAATAAAAGGAATTTAACTTTGTTTCAATTAAAAAAACAAAGGAACCAAATAGCATGACAGGTGCCCTTTACCATTTTGTTTTCATGAAACATTTAAAAGGAAGACAAATTCACACAATGCTTCATCTTTGCTGAAAACCTGTCTATAAACAAGACATGTCTTAGTGTTAAAACTTGAGTTATATTTGTAAATCAACTCTGTTACCCCTATGAATCACCAGTATTGTCATTCTGTGGCTCACCTTGAGGAACTTTTTGAAAACCCACTCAGCTATCCAAGAGCAGAAATGTTCTGCAGGGCTATTAAAACCTCCAAAACCAGGACGTGTTCTTAGCAAAAATATTGAAAGCTCTGGGGTTTTTCTAGGATATGTGAACATTTCCCAGTATGTACTTTAATAGGATGGTCACCATGATCCTCTGCTTAAAATCCAAGCATGGGTATTGTACCTTCAATTATGTAGTCAAAGATGCTAACGGGGAAGAGAAGAACATATTTTCAATCAGAAACTGAGTATTTCATGCCATCATGAATATCTAAATAAGCTAGATGAAATTCATCTGATGTAATCTAAGTTTGTTCAAAGCAGTTGCTAATTATTTTAAAACCTATCTTTTTTGTGCTTGGTAAAAATATTTTATCATTATTTGAGGCATCAGATCTTTGCCTACAGAAGCCACTTTTACATAAAATATCAAGATTTTTTTTTTTAAAGAACAAAACGGAGCACATACAGAGTTTTTCTACAGATTTAGGCAGAGGTTTGGATTTAAAAAACAGAACCTTAGTAGCTGGAAGATCCTATAGCAGTGTTTGCTATGGAACTATTCCCATGGCACATCCAGTGCTAAAATAGCTACCCTTCCATACTGAGTTCTCCCCGGATAAAGCTCAGATGTCCCCAATGTTTTGTTTTAAGCACACTTCAAAAGGTATTTAGCTGCCTCAGGTATAGGTTTCGGACCTCCATGAATTCCATTTGTCCTTGTGGTGATTGCACCAAGCAGACAACAAAAGTCATTTGTAAGGGGAGCTTCTGGCTGGCTTTGAAGTTGCCCTGCACAAAGGCAGATAGCGTTTGTAGGAATTAGTTTGCAGAAAGCAATCTGCACTTTGCAGTCATAATGGATGGCAAGGTTTCTGTGGAAAGCAGCCCAGCATTTGGAGAACTAGAAGCAAAAACTAAAAATATTTAAAAGTGACTAATGCTCCATTAGTGAAGCATTCTGTAAATAGCAAGTGACATTCCTCAGCCCCAGAGTACTGTGGTCTAAATAGGTAAAGCAGTCAAAGGGTGCAAGAAAGGAACCACTATTCTTGCTTTAGATATTAGGAATTAAAGTACATAAAGATCAAGCAACCTGTCCAAGGTCAAACAAAAATGGTCTAGCAAAGACAGAGACTGGACATAGTTTTCATATTCCTGGTCTAACCCTTAAAATACAAAGTCATTCTAACTTCTAAAATACTTAAACACAGTAAAGTCAGTTGTAATTGATTGTTTTTGTTTTTCTTAAAGGCAAAAGATCTCAAAAGCTGCTAGGCTTTTGCATGATGTAAGATCACAATATTCAGTGTTTATTATCATTACCAAAAATAAAAAACTATGAGAAAAAAATGGAGTCAGGGGTCTGCTCGGTTGTCTTCAATTTAGCTTGTGGGAAAAGAAGACTTAAGGAAACTGTATGAGTTTTACTCCACAGGTCAAACTGTTGTGGTAGATAACCAGTGTAACGAGGTATGGAAGAAGTGTTCTGCAGGGAATACTGTCACATAAATAATAACACAGTGTTTAATTAGTGTCTGATATGAAACAAACAAAAAGGAGATGAGATCTTGGCCTGACTTTCTGAGTGTAAATACGTTTGGTGATTCATTTATAACAGCTGATTAACCAATCACACTTTTTCTTTTACAGACTTAAACTATGTTGTTTTTGTTTTGGCTTAGTCCCTTGTTTTAAAACTAGAAAAGAGATTTGAAGAAAACTAGTTATTTGTTTCATTTTGTTGTGCATTATCAACCTGTTTCAATACATGCAGAAGAAGCATCATGAAGTTCCTTTATCTAACTCATGTAGGTGACATATTTCCTATTATAGCCCCGGAGTTAAATCATATGGGAATAATTCCTCTTTGCACCCTGCAATAACACTAATGCAAAGGAGCAGAACTACCATTCAGCCCTGGGTAAATATTACTCACCTCTGCTTTGCAAAAGACCCAGTCTTGTATTTCTGTGCATTGTCTGCCGTCTCCTCTACTTAAAAAATATCTGTTTCAACAGTCAAGGAGATAGAATAGTGAACGTACTCTTTTACAGTTCAGAGTATAAAAATAATCTTGCAATGCTAAAAAATAAATGTGCTCTGTAAGTATAACTTTGCCCTTTTTTACAGAGCAACTTCTCATTTCTCATAACAGACTCTAAGAGGAATGTGATGGTATTGACAGAATTAAATATTGCCTAGCCCAGAGATGAGTGCAACACAGGATGCCTTCTCCATTCCTGCAGGCTATTGCACCTCATAGCTTGTGGGTTGTTAGCATCTTATAGATTCAGTCTTTTGCAGAGGGTAGCAAGACACTGTTCTTCAAACTACTGCATGTTTTCTTTTGTCCACCTTTTATTCACTGAATGTTGGGCAGTGAATAATCAAGGTTTCTACTGACATGGAAAAATACAAAACAAATTCTCTGTTTAAGACAAGTGCAGTGGATATAACTCTGAACTAATTTGAATAAAATAAATTGAAAAGCAGACAGACTCAGGTACTACTGACAAAAGCATACTAGTCCAAACGAATTAATTTGTTGTCTGGAGCGTAGACTCACCCTGAGAGGCTGTTTTAGGTTCACTTAAAGCATCTGGCAAGCAGCATGGCAAAGTCACAATGTTGCTTGGCATTACAGAGCTTATGGCATTGCAATAAAAATCTTGCTCTGATTTTGTCACACCGGAGCCTGCATGGTGCCTTCCGTGATTTGTAGTAACACTGATCTTGTTCTGTGGGTGTCTTGCTTCTGCTACCCTGTTCACATAAACACAGAATGAGACTTTTAGATTCATATTAATAATGAAACAGCAGAATACTGGAGGAAAGGAGCATTCTCTAGACAGTGTCCCACACCAACACTAGGTAGGATGAAATATGATCAAAGTGTAAATATGAAAGAGAACAATAACCAGGTAGTGAACATTGTTTCCCACTAATTACAGTCATAAGCAATCTGTGATGTGCCCGGGCAGGAAAATGTCTTCCATGGGACATGTATACTTGTTAGCAAGCAAGCATTAACCCAGCATAATGAGTCTTGCTCGAAGCTGTTGCTGGAAGCCCCATGCTGTTACCCATATGCTGGATGCCTCCCCTAAAAATGTTGATTGTGAACTTACTGTTCCAGGAACCTTTGGGATTTTATGGTTTTCTCAGCTATAAGGCACCATTTGGCCTCACTATGGAATTTTCTGAAGCAGACACAAGAGAAGAAGCAACTAAGGACTAAGTCTTAGTGTAATTTTCACAAATGTACATTCAGAGTTATTCCATTGACTTCACTAGGCTTATCTTGGCTAAAACCAGAATTTTATTAGCAGCTTTTATAGATACAGCAATTACTACTATCTGCAACAGAGATCCTAGTTACAGAAACTAAGATCTACTTCTAGAACACCCAGCTGTCAGTGAAAAATTGGGGTAAATGCTTGATCCCAGTCAAGGCAATAGGCTCTATGCCAGTGGTTTTAGGGGAGCCAAGTTTTTACTTCTGGACTGTAATAATCATTAACATGATTTTAGTTTGCAAAGGAGTAAGACTTCATTCCATTTCAGTGTTATTATTTTGAAAATGAGATTCTTAACTGTCAGGTCACATTTTATTATTTCTCTGCCTTTCATTTAATATTATTATTCTTATGTTATAACTTAAATAAGGCTTTTCTTTTTTGCTCTTTATACCCTTCAGGTGATATTTGTTCTTTCACCTCCTCTTCTCTAATCATCACCTACCATAGATACACATATTTACTTTTGTAATCTTTCCTCATCAGTCAACACCTCTGTCATATACACATACCATCAGTTCTTCTCTGAAGTTCCTGCATAGTTAAAATGCATCTGCCATAATAGGACAGTAAAATTTAACTGTAATGTAATTTTTTCTTGAAATTAAACACATTGTCACCCTGTTCTCTATTCTACAGTCATAGGATGCACTGTGTTAGTCTTGTTTAAGCTTTTTTTTAGGTCTTTGTTTTTAGCTTTTGACAGTGATTTTTTTTCAGAATTACGAGTTTACAGGTTACCTTACTTTTGACCTCATTCATTTGTTTTGGTTTTTCAGCCCCCAACCTTCTTCCAGTGTTATTGATGAATTTGCTACATACATCTGCATTAAAAGAATTAGATATCTGAGACCAAACAAGCTTTTGATTCCCACTCACCATTTTTTTTACCGTTACTTATTTTCATTCAGCTGGCTTTTAATGTACTTGGCAATACTGAGATCCAGGAAAAATTTGAACCCAAAGCTGGTTAGGATGCGCAGAAGTAATTAATMTGTTGTAAAATGTTTCTGATTTTCTGGGTTTAATCTCATTTTGTGTATCATGATAATGTTCAGTTATGCAGCAAGTACACTTGAAGAGAGGTTCTCATATTTAACAGGCTGCAGATCCTGAAAAGTTTGATGTCTTTGTCAGATTAATCAAGTGTGTTTAAATTACTCATTTAAGTATTTGTTGAGAGTAGTTTCTCTTTTTCTATACAAGTACATGTGTAATTATTGTCAACTGTAAAGAGAGCATTTATCAATTTATGAAAAAAAAAAGAAGCATAGTTTTAATAGTCTATGGACTCTTTGTGGTACATTTCGTAGCTGGCCAATTGCCCAATATTGTTCTCTGAGAAGCTTTTAAGTGGGAGAATAGCAGCCAGTAGCAAATAAAACTTTAATATCTAGAACTCCCAGAGGGAAAACAACACGTACAAAAAAATTCTGGTGATGTTGAAATGTTGATCATCAATGTTCATTTTCAGAAACAATATAAATTATGCTTACTCTTTAATTATTTAGAAAACATTAGCCAGACAAACATGTAAAATAAGAAAAATTAATTCAGTTTTGTGTTTTCTGCGAGAGTAGGAATTTCTGTACTTTTAAACTACTTCCACTTACTTGTTGCCCTTCTGAAAAAATGCTTTAGTGATGAGCTGAAGACTACAGTGAGTGTGAAAAAATATTATTTTTACAGAAATATTGCTATAATTTCTATCTTTATTTTTTCCCAGAAAGGTGCACAGGTTTGTGCTGATTTCTTCATACAGAAACAATAACATTGCCAGACTGGGCACAACACTGATTTCTATGATCCAATACAATCTCTGTGAATAAATGGTTTTGCATCAAGTATAAATGGAGATAATGAAGTAAACAATAAAATAACTTTTCCAGACTGACTGGTAACTGTCTGGTACACAGAAGTTGTGCCTTAGGTTTTAACAAGTATCTCCCTTTTCATGTGTTAGTTTAAAGCTAAAGGGAATTCTTAAATCTATTGTTCCACAAAGGTTTTTTTAGAGAGCAGCTGGTTTACCCTGGTAGTGTATAAATTGTACCAACCCTTTTGGTTATACAGGGACTGCCATTCTGTCTAGCTCAGTCACCAAGAGACAGATGTCTTGGCTCTGTTTCCCTTGGCTTCTCACTCCAAGCACGCTGCTAAAACAGAATGCTTGTTTACCTAAAATCTTCAGCTTTTCACCTAGCAAGGCCCAGAGGGCTGCTGCTATAGATTCACATGTCTGGAGGAATGGGCTGGCCATCAGCTTTCTGTCCATGCAGATAAGTAGAGATGATCTTTTCACCTTACAACTCCCCCTTAAAACCTGAACTGTGAGGTTTCCATCTAGAACCATCAATAACCTACGAAATATATTATGTTTTTGGTATGTAATGTCAACAACACACACCTATCAGATTACACATCCAAATAAATAATGTCTGGCGATGTTTCAGTCACCACTCTAATGTTATTTAGGATCCAGGTGAGCCCCATGTTTTAAAATATTTCACTGCTGAGAAAGCATAGCAGAAAAATACATCACTTCTGTTACAGGAAGCAGCGGAGAAATGTGCTTCCATTGGCCTTACTGACCAGAATATCCGTCCAAGATCCAGGTTTATTAGGCTTCTTTAGGGTGGAGAAATCATATCTGCCTGTTTCACCATAACAGTATAACAAAGATTTCAATTTTAATCCATTAAAAGAGTCTGAGATGGAGTAGGAATACGTAACCCAATAGGGAAGGTATTTCACCAGTAAAGCCTCCCACACTGTATATTTCAGCCAACACATTTATTCATTTTATGCAAGTGATTCTAGGAACATGGACCGAAGTCTAGAAGTCTTTCCTTCTAGGAAGTTTTCTCATAACAGAGTAACAAAATCTTTTCCTATTTTTTTCTTCTTGCTCCCTGAAGCTGTGTAGAAAACAATGCAACAGGAATTGCCTTTCTCTTTTCATAGCTTGGGAAGCCAGAGAAACGAGCTTAATTATCTTGCTGAGGAAAACACTGAAGTCAGCAACCCAACTTTTTGGATATTAACAGCAAATATTTGCCTTTTACATATGAGTTATCACACAGCCCTCCCTCTCCAATTATGTTTTAACAGAATAAAATAAGGCAAATACCAGGGCAGTGTAGCAGGAAATGCAGTAAATGATGTTGATCTTTGAATTCCAGTTTTACCTAAGCACTATACCACTCTTTAGAGGAGCACTGTGTCACATCACCATATCTTAAACACTGAACAGCACTAAATCAACACATTTTAAGAAAAAAAAATGGCATTCTGAATGCAAGCAGGATTTTTAAAAGGCAGCTTGTGCCTCTGAAAAAGACAAGCTGTTCATGTTGGGACAAGCCACTCTCCCATGATGCCATGGAGGTGAGGTGAAGTCCAGTGAGAGGTGGTTTTCAGGCATGCCTTCCCTCAGGCATCCCCTATGCACCTTTCCTTGGTGTCACGAAACTGGTGTCTTGGCTTCTAGGAAACCCATTCCTAAGTGTTAACTCCCTCTCCTCGGTGTTCAGGGAACTGAGCTAGCCAGCTCTGGTCAGTGTATCAACTTAAAAGCCAGAATATGTTATTCCCTTTGTGCATATGAACTCAAGTAGCTAAAAAAAAAAAGTACAGATGCAGAAGCACAACCATGGTGTTGGGGTTTTTTAGCACTGAAGTTTTAAATTCATGTCTTTTTATGATAACAAACATAAAATAACTTGATTATTGAAAGAATAAACCAGTTTCCTCCTTGGTGTCTATGTACTTATAGAGACACAAAAGAAGAGGATAAAAAGAGTTACGAAATAAAATGAAAGAAGACTGCAAAAATAAAATAAAAGTTTCTGCATTTTGCCTGAAGGACTATATTCTCTGTGCCAGTAAGAGTGCTAAGGGGTTTATAGACTATAAATCTTTTTGCTTCAGGGAAAGAGCCATCTTTAAGTTAACAAGCTCTCTCTATTGTAGAAAGACCTTTGCAAATAGATTCTCGTTCAGTGCTGTAGGGGAGAGAGCATGTTAGTTAGCTATAAAGTCCTCAGGGCTGGGACAGTATTTATCATGTGTCTGTATAATGCCTAGCACTATGGTATTCTGGTGTTTGATTGCAGTTTATGTTTTCTACCATAACTACTGGTTACTAAGTCCTCTTTATCTTCAGCAAGACTGAAAATAAAGAGCTTTTCACTCAGAATGGGATATTCGAATAACATTCTCTGAGTGATAGACTGCTTGGATTCTGTTACTATCCTACACGCTTTTGTCAGGCATTGAAAGTTTTACGGAGATGTTCCTTAATACTAACGTGAGTTGTGACATAGACACACTGAACAAGAATTTGCATGGCAAATGTGAGACAAGCAGATGGATGCAGATTGGTGGACAATGCAAAGAAACAGTAAGTCATTGTAGTCAGCAGCATAGGCAATGGGTTCTATCACTGAATCTTAACCACTGTCAAGCTCACATGCATTGTTTAATTAATATTGCTCAAATGACACCAATATAAGCAGGTGTAATACTGAAAAAAATTAATCGGTTATATCATGAAACAAAACCCACATACATTTATCAAATAGATTTTAACATTTCCGCCATTCAGTACTTTCTCTTAGAAAGAATAATTAGATACATCTTAAACTGCACATTCTGTAGAGTTATATTTATATATTTATATTATATATTTATACATTATTGTTGATATATTCATATACATAAACATATAAATTCTGTATAAACACTATTACAGTTATCCTGAGCATTATCCAGAAATAAAACTTCATCTTCTACTGTTATTTAAATCCTTTTAACATTATGAAATGTTACTTAATGGTAAATCTGAAGATTACTTGTTGTATTCAACGGTATCTTTGAAAGTAATTTGGCGAGACAGTGTTAAACTCCTGTTAAGGAGATGGATCTTTGATCAGGAATTGAGAGTTGTTGCACTTTCTTAAAGAAATTGAGCTTATTTCTGTTCCACCCTCATATAAAATAGAGATATTTATTGTTATAACCTTCAAAATGTAACATTAAGAAAATGATACACATTTCAGCCTAATGCATCTGCACTTCAAAATGCTGGTGATTTGAATAGTATAAGAGCCAGGACGAGGACATGTGAATTAGTATTTGTAAAATCATATTACTTTGGTTTGCTTGTACCTAAGATGGCCTCATGCTGTACAACGTATTTTAAAAAAGAGAGCTGAACTTTTCTAGATAGACACTTGTTTACTCGTGGAAGTGTACTGCAGATAAAGCATAACTTGAAAAAAGTGCCTCTACTACAATCACACTTGGGATGTTTATCTCTTACCCACCAGTATATCTGGTGCAACACAAAGACCAGATTCCTTCAAATGTATTCTGGTCATGCAACACTTGTTTTCAGAGCTTCATGCTGCTGCGGAACAAGTACTTGTGTGTACAAGACACAGAATAGGCTGGTTGAAGCTATGAATTTATAGATAGGTTTTTCAAATTGTTACATAAGGTGATATTAAATATACAGACAAATCCCCTTTACATGAAATAAATGCTGTAAAAAACATCTATTAATAATTCAATTTTTAAATTTATTTCTTTGTTGATGTTTTTGGTTTTTGTTAGATGTGCTTCTGTCTATCTTAAAGCAATTTTTTTAAAATTATATAGATGTTTTGCTACAGGAAACATCTGTTTCACACACAGAGACATTTGGTTAGTGATCATATGCAACCTTTTCTTAATACTTTAAATCAAGCTAATTTTTTTTTTTTTTTCCATCACTATACATTGGCCTTTTAAAATAACCTTTGAAGCAGAATGGATACATTGTAACAATTGCAAATGAGAAAACTTCACTTTATTCAAATTAAAGCACATATGTACAACCACTAGTTATTCATTAACAATTCTAGAGGCTATTTGGCATTTTACTTCAAGACTAGATTTGCAAAAACTTAGAATATGTACAAAAGGAAATTCTACTAACCTTTTCAAAAAACATGTAATTCCCACTCCCAATTTCAAAATTCAAAATGAATGTGATATTGAGTGGCAGTCACATAATTAAACACATGTTCCTCTCTGCTGTGTTATGCTGGAAAACTAACAAAATAATCACTGAACAGAATCACAGCAGAGATTTGTCACTAAAGACCAAGATTAAAAAAAAAAAAAAAAAANNAAAAAAAAAAAAAAAAAAAGGCAAGAAGAAGTAACCTAGAGACCACTGTGGGACAAATATTTGATGTCCAGCACAGTTAGTGCTTTGACTAGTGAGAAAAATTTATGGTAGCTTCCAGGGAACTGTAAATTGCCCTGGTCCTGCCACAGGGATGGTGATGAAAATGTTGCACAGCTGGTTCTATAGCAAGAAGCCGAGAGGTGCAGCCTCCAGTAAGCCTGGTAAATCAGTTCCACAGCCCATTTGAGACCAGTGCTGAGGGCAGACAAGCACACACACAGGTGAAACACCTGGTAAAACTGTCATCTGAAGGTGAATCCAATGGATATAAGAATTAAAGCATATTCATATGTTTAAGTGGGAATGACGTGTTGATCGTTTTAGAAATGCTGTCTCAGGAAATAGGTAGTTCCTGGAACCTGGCATGTCCACTAACTTACTCAGGAGATTTTTTTTTCTCCTATATCTGACATACCACATCTTTCTGTGTCAACACACTGTACTATTCCACCTATCTGGACTTGTGCCTTCATACCAACACCCCCTAGGTCCAAATCATCTAGATCTAGAGTGCTTTTCAGTTCCTTCCACCTAGAGCCCACCATCCTCCCCACTCCTCACCCTCATGTCACCAGGGCTCTAGAAAGGACCCTTAAGGAAGTTGCAGCATGGTCCAGACAGGTCCCCAGCCAGGACAGTCAGGAGCACAAGGACCAGGCATGCCATGTTGTTCAGCTACTTGACCATTAAACCTTATGGGTTTTACTAGACACTGGAGTGTACACAGTCTGTTAAGTTCTTCATCTTCCTTTTCTGGTCTACCTGTATCTCTCAGGAGTAACCAGAAAGTGAAGAGAAACCGTCTTTTCCTGATACAGAGGGATACTGCAGATGGAGAAAATATCCTAGTTTGGTACTATTGTGATTTTCCTGCATGTTTTTCACCTTACTCCACAGTCACCCTGCCTGTGTTGGGTCATATGCTAGCATAACATCTGATGGACTCAGTTAGTCTGCAAAAACTAGAAAAAGAAAAAGAAACATCTCTTTCCTTCAGACAAGCAAGAGATCTTTGATTAAGTGCAATCTCCAAAAGCCAATATTTAATCTCTAACTTCCTAAATCTTTCTAATAAAACAAGAAAAAAAAATCCTTCTCCTCAAATTAAGTTATAGTGGGCAGGTATATGGGATATAAAATAGGATCATTCATGAGAAATAGGCAAAACCAAAATAATCACGTTCAGACAGAGCCAGACTGAGTTATCTTTCTCTGAATTTATATCAGCTCATGCTTAGTTTGCTGACAAAGTGGGTCTACAAGA
The DNA here is from genome assembly GCA_035582835.1 of Phoebastria nigripes. Classification (NCBI taxonomy): domain Eukaryota; kingdom Metazoa; phylum Chordata; class Aves; order Procellariiformes; family Diomedeidae; genus Phoebastria; species Phoebastria nigripes. The sequence goes on from JAYKAV010003340.1 coordinate 60,826, forward strand.
CACATGCCTTTCATATATCAGCTCTGTAGGATGACAGCACAGTATATGGTTTTCTTATTGCACAATCACCAGCACGAAGACTGAAGCTACTCCTGCCTCCCACCTAATCTGTTCCCAAAACATTACTTGGGAACACAAAACATGAGTTTCTCTGCTAGGGTTGCAGATCAGCCAAGACAACATCAACATTTAATTTTATCTCCTTTTCCTTCTCTTTTCCAACATATATGTAAATCACTTAACAAAAAGCATCTGGACAAGGTCTTTATGCTTTCTTCTCCCTCGTGGATACTCCTACTCAGCCCAGTCCTCTACCTTTACAGTAACTCAACTAACATGCGTTAGTTGGATTTAGTCTAAATAACTCAAGTAACATTCATTTTGTGAGATGGACCAATTTCCTTAGCATCAAAGCGAGGGAAAGTTATCAGTGAGTACTCCCCAGATGATAACCCTATAGCTGTCAGCTTCTCTGTGTGCTGACATTTCACAAAGTTGCAGCAGATTTTGTTCAAATGTATTTAATTTGAAACTGCCTTAGTAGAACAAATGACTGGAGCTCTGGGATGTTTTCTACAGCAAGGCACTGAGTTTGACCACCTGATTTCAAATGCTGCATGACTCAAACCTCTGTGGAATAGACTGAAAATGTGATGTTACTCTTGAGTGTTTAATAGTGCAGGAAGGAACATGGTGACAAGCAGTAGCCTGATCTGAAACTAGAAGATGTTAAGCTCTAGAAATCCTTATTCCCCACCGTGCATTCTTTCATCTGGTCTGCTATTTTGTTTGTGTTTTCCTCTTTTTAACTGCCTTGTCAAGTTTATAGAGTCTCTCAAGCACATCTGCTTTCTTTCCCATCAAAGAGAAAAAGAAGTGAAACATATTCATAACAGAGAAAGAATAATAACTACATGCATTATTATCAAAGTAGCAACACTGTGTTCAGAGCTGTACTGTTGCATGAGGCACACAGAGGATGTCTACATCAGATGGCAGAGTGCAGTACAAAAGCACTCCGCACCGCTCTGCCAGCCCAGGACAACACTTCCTCACGACACAGCGCAGCTCTCTTCTGAGCGACTGGTTGGCTCTGTAGGTACATCAGGCAGCATGCTGACAAGTGAGCCCCTAAGTGCTATCACTCCGGTGGTCCTTTCAGGATTGTGCTCAAAATCCTTCTGATTCTTAAGCAGAGTCAGCCCGTGTTACTCCATTTTGCAGCACTGTTACATCTACCATCCCTGCCCAAGACAGTAAAAATTTAAGCAAACAAAACTGAACCAGTAAGGGGAAGCAGGTAAGAAAAATTGTGTTGCTACCTGGGGCTGTGAAAGGAAACCAGATAGCATGTCATTCAGACTTTTTGTCTCTCTAAGTCTTCTGTGTCATTAAGACTTCCAAGGGCTACGTCTGCATGATCCAGTATGGTGGTGTATAGAGTTACCTGTACAAGCTACCTCTACTACAAAAAACATTACAGTGATGTTAATAAGGCTGTCAGATCACCCTCATTAGTCTTGCTGAGTAGCAGTTCCTATTAGCCTCTGCGAACATGGCTGTCATATCACAGATATATGGGTTAACATAGCTAGAGCTGGATCATGTACTTCTAGCCAGCACTATGTCCTTCTCTATAGTTAGAGGCACCAATACTAGCAGAATGCCTCCTGTATCTGAGGAGGAATATATATACTACCATAGATTTTCTCTAATTGTAATTCTATTGGTATAGTCAGTAAAACCAGTTAACCAATAAAACCAAATTCATACTTCAAACCCAAATGAAGAGTCAGAGAATATCTCTTTTCATTCATGAAAATCTCAGTAGTTTTCAGTATATTAAGGGTAAAATGTTGCCTCATCAGAATGATGTTAATGTTTCCTTTAACAGCCTCCCTGACAGGACTGTAACAGCAAGAGTGTCAAAACCGGACTTTTGCCTTTTTTGCAGGGTCATGTTTTTAGGAAGAAAAATGTGTCAAAACTAATTTTGTTAATCAGAGCAGATTTATAAACCATTAACAAAATACTTTGATTCAGACTGTTTCTATAACTACCAAAATAGCAATGTGCCCCTCTTACGCTGTGACTAAGGTGTTAACCTTCACACAAAGGTTCCAACAGTACTCTAAGAATTTCAGCCGTAATAGCCATGAATTCTTACATACCTATTTCTCCCACAAGCAATTTTTCCAAAGCCTTGCTTTATGTTTGAGTTTTAAAATCATTATATTTGCTCACCTTTCTTCAAATCTGTCTTTAAGAACTACTTCTGCTGTGAATCCCATAAAATCCAGCATTTGCTAAGCATCTGCTTTGGAATTACTTTATATTATGCTAAAGTGCACTCATGTTACCATTTTCTAAAGCTCCCATTCCCTTTTTAGTCTCCTAAAACCCTTTCGTACCTTTTGTCAGCAGCAAGAAGAACGAAATTCAATTATTATTCATGTATCACTCTAGTTCAGGTATAAAATACTTTGCAGGCATAAGTACTAGCCAATTACTTTTACCTTGAAAGTCCATTGTATAAACAGAAAACTTCACAGGATATGGAATAAACTTGGGAAAGCCAGTAACCTGCATTACTATTAATTGGGACTCCTATCTTGCATGGGTGACTTGGCAACTTGGCAGCAGTTCTAGGGCTCAGAAGTACAATCTCATTCCCACGAGTTACTACCGTATGTTAGCAGAAGGTTGGAACTGCCGCTGCACAGGCAGAGCTCATGCATTTCCCCTATTTGTGACGGCCAACAAGTGCACGCACAGTCTGTTACCATAGCTGGGATGGAGCACACTCGGAGCCTTTACACTGACTTCTCCACGCAGTTTTCAGGAAGCAATCTGCTGTCCTCCTTTCCTTTCCCTTCCCTTGCTGCCTTTTGAGCACTCACAGTTTGAAATATTCCAAGGAAAGAGAGAGGAAATTTTAAACTGAAGGAGTTTAAAAAGAGAAAGAAAGATCTGCAAGTCTTCTGAACTTTCAGTCTGAATGGAAATAAAGTCACTTCTGTTTCAGTGAAACTGAGAAAACATACATAAATACATTTTTATACATACGGTTATAAATTTATATGTATTATACATTTATATTTATTGCTGAGATCTTAGCATCGAAACATGGAGAGAGGAATCATGTGCATACGCTTTGACAAATACTCAGCAGTGAGCGCTAGATACATTGTGATGTGATGTAGAGTCACTTTGTTCATACGTAGACCAGTGGAGTGCCTGTGATATACCTTTGTGTGCACAAAAGCTGTGCAGGCGTCTGGAAGAGCCACTGCAAAAAATAGAGAGTGGAAGGTAGAATTTGGGTGTGGAATTTGACCATACAGAATTGGACATTGCATATTGTATCTGGCAATCCTATGTGATGCACTGCCAAGAAATCACAGGAAGAAGACCATATGTTCACTGCACAACGAAGGATACATGGTGAAAGGACACAGTAAGCAAAACCAGGCAAAGACATTTAACACTAGGCTTTTCTATGGTTCTATCTCTGCAGAGAAATTCAGAAAGCTTGCCAGAAGAGAACCAGACTGTTATAACAAAATCTGAACCTCTAACTTTTCTCTTCCACTCTGTGACATCCTTCCATTCTGCCCCACATCAGTTTTGTGTCCCCAAGTACTGACAGTGAAGTCTATATCATACTATCCATTAACCTGAATCTCATCACTTTATTAAAAAATATGATAAAAAAATTCTGTGTTTTTTTCTGTTTCAGACATATTAAAAATAAAAATCCTCTCTTTTTATTTCAGAAATAGGACAATGAAACAAATGCGGAGGCATGGAAGTCCTTTACAGGCACAGTAGCTGGAGTTATACACTTGTTTACAGAAAAAAACAGATGACCAATGCCCTTACAACAAATATAATCAGCAGTTTCAATAGAACTTGCTTGTTAAACTGATTCATAGCTTTGCATGGTATAATGACTTTATTGCTATTTATTACAGAGGGACATGAGATAACAAGAGATGCTTTATCTTTTCTTTATTTTTTTCAGACAATAACATTATTTGTTAACAGGGTTTGATGATAGAAACCGCAGAGTCAGCTATGGCATGGATTAACATGAACAATAAGCACTTCCTGAATGTTTCATTCAAAGCCAAAAGATAACAATCATGGTTTTGAACCAAGGGATGGAGGTTTACAATCAGTTGGAGGCGTAATTTCCAGAATGCCTAGAAAATGCCAGTCCATGATAGTTTAAATTAATTATAAATAACAAGTAATAGATTGTTTGTTTTCTAAAAATAAAGAAGTACTTTGTAGGTGATTGATAAGTTTAGCGTAACTTGAATGTGAAAAACTGTAATGCCTATTGAAGTCTAGATAATTAATAAATTTTACTGGAAAGAATTCAGATATGCCATTGTCTTTGTGTATGGGTAGAAAACAATGTAAAAAAAAAAATCACAAATATAAAAGACATTGATGTAAAGTAACTTCCGAAAATACATTCATTCAGTTAGTCACATTTAACCTTCTTAAAATAAAACTGCCTGTGTACACAAAAGCTGAGTGGAAGTGCTACAAGTCCCAGGAAAAATAAAAAATATTTTCTCATATGTCTTTTTCCCAGTAAACAAGATGTGCTTCCAGTTAAACCTTATCCCATTATGGTCACAGACCATGAGTGGGAAGCAGCCACAGCTGGTAACCTTACTTCTAATGCCAAGGGTCCAGACTGGGTGAACTGAAACGCGACTGTAATTGGAGCTTCTGGGCATAGTTACAGAAGACCTCTCAGAAAAACAGGCAAATACAGGTAAAGTAAGGAAGTGTGCTTGCAGTACACGATGCTCCAACACCAGATCAGCAATGCAGCCAATACCAATGTGAGACCTTATAGGAGGGGAAGATGGTTTTATTTAAAGTAAAAACTAGAATAAAACAGGTTTCGCTCATTGCACTCTCACAGTCTCACAGTGACAAGGACCAGAAAAATGTGTTCAGTGGCTGTCGGGCACCAGGGCAGGGGTGGGTGTTCAAGTGTCCAGCCAGCCATTGGGTTCTGCAACGCTTGTGTCCAGCTGTCAGATCCTTTGCGATGCACTGGAGGACAAGGGAAGCCAGCTGCCAAGTCCTCCTCACCTCTCCTGGGCTATTCTTAGGCTGGCAACCATGCAGGTTTCAGGTGTGCCTTTTTGTATCCTCTTGGAGCTGACAGTGACCTGTGTCTCCATTGTGTCCCACCTCTGTGAATCATCAGGGTTTGCTCACAGTTCTTTGTCTCTGGATCCGTCTGTCCTGTGAAATTGCAGGTAGATGGGCTGGGATCTTGATGACATTCTCATGTGGGTGCCAGTGATGCAGGTTGTGCTGAGGACCCTGTCCCTGCTGTGTATCCCTTCTGGTGCCTTCCACACCCAAGCCTTCCCCTTCATTCTCCATTCACACTACCTTAGTCTTTCTATTACAATTTGCCACATGCTGGGCTTTCACCTAGTCAGTACAAACGTTATGCAAAACAACCAGTATTTGCAGGCAGATAAATGACATCATTATGAAGTGGTGCTGTAAATTTTGCCATTTTTCTGAAATATCACACTAGGTGCACCAAAACACCTACTCTACAGGCAGATTCTCCCACGCACTGCAGTCCTTTTGCACTCATGTTGAAAAAATCTGATTAGAAATACGCTAAGAAACGTGTTTCAAAAGAAACATGCTTCTTCAGGGGAACTTTCATATGATGTGGTGATCCTTTTGTCCCATTCTTTCCTGTTTCTGGATATGGGACAGTTTAGACTTCTCTGCTTCTAGGCCCTTCAGAATAACTGAAAGCAAGTGAGAAAACCATCTGGGCTGCTTTAGCAGCAGCCCTAAAATTGGCAACGTGGTAAGAATAACATTTATGCAACCTTATGGACCCTTTCAGTCTCCTTCTAATTACCCTGCTGGGCAATATTGTTTTCTTCTTCTGATGAACTCACCCAGAGAATTTATTTAGGAAGAGCTATAAAGACCCATATGTACTACAGAGTAAAATTACATTCAATTACTGTTGGAAACATTTTACATCTACTGCTTTTTACAGCAACTAACAGTAGTAGTCTTTCCCATAGTGACTCAGGAATTGTGCTTTATCACTTTCCAAAAGCAGTTTGCAGGGGTGGGAGGTTCTGCATATACCGAATCTCTACAGAAACTATTTCTTACTTATTGATGTGTCTTGTGAAAGATAAGTGCAAAGACAGTTACAGACGTATTTGTGCTTACACACAAATGTTACAGCAAGTAATTCCTCAATCTTGTGTGACCACAAAAAGATAAACGAACTGCAAAATGTCTTTATTGTCTTTACTTCTAGAAGTCAGTCCGCCCATTTCATTAGGTATCTGTACAAGGCCATTCACCAATACATCTGATTGAGATTAAGATGCTCTCAAAGATTATCTGTGTATAGCAAAATCTGAGACTCCCTGGATGAAAACAGTTTGCAAGTATGGCAAAGAACAACATAGTCGAATATGCAATATAAAAGAAATGGTTGCTGTTCAAAAATAGAAATATTTCTCTAACTTCAGCTTGCCTCATATTTAAAATAGCTCAATATACAGGCAAAGCTTAGGTGGTTGTAACTGTTTTGGGTTTTGCTTTCGTTCCATTTATTGTTTCCCTATTCCAATCTGATTGTATACAGTAAGCTTATCAACAGAAGCACATCATTTCTACTGTCATTTCTAATGCTTTGTGAAAAGATGCATTCATTCTTAGCCTTGCTGTCTACAGAAATGAGCTTAATGAAATCTGTCTAACAGCTTTTGAGCCCACTGGCATATATCAGCCAAACCTTACACAGAAATAGAGACCAGAAGGAGTTACATTCCTGCAAGCGAAATGGAAAGGAGTGGCAGGATGTTTCAGAGAAAGGTTTTGAGAGTGGCTTTTCCAGGTGCCGTCAGAGATGTAAAAGCAACAGCATGAACTTTTGTCTTGTTAGAGAACAGAGAGTGTACACAGAGAAAACTATAACAAAATCAGTCTGAACTTTCAATCTTCCTGTACAAGAGGATAGGGATAGCAGGATTCATTAATTCCATAGCTTACAGAACTAGATATTTATCTGAGGAAATTGTTCCTAGCATCCTGTTATACCTCTGTTTATTCTCTAGACCAAAACAAGTAAGAGAGATTCCTCCTAGTAGTACTATAGTAATGTCCAATCCAACAGGAATGCAAGATTTTCTCTAAGCAATTTTCTCTTTGATGGCTTGTGAGCTTTAAAATACTCCAAACAAGGATTTCTTTACAGATCTTTGGAGACTGCTATGCAGCCTGATACAATTTGGTTTTGAAAGGAAGCTTTCTGTTATTTTGTATTACAATATAATATCATTACACCTACTCATTTACTACTAAGTAAATGAAAACTTCCAAGAAATTTCTAAGGGCACCACACGTGAACAGCTAGTATAATATCCCTTTTAAGGTTTTGTTATATAAAAGAAACTTAAGTTCACAAAAATTATTAATGACAGGTTATGCAGATTACAAACTTGCTTGTCAGAGGTTTTTTTTAATTAAAAAAAGTGTGGAAAACTCGATGGCCAGCAGCTTCAGTTATCTGAATTGTATACTCTTCTTACTGAGAATTAGTTATATCGGTAGTGCAGCTGGAACTGATCCTTAGAAGGTAATCTCCACTTGAGGTGCAGTTTTGCCAAAACAAGCATAATGATATTTATTTCAGTTTCTTTACAATATTGTTATGTCATGTAAGACTACAAAATTTTTCAGTGATTATGATGCTAACTGCACTATAAGAAACAGGAGACTGTAGGATATAGTCACACCACACCTAAACTGAAGTCTTGCTCTTGAAAGTAAAGGCAATATTTGACTACAATTACAGATTGAAAAGATTTTTTAAAACAGAAATTCAAATATTGTTTTTTTTCTTTCTTTTTTTTTAAACTGGCTTCATGCTCTTACATTACTTAAAACAAATACCTGGAAATAAAGTGGCAGGAATGAGGAAGAGAAAATGGTATCTCCCCACCAGATGAAATGAGTTGCCCAAAATTACTCAAGTAATCAATATCAGATTTGGAAGCACAAATCCCTTTAGTTGGGTTCTCCTGGCAGCCAAAACAATATCAGCAAACCGCACCTCCCCTCCAGTTACCTAAATAACAATCTCAACCCTTTCAGTGTCTTATAGTAGAAAGATCTTCTGTAAGATTTCGTATCTTTTGGAGGGTTTTGCTGTGTTTGAAATATCACAAGAAGATAGTTCTAATAAAGTTCCGACAAGTGAAGTAGAAAATATAGAGACACAGAAGTATAATTCTAGCAGTATATATTCAGAAAATATATTTGCTCTGGGATTGTCCAGTGTTCTAGCTCATCCTTTCTTCATCTGCACCTTTTCACTTGTCTTTGATGTAAGTGATCAAACTTTGATGTAAACAAATCTCCACAATAAAGTGTTTTCTTGATGTTCCACTGTTTTATGACTCTTCCTTAACTTATTTATTGACTTTACAAATAGCTCCAAACCAAGAAGATTTCCCTTTAAAAAATAAAACAGTGTCGCAGTAACATTCTGACTCATATGGAGAAAAGAATTACTAAGTGCATTTAAAACTAATGGAAGGCATTTTTAAACCTGTTCACGAACCCCAAACTATGAACAGCAAACTCATAATTGTACTACTTCTGAAAAAAAATACTAATTATACTGCTCATAATGTTCCAGCCATGGATCTATTAACCAGTTACTGGTACTCTTTACTATTATTCAGATAAGATGATGGATGACACATACGCTCTGCATCCATAAGTATTTTTGATTAAAAAAAAAATCCCAGTCATTCCTACTTTCCATTCACTACTTTGCTCGGCAGCTCCAATACGCACAAACTAGGGTTCCTTCAGAGGAAACTAAGCCAGAAGCACTCCTCTGGCTACATCCAAATGCACATGCCTCATGACTAGTGGGGATATAAGTGTACGAGCTAAGGGGGAGTTTTCAATAGGTTTGAAGCACATGGTTAGTGGAGATGCTCAGCCCAGGGATTGGGCTAAATCTGAAAGTAAAAATCCCAGCACCATATCGTTGTAAGTGCAACTACCTCTACCTGCAGAACTGCTGCTGTTGAGCCAAGTTACTGTTTAATGCTTACACATCCATATAGGACAATAACGTAAAGCCATAGTAAAAATTCTGAGTATGGTCCAGCTTTGTAAATAATAATGACACCTACCTTTACTGTAGCTCTTTTTAATGTTTTTTTGCAATTGCTTCACAGAGGATTACAATGTCGCATTCCTTACTCTAACAATGTAAAAAATAAAGCACACAAAGGAGGACAGCCAGCAGTGGCAGAAGTGGCCGAAATGAAATTTGAAGTCCACAACTAATTCTGAATCTCATGGGCTCATACCAGAAACAGTAAATTGAACTTGAAAATTACAATTTCAGGCATAACGGTGTGGTGCAACAACTGTGTTACTAGAAAGTATAGGGGTTTTTTGGCCAGATTTTCATTACAATAGGATATAAGATAAGGAAAAACTCTTCTGTAAGTCATCCAAACCAGTTCACAAAAAAAATCTATAGAGTGTCAGAATAACCCCAATTTAAATTAAAACTTGAAAGATTTCCTTTTAATCTTATAGGGAAATTAGCATGTGAACTTTGCTAATATCTTTTTTTATTTTAATGTAAAATCACCAAGAATTATAGCATTTTAGTGTAAACAGTATACAGCTATCTCCAGGACTACCAAACTGCCGAGAAATTTGGCGTATTAGCATATCAACCAACAGATTTATGATAGAGCAGTAGTAATACCCTTTACAGCATGTATCTTCTGCAAACTGGCAAGCCATTTAATTTGTCAGCACACCATATCACACTTAATAGCTTTGTACATCTATAGTTGCTGGGTCATATAATGTAAATGTACATCAATTTATTTTGTGACATTACTTTCTTCAAATATGATTTTGCAAACTGACTGTTCAATTAGAATTATCTTCTGAATTAATTATAATAATTATATAGGAGCTTTTGCCTTTATAAGTCAAATGCCTTTCACCAATAATATAATCTTTCCAGACAGACTGCATTTAAAACTGGCATAAATCCTTAAGATATTATATTCTTTTTTGTTTACATTACTAAACAGACAAAACCAAAAGTATTTTGATATCCATTTTACCTATTAACAAAAGAGGAACTCAAAATGTGAGATATTTGATTGTGTTATAAGCCAACAGTGAAGGTTTTATTCCTGAAAAAATGGACTGTTGAAGTCATATAGGAAATTATCTTCATGGTAGCAAATGATGATATTTATTCTTGCAGGATTTCTCTAGCATCCCTGTTGCTTCATAAGTAAGTTGCTTTGGAATTCATATTATACTGAATAATGAAAGTGTTTATATTAATATGAACTGAACAAATGGTGTAATAGACAACAGTAAATTACTACTGGAAAGCTAGCTTACAAGTATATAAGACTGATTAATTGTTTAGTTTTGTTAAAATTAAGGATGGAAGTGGAAAAATCTGGAAATTACATTATTTCTTAGCACACGTTATTTATTTTATATATCGTCATCTATTCTTCTCTGCAAGAGTGATCTTTTATGTAAAATATTCCTCTGAATACTAGGAAAGGTAGTAGTGGGAAAAAAGAGTCACAGAAACAGAAGAGTTAAGGTGGGAAGGGCCTCTGGAAATTGCCTAGTCCAAACCCCTTGCTCAGAGCAGGGTGCGCTACAGCAGGYTGCTCAGGGTCTTATCCAACCAGGGTTTGAATATCTCCAGGGCTGGAGACTTCACAGCCTCTCTGGGCAACCTATGAATGATCACCTATTCAGGTGAGGGTAAATCCAAAAATTCATTGTCCTTGGATTTCAGTCACAGAAGATGTTATTCATTTCTTATCTAAATATATACAAGTGACTTCCCAACCAGTGGGGAGGACTTTCAAAGCCATGGTCTGATGTAAAAATCAGTTTAACAATGTATTGACAGCCAGCATGAAATCAGATAGGGAAGTTGTATTCAAGGTTTCTCAACGAAATAAGCAGGAGGAATTTGTTTTACATTCATGCCAGAAGGTAGGTAAGTAATCTGAAAGATCTTCAAAGGATAGCTTTTTACAGGTGAATAATTGAAGTTGTGGCATGTTACCAGAGACAGAGAGATGCTAGCACTGTCATTAGGGTACGTTTTATACATAGAGATCAATGGCTCCCAGCTGGCATGTCAAGAAAAGAAGTGGTCAGGCAGCCATGAAGTGGGATTACAAACTCCCCCAGTTCAGGAGCTGCTTTTTCCCCAATACCTCTGCATATGTCGAGAACCTTCAAAGGAAATAGCTAGTCCCATTTCCATTTGGGCTATGGAAGTTAGCCAACCAGGAGCTTCTGGAAAGATCAGGCCATTCTGTTCTTCCCTCTTCCTTAAGACTATACTGTCTGGGTGCAATCAAATCCAGAACTCAAAAAAGACACTATTGAAAAACTGCTGTATGTGAAGTAATACGTTAGAGCTCACCTGCTATGATTTCTGTCTGCTGAAAGAGACACAGTAGACTCTATAAGTGCCTCCAAATGAATGCTTTGAAAACAAACCTGAAGTGGTACCTTTGTGTCATCCAATTGAATGCAGTTATACATAGTTTTAAAAATGTGGTTGTGTGTATATTTATATATACACACATTTATACATGCATGTGCATTGGGTTTTTTTAGATGTGTAGGCCTTGCAATCACCTCAATTTATGCATCTATCTAAAGATACATTTTTTCAACAACTTCCATACTTTCCGTACAAATATTATCAAAACACCTAAAAGCATTTGAAAGTTTTTTTCTTAAAGGAAAAATAAAATAAAGGTGTTCACAGTTCTTCTGAACAGAAGCCGTTTTGGAATTGCAATTCTGTATATGATACCTAACGTCTGATAATTTAGTCTGCAGTGGAATCTTGTTCCCTCTGCAATTGTTGTGAGTCCAGGGAGCTTCCGTAATTGCAGGCATTCGGTTTAAAACCTGTATTCAAACCACATTCATTCTCATCCTGATTTGTTTTCCAACTCCAGTGCGGTGTTGAAACCACACTTAAACTGAAACCACTCTGAATGATAGGTTCTCTGTAAACAGTGAGCTGCTCTGGTGATGACTATTGCGTACCATACCATATCATTGCAAGAACTTTAAATGAAAATATTCTAACATCAGTGTTTGCTTGTTTTATAAAAATTTCTTTTCTAAAATAAAACATACAAGCAATTTATTTTCTGATACAAACTGAGGTTTCACAGAAAAGGTCTCCAGAATCAGATTTTATACCTATGACCAGGAGAAATATATCACAATATAAAAATGTTCATATGAAACATCCACTTCTAATCCTCTTTGTCGCTAGTGATTTTAATATTGAAAACAGAGGAAGGAACAAAAAATAAGATGCATAATTTTAAACTCTATTTTGAGTGACTGTCAAACTACTGTCTAAGATTGTACATAATCCATACCTGATGTCTTAATTCAGGGTCAGCTGTGGCCTGAAAAAGAAATAAAATGAAAGAAGAGCAACAAAGAAAAAAGAAAAAAATATGAGGGACGTGGATGAAGAAATGGAACACAAAGTCCCTCATTTGGATTATGTTTTTTTAAATTACTTTGGATTACAAATCAATGAATAAAAATTAAATTAAATTGACACAAATGTAGAAAAAAATAACAGGCTGAGGAACAGAACAGAAAATATTCAAGTTATGTAATGAAATTAATAAAACATTTTTATACCTTGTTTTCTATTGAAAAAAATCTTGACAGAAGCCAAGTTTCATTTCATATAACAGTACAAAAGATCTGGTCAAAGGCCCATTGAATTCGAAATAATTCTTGCTATCCCTTTCATTGAGTCATGTATTTAACCTTTAATGATTCAAATATACTTAAGGCATTCTAAAAAAAATGGTAGGTTTAATAGATGCCAACTGCAAAATACAACATATACTGACCAGGTTTTCTTAGGCATCTAGAAGAAAACCTATCACTGATTTAAAGAAGGGAGAGAATGGCCCTCTCTAATGAAGTGAAAACCTGAATATCCAATTTAATAACAGATTCTTCAAATTTTAAGCCAATTTGAACACATTACTCAGGATGTCAGCTTCTTTCTATCCCATTAGAAGCGATAAGTTAAAGAGAAAAAGTAAGCAGTGCTTTATTTTACCAGGTTATACTTGCAGCTATGCTACTGTACATACTCAGCGACTAGAGCATTACAGTCTGCGCTATAACCACCTGTTAGGTAATCTTATTAGTAAAGATCAATAAAAACATTAAAAAGTTAGGAATCATATATAAGTTAATGACTCAGAATCAGATACAATTCCTTGAAAAGAACAAATAACCACTATTGCCAGATGCAAATTTTTTTCACAAAGGACCAGCATTTCAACACTTACAGTAGATTTATCTTAGTAGAGGAGAATATTCTCACAGTATAGATGCAGAGTGAGTAGCAATCTACAGAAATAGTTTAAACTAGGAAAATGCCACAAATAACAGTCTTCCAAGATTTTTGTGAAAATACTACTATATATAAAAAATTATTATAAAAATAATTAATAAATTATATTATAATTTATTACATTTATTATATAATTTATTTATTTTCATTATAAGAAAGAATTCTCAGAGTGCTCTTAGAAGATATGGATGTTGCTTTGACTCAACAAAACATTTCCAAATGTGTTCAAGTCTCTCACTGTTCAGAAAATTGCCATATGAAACAGACTTGTTAGCTGAATATTGCTCTGGAAAGCAATTTATTAGCAGAAAAGTACTGAAGGGAAAATTGAAACTTCTTTTAGTATGGCTCACATTATCTGCATCTGCCAGAGCTTCTGTGCTGCACACCGGTTGCTGTAGTGAAGCCACAACGGAGAACAGGAGTATGAGATGACAAAACCAGGATGCCTGTGAGGCACTGCAGCATTTTGTCGGACAAGAATTAGTCTTGAACCTATTCCCAAGCAACATGAACATGATTATTTACAGTATTCAACAATGTTTGAACTTTCCCCAAGCCAAAGTATTTGCTTGCCCTGAAGGATATTTCTGAAGGGGAGAGGGGAAGAGAGGAAAGGGAAAACGTCAGTTCCAGATTAAAAGAACCTGAGGTATGTTCTCTACTAATATCAATTCTAGTGAAAATCAGGTCATTTATAAATGAGTTTCATCTTTCTAATCTCCTTGAAATATACTGTTATTACCACTATCTAGTCTTAATGTCTCCATTTCAGGGGGATTACTTTTGTCCTCAGCTTCCTTTCCTCTGAAAATCATTACTGGTCTATGCAGGGACAGGCAATGAAGAGCCCCTGATGTGAGAGCAGATGCTCCCACCAGCAAGTCAGCAGAGGTCATCAGTCTTGTCTATGTTATAGGAAGATGTGTCCTTTTAGGGACTTCTGCCACAGCAATCTATATCTTGCCAGTCCCAGCTCCAGGAACAAAAGAGGGATTTAGTTCCAACAAGTCATGAAAGGCTTTTTGCAAAAGTCCATTTATAGTAAAAGCTTATCACAGCAGAGAAGCACTTCCCACCAAAAGGAATTTCACCACAGACACCTGCCATCTTTCTCAAGTTTGTATTCATAAAGGTAGGGAAAAAAATGTCATTCTATTTGCAGCTAATATTCAGACTTTACAGCCTGCCTGGTCTTGTATCATATGAGCAAGCTTCAAGATGTTTTCATTATCGAGTGGCACTTAAGTCTAACCTGCTCAGATAAAATAGATCTTAGGTAGACTCTGTGCAAGCAGGAGAAATATATTGTTATTTTATGTGTAATGAAAGTTTGTACAATGAGTGTAGATTGAACAAAGAAGTTCTGGATTTTCCCCCTATTATATACCAGTACATAGAAGTGGTAAAAATGACCATTTTGCTTTTCTATATGTGTTATTGTAATTATGCTGTTTCCATTATCATTTCTAAAACAGAATGTCAGCAGCTTGATTTCTTCTTTGACCAATAATCCAGCATTTCAACTGTTCTGCAAACAAGCAGCTCCAGGATCCGAATTTTTACTATGGTCTGCACTGTCAGATTCCTGCCTAAGCTCTGACCCTTGCCTGCCTTAATGAGCATAAACTCATTCTACATGACTGTTATTCCTGCAACGTTATTTTCTCAAGTAAACCAACATTAAAGGTGTTGCTAACATCATCTTTTTTCATCATCCTGTCATTTTCCTCTAACTTCTTTCTGTATCTCTCATATACTTTGAGAGGAGTACATTACAATTCTGACACATTTGTGATTTTAACCCAATCATTATGCCTGTGCATGAATCCACCCAGCTGCAAACTTAGAACATTATTAAAGAAGTTAAGCAGTTATAAGATTTCCTGCTCAGACGTACTAACATAGAGCCAATATAAGTCTTGTCTGAACAGGATGTGTCCTTACATTAACACAATAGCCAACTTTTACATGAAGTTCAAGTTAAGTTCCACAAAAAGAACAATATTTTGGCCTCCATTTATATCATTGCAAGCACCATAAGTTTAATGGGCTTTCACATGTGTAAACAGGACTGACATCTGGGCCAAATCCAGCTCTGGAATAATAGCTCCATTGCCTTTAGTGCTGGCTTTCACCCAATATGCATAAGCGGGGACCTGAAGGAGATTTTTTCCTAGTCTTTTAAGATTTTATATCAGCTGTTTTCCAGCAGGATTTCTGGAGAGAACAAGTCAGATAGACCTCTTCTTTTAGGCAACTCCTGCTTTTCAAACAATGGTATTAATGTTACTTCTCTATGAACATTCTAACTTGATATCCATAAACCAAATCCTGCGTGTTCAGAAAAAAAGGAAAGGCGCTTTTCTACAATGAATAGAATTATAGTTTCTTAAGTTTTAAATTTTCAGAAGTCATTAGTGACTTGGAGTATGAATGTTCAGCTTTAAAATTTGTTAGAAATCCAAATTTTCTGGGGATGGGGCCTGTTTAATATATTTCTAACAGGGTACCCAAACCACAGCACAAATAATCACTTGTGCTTCTGGAAAGCTACAGCCAACATGCCTTTTCCATTACGTTTTTTTGCAAAGGTGTATGAGGTTTTAGTAGCTTCTGGTAAATGTTACTTATGGCAGAGAGTGTTTGTTCTAATCCAAACCAATGTGCTATATAAAGGCTAGGGACAAAGATACTGGAAAATTCTTCATTCCTATGATTATACTCCAATTTTAGAGGGAAATAGCTGCTTTCTGTATTATARCAGTGTCATATACTACTCTAAGGATCATAGTATATAATATAAATATTATATATCAATATAAAGCATTCCCACTCCTCTATGTTACAAGTATATGAAATCTTACAAAACAAATATCACCTGTATATTACCTGAAGTTTTTATTTAGAAAGTCTCCCTCTACCTTTATAACATTTCCAAATTATCTCGGTCACTGAGAAGCTCAGCTTTCAAAGAAAATCACCAAAATGTAGGCAGTTATCTGTTCAATCAATACAGATAATCAGTACAACTCTAGAAGTTGTTCATTATTTGAACAGTCTTACACGTATGTAATAGCCACATACCAATGAATGTTCACATCTCTGAAAAAAAAGCTATAGGYGATAGGCTACCAGACAATAGTATAAAGGAACAAAATATAAGTAATACAACTGGAAAGACATGGTGAATGTACTTAAAAACAGGGATTGCTGTTGTAATGGAACATGAACTAAAAATGCACCGATCTGGCATAATTGTACTTACATTCTCCCTAAGCACAGACTGGAGTACTTTTTAATAGAACAAACTTGAGCTCAGAACTTCTTCAGAAAAATATCCTCAACAAAATGCAGGGGAAAATGAGAAAAACCCTCATTTGTCTACTAAACCCTCATTTGTCAACTAAACAGACTCCTTAAGCCAAGTTACCCAACCCAATAAAACACCCCTTTATACCCTTTCAACAGAAAAGAGGAAAGCAACTAGGTCATTACAAAGACTGACAACTTGTTTTTCACAATCCTCCTTAGAATGTTTCTTCCACGGACAAAGTTACAGTGAGTCACTCACAGACTGGAACATGGAGAAGCATGAAAAGGAAGACGACAAAGGTGGAACCAGATGAGAACAAAAACCAATGGCAGTGAATGAGAATGAGAATGAAAGCAAGACCAGAAGCAAGCAGTTTTAACGTATTAGGAAAAAAGTGAAAAAGGAAACAAATTGTCCTTTTGGCAGGAAGATTAAAAAGAGAGAAAAGGAATTAGGAGCTTTCATTTGATAGTTTATATACATCCAGTTTAAACGGTTGTAACATGCAAAAAAAAAATTGGATTCAGTATATTGTAGATCGCAGCCAAATGGAAATGCAGTATATTAAAAGGCAAAACAAACAACCCCCCACAGTTTCTTCACTAAAAGAATATAAAAAATGCTGAAGGTACAGGTGAGATATTCATACAGTTACATATATTATTTTATATAGGAAAAAAAAATGGAAAAAGAAATTCAAAAGACGGCCTAACTTGCTATGAAATGCAATGGAGTAATAAACATATGAACTTGCATTGTAAAATCCATGCTGACCTTGTGCATGTTAATAAAATTCCCAATGCCAAATACCTTAATAAATTTTTCTGATTTCTTGCAAGTAGAATGCGAAAAAAATGTAAATTTATTCAGCAGTTTCAAGAAAACAAAATTATTTGTGACCAAGTGGATAGACAATTTGCAACTAAAAACAAATTAATTTTTTCTACATATTTAAAACAAAACATACTGACTGTTACAAAGTAATGCTGTCACTTTGAACTTAAACTATGTAAAAACAGCCAGCAAAAACAAAACCTTACAAATTTATCAGTCTTAAAATTAAGTAATGTTTATGTTACCTAAATAAAATTTCTGTTCTAACATTCATACACAAGAAAGATTGAGTTAATGTGGAAAAGGTTCAAAGAAGAGCAGCTAGGTTACATTGTAACATGTAACAGCTTTTAAAATTCATTAATGTATGTTATCTGTTGTTTATACATACCATATAACCTTCACCACAGTCATTATCAGCAATATCATCAAGATGGTTGCAATTTAATTCATTATGTGAGGTGTTCTGCCAGTCACATAATGCTAGAGAGGAATTTATTTAAAAGTTTCATTCATCTGTTTCTATTTTACAGTATAATGCCCTCCCAGCAGTTCAATATTACGTACCTTTTTCATTTTTCTAGCATACCTACTTTCCTAATTTTATAACACTTTTAAAAAGAGGTTGGCACTTTAAGAAGCCTTTTCAGTCAAGTGCTTCATGACTTTGGCTTTTCGGTTTTCAACCAAAAGCACATTTCTCAAAGCGTTCTATTGAATTTACCACAAAAGCAGAATTTCAGAATGTGATATTATATAAGAAAAACAAAACAAAACTAAACAAGATTGTCAGTGTATGGCTTGTACCCGTATTATCCCTAAGGACTTGGATTTAAGAAGAAATTAATTTGTTTTCTGTGAGAAGAGCCACTGTGGGTGAGCAGAAGGAATCAGTCTGGCTACTAGGGCTGGTACAGAAGCTACAGAGTTCAGCTTGTAACCTCTCTCTGTGCCATCCTAGCTCTGCAGCTTGATTCCAACACACAGCACACCTTCTCTGGAGCTAAGCCTTGGTCAATAACTGTCCACAGTAACAGAGAGAGAAGCCACAAAGCTGCAGGAGCTCTGTCAATAGCAATCCTCCCTGCTAAAGGAAAGCAGCTGCAGATACTGTTGAGGGAGTGTCTCATGCACCATACAAGCCATGATATGGTAGTGGTTATGTTTCAGAGCAGAATAACAATGTTTGAGAGGTTTTGTTTTCTGCTTCTCATCCTCCTCATCCTTAATGAAAGGATAGATCAATAGAAATGCTTTCACTGTGAAAGGAGCATGGGTTGTGTTACAGTCGTCTACAGATCAGGATCATCTCCCAGGAGAGTTCTTAGTGAAAAGGCATAACTCTAAGAAAGTGATCAAGGAAAATGGATGTTAAAACAGGTAAACTTTCAATAAATATGTGCAAACTCAATGTTGAATGATAGTTGCCTCCTTTTGCAGGGAGCCCAGGCACCATATAAGCACAAGGTATGCTAAAGTCAGGAAGGCAGCAAGGCCAAGTAGAGGTTGACACCAATTTTTGATGCTGCACAATGTATTGTTCCATGGTTTCCTTGTGTAAGACTGCAGAGGGGACAGGTTTTGGGACAGGAATGTCTTCTGGGCTTCTGAATAGATTTAGAGTTCTCAAATGGATTTAGAGGTCTCAAAAATCCTGCATTTTCAGGAGATATAAAGAAATGCCAGCTCATTGTTGAGCTTGGATGTCTGGACCACGGCCTGGACTACACATGTTAATCCACTCAAGAAAACTCAAGCACAGATGTTCAAGTAGCAGGTCTACATGAAAGTTAGTCTGAATTCTGATCAGTTGTTCAGAAAAAAAAAGAAGAAACATAAAAAAATAACCAAAATCTTGTGATTTTTTTTTAACTGCCTTTTATGATGCACCATTGTTAATATGATTTTATTTAAGGAGAATGATCATCAATTATAATAGAAAAAATGAATTAATACATTGTCCTGGTTTTGGCTGGGATAGAGTTAATTTTCTTCCTAGTGCTGTGTTTTGGAAGAATGTTGATAACACACTGATGTTTTTAGTTGTTGCTAAGTAGTGCTTACACTAGTCAAGGACTTTTCAGCTTCCCATGCTCTGCCAGGTGCACAAGAAGTGGGAGGGAGCATAGCCAGGACAGCTAACCCAACTGGCCAAAGGGCTATTCCATACCATATGACATCATGCTCAGCATATAAAGCTGGGGGAAGAAGAAGGAAGGGGGAGGATGTTTGGAGTGATGGCGTTTGTCTTCCCAAGTAACCGTTAGGTGTGATGGAGCCCTGCTTTCCTGGAGATGGCTGAACACCTGCCTGCCGATGGGAAGTAGGGAATGAATTCCTTGTTTTGCTTYGCTTGAGCGTGTGGCTTTTGCTTTACCTATTAAACTGTCTTTCTCTCAACCCACGAGTTTTCTCGCTTTTACTCTTCTGATTCTCTCCCCCATCCCACCGTGGGGGGAGTGAGCGAGCGGCTGTGTGGTGCTTAGTTGCCGGCTGGGGTTAAACGACGACTCAGAAAATGTTTCTTATTCACTAAGCTCTGTATTTATTTTTCCTGGAAACTTTTATCAGAAAAATTAATTAAAATAAATTAACTACTTGCTTCAAATATGACTTCAGACTTTTAATGGTTCTGACACCAAATACCCTTGTTTCGTGGCACAATAGGTACATTTTTTTTTAATTTTTACTATTACAAAACCCATTCTGTTCTCTCCCCTGCCTTCTATATAATGGCATCCATTATTACAGAAGAAATGACGTAACTCCACTTACCCCCAGAGGAAAGTTTACACATTCATTGTTTTAACAAAATATTTGGTTAAAAAGTTAAAATACTGCCATGTTTTATAAATGGGAATATAATACTTCTTAAAAGGCAGTTGTTGTGCTAACAGTTTGTTCACTTGAGAATGTGACTTCATTTCCTGTAGAGCTGAGCTGCAAAATCTGAAAGGAAAATGCATTACTTTTTCGTCGTATGAAAATACTGTCAGTTCAAGTCCTGGATTAGCAGAGGCCGGGTTTCTCTGTCATATCACAAACAGGATAGAAATAAAGAAAGTGTCCTACATATGATTAACAATTAGAAATGTCTTGCAAACACTCATCTCATTGCCCACACTGATCTTTATGGATGCAATCAAGAAATTGCAGAGTTTTTCTTCCCTTTATATATCATTTCCCAGCTTTCTCAGTGTGGTAAGTTAAAAGAAAGCTATAACTTAATGGTAGTTGAAAATAGTTTATGAGAAAGCAGAGGCTATAGGGTTAAATACTGATCTTTTTATTTCCAGTTCAGTAGAACTATTTATGTAAGGGAACAAGGAAAATTTCTGTCCAAAGCTTTAAAACAAGACTGATCTTTAAAGGAGAAAATGAATTGAAAGCTCCATATGCAGTATTTGTCATGTGCAATGAAATCCAAATATCTCATTTGGAACCAGACTCTGTCTCTTCTTTATATATATGGCCTCAATGCCACAGCTGTATGCTGTCACGCAGTGATTATTTCACCCTCTCTCTTCAATGAATGTGAGAGGCAAGGTCCTCCTATAATGATCATTATTTAATTCTTAGTTTAACTACAGCTGGTGTAAATCACCCCCCCCCCCCCCCAAAATGGGAGGATGTCTTTAGAAGAGCTGCTTACTGCAAGATAGAGTCCTTTCTGGTTTTCTTGCTGCTTTTCTTCAGTGCTGGAAAACATATGGGTTGAACTATTCTTAGCTTTCAATACAAAAAATATGAAAGTTAATGAAAAGCTGACACCATCTATTTCAAACTATAAGAGAAAAATGTTGCACTGTAAGAATATGGAGTGTCACTTCTGTATTATGCTTAGTCTGGTAGCAGGTTCCTGGTAGAGGCCAGTAACCATTGTTTCAAGGTAAGATACATGACAACTGGGAGAAGCTACTATAGAATTACTTTCTACCTCCAGTGCTTTGATACTGAAGAGTTATTCAATTATCATGAATACACAGTTATGGAACTAAATTTTATTAACAGATAGCTGTAGACAAAGTTCAAGTGGAAATTGAAGTTCATGTTGATTACGAACATCAAATGACAAGCTCAGAATGAGGCAAATTAATAGACTATAACAAACATCCATGAGAAGATCAAATATTTTTTCTCTAATTGACATCTTTGGAATATCTGATCTACCTTAGCTTAGAAGGTGAAAGTCATGTATTTATTTGTATTTCAGAATATAAATGAGAATTCATCCTGGCAAGATCTGAAATAAAACTGTTTCCATTTTTTCAGCAGAGGAAAAAAAGACTCTTGAAATTATTACTCATATAAACTGTGTAATGAAAACAAATTTTTGCATGACATTGAAAAATTTAGCATCTATAACACTAATATATTTCTGAGCTGTATGAGTTATTCTCTGTGGAACATATTAAAAAGAAGGAACAGATTTTGAATTGTTCTGCTCCACAATGCAGGCCATAAAGTCCATATTCACAGACTAGTAATAATTGCAGCACTCAGTGTTACAATACCTATGACAGATGCGGCAGTCAACACCGTTCAGTTAAATTATTGTTTCCTAGACAACTGAGGAGGAGGAGGAGGAGGAGGAGTGGTGGTGGTGAAAATGGGATTGACATAGGTCTCAGCCAATGGGTAGGCAACGTTAGAGTAAAGGATTTTTCTGGAATTCTCTCTCCCAATGCATTACAAAACGTTGGGTCACCTACAGGAGGTTGGGACACTCATCCTTTTCTTTGGAGAAGTAACCAGAGGAGGACTTGGAAGTGGTAGTCAATTTTCCATAACGGTCTGAAAACCAGATCACTCTCCAAAGTAACAAGAGAGCTAGTTTAGGCTTATTCCTTACTTAAAGAGATTCAAGTCCATCCATCTTCCTTTTCCAGAAGAGTATTGTAAATATCAAGCTAGAGGGCAATCAGGAGACCTCTATTAATTTTGGGACAGAAGGTTCTGGGGTCTATAAGGAAAGGCAACAAAAGCGTACAGCTTAGGACACAGCCAGGAGACAGATACTAGAATCATAAAAATGTTAATGTTTGTTTCTCATGTGTGCCATGTATTATGAACTAGAGATATAAACCCCCCAAAAAACTAAAAAATTAATTTGAAAGCAGGCATGAGCATCAGTGTTCACATTCTTTCAATTCAGTGACATAACTACTGCATCGGGTACCTTCTTTCAGTGTCCCGAAATGGATTTTATTATTATTTATTATTTTACAAATGATAATAATTTAATTGTAATTTAATTGTCAGGCAGGATTCACCACACCATTTCTCAACACTGTTGCTTTATTGTGTCATGAATAATAGAAATCCCATCTTTTTAATGTGAAAGAGAGGGACACCAGTTAAACTTAATAGGTGTATCATAGGCACTTGAATAATTATAGTCAAAACAGACTTTCCCTATAAGAAATTTATTACATCTAACAAACAATGCTTGTTCCTAAAGTTTATCAGAGGAAGTTATATGTCAGCAGGGACTGACTACAGAATTGTTAATCTATTCCCTATCTGTATGTATTCAAATCTTTTGCTGATGATAATCCTCTTCTCTGTTTTTGACAGCATTCATTCTATCTGTTAGTATGACATTATTGTGAAAAAAATTGTTCACATGTTGCTGTGCCTAGCTTATTTTGACCCTCCTGGGGTCAAGAGGTGTGAGGCTGGCCAGCCCTTCAGAATTAACAGTTTTCATGTACCTTTAAGTAGGTCGTTTCTAATGAAAATGGGGACAAGATACCTAGTTAGAATAAAAGTATGAAATCTGTTCTACAAAATGAGGGTATTAGGAAGAGTTTTGCAGGACAGACTTTCACAGAAGAAACTAGAAATCTCTTAAAACATAACTGTCAAAGGAGCTGTATGGGAATAGTTGCTGGTGAAGAATATAGTTTCTGACTAAACCTTATTGGAAGGTGATTTTTTAGTTTGAAATTTTCATGTGGGACTTTTGAGCTATTCCAGGAAAAGCCGATCAAATCTATGAGTTCACTCTTAGCAAAGATAAGGTAGAGTGAAAGATGCTTTGGTCTGGAGAAAACACTTGTTTAAGACTCTTCATCTTCCTGACAAAACTCATGCTGCCTTCAGCATAGTCTGGCACTTCAGATGCCGTGGTTAGAAACAACTCAGAAATGGTCAGCTGAAGAAATACAAACATGGAGATGGACAAACGGTTTTAGGGATAGGAGAACAAAGAGATCAGAGGAATAGTGTTTAATATATGTAAAAGAAAACATAAGTCATAAAATCAGATATAATATGAAGTTGCAGACCAATGAAGAAAGAGCAAGGTTCAATAGTATGCGTGCAAATATATAACAGCCCCAGTCAGATCCTGAAGTGAGGGAGAAGAAGCTATCAACAGCATATTCCTCCTAGCAAAGGACTCCAGATGATGAAAACTTGCTGCTACACACACACATGCAGACACACACACTAAGATGAAGCTGTCAACCTTAGGACCCAGAGGAGCAGTGGAAAGGTGAGCATAACACAGGGAAAGGTRTGTGTACAACAAATTTAGCGGTATTACTATTACTGGGAATCTTTCTTTATATAGATATTAATTTATTTATTTTCTTTTTCTTTCTTTTTATGTTATAATCAGATCTGGACTAGTAATGATTCCTGGATTAGGCTATTACGATTTCATCTGTACCAATGAATTACTGGCTTTACGTATAAGGTGTGTTACATTTTCGCATAAGGCAAGATTTTGAGGATACCACAAATTGCACCAGTGAACACAGAGTCATAAAATACTACACTCTCTTAAATTACCTTCAGATTTCTTACCTTAGAAGGTAACCTGAAACATACAAAGTATGAAATCAAGAACCAAGGAACTGAGATTTACAGTGTCTCAAGAGACAAAGAGGCACCTTAGATTACTTCACACAAATGGAAGAGCAGTACAAAACCCTGAGGGGAAAACCAACAGTGAAATAATTTGAAAAATGCCTAAATGCTGTGATGTTATTGTATTTCTCCAAAAAAAGTCAAAAGATTGAACCTGTCAGAGGGTTATTTATGGTTTGTGAGTAATCCCTGGGCAGAAGGACCACAACAAAAGTAGTTAGGGTATGTCTATAGCTGTAGGTGGTAATCACATTTTCAGAAAACTATGCAAAATGACTGCAAGGTAATGATTGTGCTATTGCTGTGGTGGGGCAGGAAATACAGCAAACTCTTCTTCCTGTCATCTATATTGGTCATTGCCTTGCCCCTCCTCTACATAAAAGCAATAGAAAGTTCTCTTTCAAAAGATTTTCTTAGATCTGTTTGCTGCTATACCTACATTCATTACCTTTTCCTTCATCTTTTTATTTTCTAATGGGATCACACTTGGGCTTCTTTTTTATTTAAGGAGGGCAGTCATTTTATTAGCTTCTTGTTTGTTTGCTATTCATCATCTCAAAGGGAGTGGTGCTTAACATACGTAATGACTATAATTCTGCGAGTGGCTGTCCCAAAATTGTTGATCTAGTACAAACATCATTGCTATATTAAAAGTGACTACATCAGGGAATGAGTCTGGTCCAAAGCAGTTTAAAAAACTGGTATATTTCTTGATGACTTTTGTCAGTAGAACAAAAGAGTCTAGTCCAGACATGGAAAAAGAGGAAATGGAACATCCTATGTATTTTGCTTTCCCTGGGTTTCTACAAACCCTCCTTGAAATGAAGTATTTCAGACATCATCATTGTAGAATCTGAGCACTTTATAGTATGTCTCTGAAGAGAAACCTGTCAGCCCATCCCTATCATACAGGTCTGGAATTTATGCAACTATATTTTTTCAAGGGAGCTTTCTGAGAATTGGGTATACGTGGAATTACTCACCCAAGATCAACTTTGGATCTTCAAAAACTCTAATTATTGTCAACCTTGGACTCTCTCTCAGTTTTTGATATAGTAAAGCTCTTTAACCATCCAAGATTGTGCTGGAACCTCAGTTTATGGATGCTCAGGGATTTGGAACCAAGATCATGTCCAGTTCTTGTAAGGTTCTGAAAAACAGGTATTGTGTTCCTTTGTCTCTTGAGGTTAAATCCAATAAGATTTCTCAGGACATGTTTGACCAATAATAAAAATAGGTAAGTCTCTTGATAAAGTGGCTGGTATTTCTTTTAAAGCATGGTTAGCAATAACATTTTATTTAGTATTCAACTAGTTAAAGAACTCAAACTAAAAGGCAGAAATCTCAGACTGATTTTCTCATCCTTTGAAGAGGCTGAAATGAAGAGTGCCTGAAACTCCAGCGACATGACCATAGGAAGTAATAGATGCATGCTCTCCACAAAACTATTCCTCTCTACAAAACACCATTTAAGATTCAATGCGTAAGAAGGACCCAGAAATGTTGATTATCCCGGTAGTCAAAATAATGTTAGTTATTTCCAGCTGCCTTATATTTTCCGTATTAAGTACCAAATGTTCAATTTCAAAACATATGTTGATTTTAACTGTTATTAAGCTGTAGTCTTCAGTGACTAAGTCTGCTCTCAGTAAGAGAGAATATACACACATGGTTTCCCGGGAAGAGAGCACACAAGGAATTATTACTCTGAGAAAATGTTTGCATGCTGGTTTTCCTCTTTTCCAGGAAAAAATAATTTCCATTAGTCTAACTGGTAGTTTATTACTACTTTTCCCAAACTCTTTTCTTGCTTGCATCAGTCTTATGTTTGAATGCTTTCCTATATAGCAGGAAAAATAATATATTTGAGGCAATTGCTCTCTCAACACATTCTGTAAGACATTAGAAATGTATAGAGCATAGGGAGAAGTGTCAATATATCAACAAAGGGGAGGCAGTTTTATTAGATTTTTTTAATATACAGGATAGGCCCATCAGTCTTACTTCAGTCCCTGGGAAAGTTACGGAATGAATCCTCCTGGGGGCTATCACAAATCAAATGAAGCACGTGATTGGGAAAAGCCAGCACAGATTCACCAAGGGCAAATCGTGGTTGACGAACCTGATCGCCTTCTATGATAAAGTAACCTGCTCGGTTGATGTGAGGTGAGCGGTGGACATTGTCTACCTGGATTTCTCCAAGGCTTTCGATACAGTTTCCCACAGCATCCTCCTAGAGAAACTGATGCGTTATGGTCTAGACAAGTGGTCTGTGCGGCGRGTGGGGAACTGGCTGACAGGCCGCACCCAGAGGGTGGTGGTAAATAGCTCCTTTTCAAACTGGCAACCTGTCACAAGTGGGGTCCCCCAGGGATTGATATTGGGCCCAACACTGTTTGGTATCTTCATAAGTGATCTGGATGATGGGATCAAGTGTACCCTGATGAAGTTTGCCGATGATACCAAACTGAGTGGGGAAGTGGACACTTCGGAAGGGAGAGCCACCCTGCAGGAAGACCTGGATAGGCTGGACGAGTGGGTCAACAAGAACCTTATGAAGTTCAACAAAGACAAGTGTAAGGTCTTGAACCTGGGAAAACATAATCCAGGAGTGCAGCACAGGCTGGGATCTACCTGGCTGGGGAGCAGCTCTGTGGAAAGGAACTGGGGGGTCCTGGTGGACAACAAGCTCAGTATGAGTGAACAGTGTGCTGCTGCGGCAAAGAAAGCCAACAGGATGCTGGGTTGCATCAACAAGGGCTTCACCAGCAGAGATAAAGAAGTCATTATCCCACTCCACTCAGCGCTTGTCAGGCCACACCTGGAATACTGTGTTCAGTATTGGTCTCTGCTATGCAAAAAAGATGTGGACAGGCTGGAGAGGGTCCAGAGAAGGGCCACAAAGATGATCAAAGGACTGGGAAGCCTGCCATATGAGGAAAGGCTGAGAGAGCTGGGTTTGTTCAGCCTTGAGAAAAGAAGGCTTAGGGGAGACCTTATCACCATGTTCCAGTATTTAAAGGCTGGCTACAAGGAAGATGGAGAGTCCCTTTTCACAAGGAGTCACATGGAAAAGACGAGGGGTAATGGGTACAAGTTACTCCTGGGGAGAATCCAATTGGACACAAGAGGACAATTTTTCACAATGAGAACAATCAGCCATTGGAATAATCTCCCCAGGGAAGCGGTGGATTCCCCAACATTGGACACTTTGAAGATTCGGCTGGACAGGGTGCTGGGCCATCTTGTCTAGACTGTGCTTTTGCCAAGAAAGTTTGGACCAGATGATCCTTGAGGTCCCTTCCAACCTGGTATTCTATGATTCTATGATTCTTTGAATAACTTGTATTTTGCAAATACAGGCCCTGGAATATAAAAACAAAAATCTGAAAAACTCAGTCAAAATCTCCTTTTCTGGATGAAGGGGAGAAGGGAGAATATTTTAATAAACTGCATAGATAGGAGCTCTGGATTTATTTTCTGTGAAAACTGAAATTTTAAATACATTTTTACAAAAGCTAATCTGCAAGAGCATTGTACCAAATATGCCCAGGAAACAAAGAGGATCTTCTATCAAAAAAATCACCATAATTGCAGGAGACAAGTGAAGGCAGGCAAAAAAGTATCTCAGACATGAAGAAGCAGCTTCTTGCAATTAAAAGAATGGTTTCAAGTTATCAGCTGTAGAAAATTCAACAGAGCTTTCTGGCCAGCTCAGGAAATGAAATTTCCTATCACTGATAATAAAGGCATAAGAAGGTTTTTTTTGTGAGAAGAGAAAGGAACTGTTTAAGGATTCTGTTTTTATTAACATAGATTAAGCTATAAATTAAGATACTATTTTGAATATTAAAAAGCATGAATAATAAGTATTGTAATGAATTAAATAAACCCTTTCAAATGGCATCATCTATTAAAATTTGTACACTTTTGTCCATCATTTATTACTGGGTCAAATTCTACTTAATCTTTATTCGGAGACGCTCGTCTTCATCATTATGAATTTTGCTCATCTGTATTGGCACAACCGATTTACTTTCATGTACAGCATTCAGCTTGCTGTCCTCTATTAAAAACCTGCTAACAGTGCTGTTTGCACAGAATGACTGATACCAGTGGCCACGTTCTGAATGCAGTTTCTATATCTGGTACACAAAACTCCATATTTGCCTTTCAGTTCAGGACCTACAATGCAAAAGGATGCATCCTGATGTCCTTCAGGATGCTCTCTTTAATCCTGGTCCTCAGGATAGCAAGCATTCTGTTTACCTTTTTTTGTGTGTGTATCAGAATAGTTTTATATGTTCAACACAATCATGTGCCAGACTGAGATGATGTATGAGTGTACCATCCATACATGTGCAAGTCTGATAGGAATGTTTCTGTAAAGGGTGTGGAAGAAGGGAATGCCTAAGAAGTATCACCCCTTGGAGAAGCAGCCTGGCAATTTCAACTCACAGTTAAACAGTTCCACTCACATCTCTTCTAGCACTGGCTGGAAGAGATCCTTTGGTAGCATCTCTCAACCTTGCATGCCTATTATATGTTTAAAATATTCACTTAGCATTATTCAAAGGTCTGATTTCTGTTAAGGCAATCAAGAATTGATCAAAATCTTGCACAAAAATTTTCCAATAACAAACATTTGGGTTTATGTCCTGAAATTTAGCTGTTTTCCCAGCAATGTGTCCGTGATAAGAAGGCTTTCAATGGCATTTTCGAATTGCAGTGAACACAGGAGAACAAAAGTGACAGACTTCTAGAGGCGCCCATAGCCTCACATTTCAGGGTCTTTGTCACGCAAGGGGTTGCAGGACCAGCCCTAATCCCTGCTCCAGTGGGGAAGAGGGGTTAATAATCAGCATACATGTCTCTTGCATGTCAGCAGCTGGTGTAGTATCTTCTTGTCATAATCCTAAAGTGCATAGTTAGGTTTTTCACATTAAACTTTATATAGTCTTATTTCCTCTCTGAATGAAATTTCACCATCCTATGGAGATGCATTATTAAATGTCTAGCCAGAGCTTTTCAAGATCTTTCAAGAGGACAAGTGGTTGCTTCTTTGATTTCATACACAGTTTTTTGGAGCCAGTTGAGAAGAACATTTATGTGTGGTCAAGGAAAGGCAAGGATTTCAGAAATTCTGATTTGTATTAAAACACTTTGTTAGAGGTGTTTTTTCTTGCAGCTGCAAAAAAGAAGCAGGTGTCTACAACCAGTTCATATTGGAAGAAGTTTTATGATGCCCATTTTTAGCAGTGCAGACTACCTTTAAATCAGGTAATTATGGTATGAGGAAATATCCATGTTTTCTGTATCTGGTACTTGTCCTTTCAGAGGCCTTTTACTAATTCCCCATGCCATATAATACATATACAGAACGCATTCTCTGCAAAAAAGCTGATTGCCTACCTGGTATAATCGAAGTCTAAATCAGGCTAAGAAATCTAGAAAACTATTCTGCTGAGGCAGACCCTGAACTAGCATAAACTGGTCTAACACCACTGAGATGAGTAACCTACAAAGCCTAGTCAAGACTAACCTAACGGTGCTAACAAAACAAGTTTTTTTAACAGTAAGTATATGAAAGTCTGATTTTTCAATTTTCTAGAGCTTTGTAACAATGCTTCCTTGATATAAAGAGGATAGGTCTGGTTAGAGATTACTGCAATCTAAGATCAAGCTTCAGTGCCACATCTGCATACTCAGAACACATGCACTGCGACAGTTACGACTAGAGAGATGCTGTAGCCCCTGAGCACATCTCTCCCAATAAATCCACGACTCTGTATTTCCTCTGGAGACACTCTGCTATGCAGGACACCACTGGCAAAGTAGTTAGCCCAGCTTTTTGCTTGTTTGTTTGTTTGTTTTCTGGAGATTAAAGGAGAGGTTGTGTATCAAAACAGGGAAACTAAAGAAAAGGCTGGGTTTTCTTACATTCCTAACAATCCTTGACTGCTAGACCCTTCCACAGCCAATAAATAAGTTTAACCCCTCCACAGAGCCTCCTGTCTCCCATTGGTCTTCCTGGGACTAGTCTGTGAAGTGGGGACCCTAGCTGAGCTTTGAGCATGGATTAGAATCTCCTCTTGCATTGCATTTTATTTTCCAAGCTTAGGATTTACCTTGTCTTTAATAGCGACAAGGGCGTTGTTCTTTACATCATATGAGGATAGCTGTGAGATTTCATTGGGTGCCTTTCCTGAAGTTGGCAGATTTTTGCCTGTAGAGAAATAATTGAACAAAAGTAAAAACCACATAAGGAATACTCTGTTAGGATAATGCCACTGTACAGAAAAAGCGTAAGTCACTAAATAATATGCTTTTGAAAGGATTTTTTTCTAGACAACTAAGCTTGTATCAAGATTTAATTAAAAGTGTATTATTCCATTTCCACTTCATTACATTATTATCTGTTCATCTCATTGAACGATCTTTAGAGACCAGATTAGTCTGAGATTTTCACAGTATCAGAACATCTTAAATCAAGAAGTAAATTTAAATCTAAACATATTAGTTGGTGAGTGGAACTGGATAGAACTGTAAAAGCAACTGTTAGTTGCTTTTAATGACAAGATCTAGCCCTTGGGTCACACTGGCTGGTGAGTCCAATGAGTCTAATGTTGTGGTGAGTAGTCATGAATTACTAAGCAAAGGAGAGTTGATTAATAAAAGAATTTAACACATGCCAGTGGGGCGTAGATTCCTGCAATGGATAAACTGTCACCTAAAGGAGACTCCAGTTATATGTGGGATGGAGAATATTACAGCTATATTCTGTAAAAGAAAACAGGCACCATCTCTTTGCATGACTATACAGGGAAGCCTACAAGTGTAACCTAGGGTGTGGGGTTTGGGGGGGGGGGGGGGGGCGGGTGAGAATGTGACACTTGAACCTTACATGGCATAACCATATGAAAACCTCAATATTTGTTTTAATCAGAAAGATTTTTCAAAAAAAATGTAGTTTTCTTAAGTACAGGTTTCTTTTAGAGACTTACACTGATATACCAAGACATGGGGGAGGTGAGGAGGAGTTACTTTCTTATTATCACACTTTTCTCCAGCAGGCATTAAGAAGAGGCTGAGCAAAGTAGCCATTACCTACCATCGCTTGAGGGTTTTCTGGATGTGCATACTGAGGAGTTACAGTTGGTATGCTAACGCAAAAGATATTTGGACTCCACCTAAGGGCAGTATCACAGCAAGATGTACACTGCCTCATTAACATTGTTTATGTAATGACCTGAAAATTCATTTATACTGTACTAATGCATTACCATTGCTAAACTGTATTTTTCGCTTCTGTAGTTTGTTCCAGATATAAATGTTATCTATTTAAATTGCTATTAGTTACTTCCAAATGTATATAAACTGTTGAAGGGGTGCTTATTCAGCTGTATATGAAATATATTAGCATATTCTGCATTATGCCACGTAGGTTTATATGTAAAGTAATACCATTTACCAAGTTACTAAGGGGGTTTTTTGGTATCTCCTTTCCTGCCCCCTTCTATTACACGTCACTTATTTTTTCTAGTCACCTAAGATACTAGATAAAAATAACCTGGCAATGGATCAGACTCCAAAGATTTTCATTCCTGTTTTTGATGCCAATAGGATTTGGATAGGAAAATCACTGGGAAGGAGAAGATTGTGAACAATGTTTGAAAGTCCTATCCAGTCTTTGTCCAGTCCTTATCCTTTGTGCTTTAGAGGTTTTTAACTCAGCATCTGTCGTATCTGCCAAATTGGAGTTTATCACATGCACTGATTATCACTGCYGCACTGAACTTAGCCAAGGGTAGCCTTTAACACCAAAAGGGTTAAAAGCGATATTAGTGTTGTGTTGCCTGACCTAAAAAGCAGAGACATCGGACCTCCAGGGAATAGAATAGACAAGTAAGAAAAGTGTGTGGCATTATGAAGGGAAAAGTCAAATAATGAATTAACCCTTAGATTTCTTTTCTGGAAGTTGCTGATGACATGTTCAGAATAGTCAAAGAGCCTTTTTACTCATCCTGTTTCAAGACGTGGACATTAGTTTAGTCTGTCTGTACTTTAAGAACTGAGAAGCTCCTTAAAACAGAGGATCTAAATGAAGCTCCCTCAATGCTGTGTGCTGTGACACAGCACCTTTACTAAGCCTGGCTGTGACAAATGGTGAGGCTCTGAACTTTAAAGGACAATGGACAGGTTTGAATTATTATGCTTTACCCGGTTAAAAATAAGGAGAATAGCCATTCTCATCCATAAGAATCTGTCACTTAATATAATTAAATTCTGGCAGACTACATACAGCAGGTGTATTTTAATTAAAATTCTCCTCTATTACATCAGGAACAGTATGCAGTCTCTGTGGCTCTTCGCCTTGCCCCCCTCTTCCTCTCCCCAGTCTCTCTAAGTAGCTGAGATACTCTCTGGGAAAAGCCTAGACAATACCTACAAGTAGGGACTAGAATTTAGTAGAAGATCTTTAAATAAAACTAAGCCATGGGAAAATATGTCTTTTGATGAACAAAAATGTTGTATTTAAACAGCTAGTTCATGGAGTAGAAAGAAGATGGCTTTTGGTCCTGATCTACAGATTTCATTTGGCAGCACATTCTGAAATTTAAATATGAAAAAAAATCTTAGAACTAGTATAGTATTTAGTCTTTGAAATAATTTTAACATAGTATTTAACTTTTTTCACAGATAATTTAAACACTTGTAAGATATATTTTTACTAGCTGATTTATTCACTAACATCTACTGGTGTTCGCAAGCTCATCAAAAAGTAATCTTATATATACTTTGCCTTGCTGGTTGCTAGGGATCTATATAGAAAATAGAATCCCTATTATGCTGAAAAATACAAGACAAAGAACATCACAGCAGATTAAATACATTAATTTAATGTAAACCTGGAAGCTATGTTTTAAAATGTAAGCTAGGACTTAAAATAAGTATTATATAATAATACTTAATAATAATAAAATAAGTATTATATAATAATACTTTATATTAATAAGTATTATATAATATATGAAATAAGTATTATATACTTTAAAAGTATTATATAGCATAAATGGAAAAAGAAGTAGTCACTACAATAGCATCACAAAAGAAACAAACTTCAACACAGAAATACAATCATAGTTTTTGCCGCATGCCCTAAATGAATTGCTACACTATTAATTTTGACTCATTATGGCAACATTTCCTTTCCTTTTTTTTAAATTTCATTTCCTTTCGTTTCTTCACTGAAACTAATCCTTTCTAATTTCTCTAAATGTCCCTAGCTTTTAAGGAAAAATAAATAAATAAAATATCCAAACCCCCTCAAATGAACCAGGAACAAGCAAGCTGGCATTTCACAGAAATTCTGTATTTGTGTATGACCTGTATTTTTATGGTAATTACAATGATGAGGAATCAGGATGTGTGTTTAAAATCTTTTTTCTCTGTAATCCATTAACTAATATGTGATCTGCTTTTCTTTGGTTTCTTGTTTTGGGAGGGTGGGACTAAAACAAGCCCGGGAACAGATGTTGGAAAAGCTTGTCTCATAACCAGGATAATTTCAAACATATTTTACAGTTTATTTTCATTTCCATCACATGGAAGTTCAGTTTATTCACATGACAGTTTAACAGGATGAACCATTCTTGAAATTAAATATTTTGTAAGTGAATAATAATAAATGACCACAAGTGAAAGTGAATTAAAAGAAGTAAAAATCTATTTTAAGCCCAAAGCAAATTCCAATGATAACCATTTCATTTACACCCTGAATTAGTGCACGTTTATTTTGAACTGTTCTACAGAAAAAACAAAATTTTAAAAAATTGTTTCAAATTATAGTGTCCCATATGATCCAGACTGCTCACTGCAGTTTTGAAAATGAGTATTTTGGCATTCCTAAAACTGCAATGTTTCATTCTGATTTGTTGGAATGGTCTGAAGCACTGTGATGTGAATCACTTAAGAAATGAAACTTCGTTTTCCTGTGGTGCACCTAATGTGCAATAGGTTCTGTAGAGCCAGACCGCCTGCACCCCTCCTTACATTGTGAGACAATAGGCACATCAAACTTTTCACTATAAGTGACATTACGGAAGATGAAGCACTGCAGGGATGCTGCCCTGTATGAAGGATGGGACTAGAGGGGTTATTTACCTCATAAGGAAATCCATGTACTATAAGGAAATGCAGCCTGTTGTTCGAAGTCCTTGTACTAAATTAAAATTCTGTGCTTTGGCTCAAATAAAAATTAAAATGAAGTATATGCTAATTTTTGAAAGGATAATATATTTTTTGGCATTATAAAAAGCTTCTCACAGAAATCAGTTTTCCAGAAGCTACGTTTTCTGCTGGGAAATTCCAATGGAAAACTCATATCCAGTTCTTGTTATAAATAAACTTCTTAAAAGCACACAGAATGTGTTCTGTCTGATGTTATATGTGGCTATAAGAAATGTACTGGACTGGTTTTTTTAGCCCATTCTATTCCCTAAAGCCAAGCAGAACAGCAAAATGCTCTCCACCGTGAAGCCCTGAGCAGTCTGCAGGGTGCCTGCAGATCCTGAAGATGGCATGCCCTGCCTGGAGGTGGACAGCCCCGGTGGGGCTCACGCCGTGCGGGCAGACCTCCCAAGGTACCAATGCCATGGGGCTGCATGGCAATGCACCTCCCGGCATCCTCTCACACTCATAAACTCTATTGCCTTCTGCAACCCTGTTAATATGTGTTAGAGGCAACAGGGCTGCCCTGAGCCATTACCCCTGAAATCTGGAGCTTCAGCCTTTGCATTGGGAAATCAGCTGTTTTTCCAGGAAAAAAAAATCTGCTTGTGGTTTGTTGGTTTTGCTGAACACCTTCTCTACCTGAGACAAAAAGCATCAGTGCTGATAAATTGGCACTGCTGACCAAATCTTGCTTCTGCATCAACAGGAAGTTTGGGGACGGGGTGCTTTCTTGACAAAATTGAGCAGCTATGATATGTTTCTCTCAGCATTTCTGGACTTGCAGAGGTGAAATAGAAAATGCCTGTACCGTACTGACACAGTCAGTTAAAGGAGGGAGAGAATGAAAGGTGGAACAAAGAAAAGTTGAAAGAACATGCTGAAGGTCCAGCCTTTCTCCATCAGAGCCCACAGATGCAGAAGATTCCTCTGGCAAAGATCATGCATGTTCCTGATGTCAAGGTCTACCAGACAAAACAAAGCCTCAATATGAGGGAAGTCAACGTGAGACTCCATATGAGCATTCTCCCATGGAACAAGAGGGTTGGTTTGCTTTCTTTTTTGGGGGGGAGAGAGAGGGAAGGTCCATTTCCTACAGCATCTCAGAAGAAAAAAACTTGGAGCACTCACACTGCAGGGACTGCCATGGGACTGCAAGCCAGGTACAGCTGACCTGCAGTAAGGTGTCAGGGGAGCTGAACTGGAGGAAAAAAAACACACCAAAAAAGGTGTAATACAGACTGCTGCAATTTGTCATTGCCCAAACACCACTTTATATATTCCAAGTTCTACATATACATCTTTTTGGGGCAACTATCTTATATTGTGCAGGTGACACATTAGATTTGTTTTTTACTCAAGATTTATTCTTTACTTCATTACTCAGTTCAGGTTGCTTTTCTGTTTTCTTTCCTCCTCTCCAGCCCTTACAGATTTACAGCCTTATGCCAGCTTCCTCACATCATTGCCACTACTGCCTTTGACTTCTGCCTGATATCTTAGCTACTTTGAAAAGATACTTAATATTCCTTTTCTACTTCAAGATAATTGGATTTGAGTTAGTTGTATATTAAAAAGAATGCATTTCTATCAACCAATCTCCATACCTGCAACAACTTGATCCATGTAGTCAAATGCCATTTTAACACTTTAATAAATCTTTCTGCATGCAAGAGTGTCTTTTGAACTTACTTTTATGTTTCTGTCTCATTCCACTATAAGCTGTTTGGTTGCCACCTCCATATATTCTGGACATTCCTGACTTGGTTGGATTAATCCAATTTAAATTTTATACTCACTTGCATGATGGGTGAACCGAGCTGGTGCAGGGCTGGGGTAGTTACAGTAAAACATATTCATGTTAATTGCTCAGTACTAATATATAACAAAATATTTGTACAGCAGCTACCAGTCTATTTTGTACTGCCATCAGTATTTGCTGGTTTTATATTAATAGATTCATCTTTAATAGTTGACCTGAGGAAACAAAATATCTTTAACTTGCTATTTTACACTCTTCTATCAGTCTGTTTAAATATTTGCATTGCAGCATCACTGTGTATCCAAACGATCATCTGGTGCTTATCTTCCACATATGTGAAAGCACTGCATCAAGACAGAAGAATAGTCATTCTTAAGCCTAGTTTGAGAAAAGTATGTCTAATCAATGATACTGATGGACACCACTAACATATTCTGAGGTATACTGAAGCATAGTGTAGAATAATCTTAAAATGCAGCACAATCATAGAAGATTTATAACCCTATGCTTATAGTGGTTTCTGCCCTTTAGATATAAGGAATATCTTGTCAGTATTCACTTCCTTAATAAAAAAAGTAAAACTGGGAATAGCTATACTATTCATCTTATGCTGTTTAGAGTAATATAAGTGTATATGTAAATATACTTCATAGTTCTTGTTCCTGGCCTCCGGACTCCTTTATTCTATTCCTGTCCTTCACTCCTTCATCTGCATCCTATTCTGCTGACAGAACTGACTATTTAGTCTATGAAATAAACTTAGGGACAAAATATTTTTGTGGTAATAAAACATATTTGATTTGGGAGTACATTTTAAAATTCAAAATATAAAGCCTTTCTTCCAAAGACTTGCCGCTTTTTTTTTCCTTTCTCCCCTTTTTTTTGATGCTGTGTTGTCTGTAATTTATGAACCAGACATTTGAGAGCTTTGAAAGCTTAGTAGTCCGAATATATAAATACCCTCTTATGGATATGGATCATCCTAAAAAGTAAGAACGTAAATAGCAGGGTTAAAAATTGTTAGATTAATTGAAATTGAACAACTGATCTTGTTCTCTATCACAGTAGTTACTGTTTATTTTCTCAAGAAAAATACTTGCAGCTTTAGAGAATTATGTTCCCAAAATAAACACTAGAATCTCAGAAGGAAGACTTATTGCAAAACTTAAAATAAAGCGCTTGCACACATGTTTCATGATGTGGTGTTAATTAGACAGTCACAGGAAACTCTTGCCTAATTCAGAGCACCGATTGGACTACATATTTCCAGAGGGATCTATGTCCTTAATTTGGCTTTGTTACATGAGCATGTGCTTTAGATTGAAACATCACTGTTAGATTATATGATCGTCTACTATGTTGAACAGTTTCTTACTTTGGGATTAGTATAATTAATTAAAAGTATTGTGAATCAGAGTGCAGTTATTAAATCTGGCCTTAAATTTTGATGGCATATGTATCAACTGAAGCAGCATTACAAAAACTCCAAAATGGTGAAACAGAGTGCAATGAACACGTATAGACCACATGTATAAAGCAACTTGACCTCCCTTTTCTATGCTTAGTGAGGATTGTATTTGAAGGAACTATTTAGGGGAAAGCTGTGGAGATAGCTGTGCTCATGAGAGGTCTTCTCTAGAAATACTTGCAGACATTCAATTCTGCACACTACTCTTCAGAGACAGCATGAATCAGGGAGGCAGATGTAATTAAAGATACATCAGAAGAATTAGTATCTTCTTGAGCTAATAAGACTGTTTAAACAGCTTCCCAGAACTGTTAAATTGTTTCCCCAAGAAATAATAGGAAAGATTTTAGTGAAGGGGAGTGTGTGGTCACAGATCTCAATCTTATCAAGGGTATTGATTCACCTGTCACATAAACCTATCGCTCTTCATTTATTATGTATGTATACGTATTTCTACAAACGTATTGCAACAGAACTGATGAAGCCTGGATTTGTAGAGACTTGGGACACATGTCTGGATTTTCTTCGTTTTAATAAGGATAACATCACACATAGTCTTTCCCTTTGTGGTCCCTTCCTCTCACAAAGCTGGCAGAAACTGCACAACTCTGTGGCCTTTACTCTTTTGTCACATTTGACCAAAATATGCCAACACGTACAGAAGTTATGAGAGCAGAACAGCAAACTTCCACCATGCTAGTTTGCTGCTTAGGAGCTAGATGCTAACTGAATGGAATAGAAACTACTGAGGACAGTTTTACAACTAAAGAGGATCCCTGCTGGTTTTTAAGTCAGATCTCATTAGAATAATGTTTTTGTGAACATTTATGTTTATGAAAAAGAAATAGCATGATAACAAAAATGCAGAGCACTTGTGAGAAGAGAAAACAATTCCAAATATATTAAAAATACTCTATTACATATAACTGACAAGTCCTCAACAATAGTTATATTTTCAAATATATTCACTTTCTTTTCAGTCTTCAAATTTTCAGCTGCTTCAAAGGGTTTGTCAAACAACTTATTAACGTAGCAAACAATTCAGTCTATTAAGAGTTCAAACTGCAAAAAGCAAGTCGGCATGGCTGGCAATCTAATCAATTTTTTTCCGTATATGACCATTTGATTTTATCACATTATGATTTTTATTTTCATTTAAAACAATGCTTCCTTGCTATTTTTCTCCTTTCACATACCCTTTTGGTTTTGTAAATAAACTTGGCTTACTCATCCTATAATAAGTGTTTATAAGTAAGTCCAGCTGATTCATCTTATTTTAATTCAGATTTTCAGCCTGTATCTACCTTACTGCCTCCTTCGTCTATCATATCTCCAAAATTCAAACTTTCCCTCTTTGTTGTGTTACTCATTCAGTGTTTATATCTCGTTTAGTGACCCTAAAGTTTTGCATGATTCCCCTTCTTTCAACTACCATATCCACCTTTATTCAGCTTTCCCAACCAAAACCATCCAAAATACTTGCCATTGTCTCCTCCTTTTCTCTTCTACGCACATCTCTCTGCATTATCTCCAATTTCACTGCTTGTTTGTATTTTGTTGGTTTGGGTTTGTTTTTTTTTTTTTTTTAACTACAACTACTTTTT
>JAYKAV010003340.1:100881-161626 GCA_035582835.1 Phoebastria nigripes
CACCTGGCAGAGCATGGGAAGCTGAAAAGTCCTTGACTAGCAGACTACTTAGCAACAACTAAAAACATCAGTGTGTTATCAACATTCTTCTCATACTAAATCCAAAACATAACACTATACCAACTACTAGGAAAAAAAAAATTAACTCTATCCCAGCTGAAACCAGGACAGATGGGCACTGCCATCTTCACTCTGACAGCACTGCTACCCTTACTTAAGCCATCTCTGAAAGTGGTTGTTGAAGAGAGCAGCCTAAATCCTATCAAGCAGGAAAGCATGTCAGAGAAATTCATAGTGCATTTCAGTAAGGGTTCCTTGTGAAAGGTGTTACACAAAGGGATTCAAGCTGGTCTGCGGCCTTCCCGTGAAGAATGATGGTCTAGGATTTCTCCCATTTAAGTTATAAACTCTGCCTTGTCCATCTATTCTGTCCCCATCATTCCCCCCTTTTAGTGCTACTGACTCCTAGAAAATGTGTTGTATATGTGGACAACACGGGGACTGCAGTTATGGTTAGCTACATTGGATCAGACAAAACAAACCCTCCAGCCGACTCCGTTCTTTTGTCCTATCCCCTAACTCCACATTTAAAGCACTGTTAAGCGCACTGTGATCTACAGAAAGCATTTTTCCCCACCCCTTGATTTAAATGAAACTGAAAGACGTCTCTTTCAGGCTTGTGTTTAGAATTAACAGTTAACTCAGAATTCAGAGATAGATGATGATCAGAGAATAAAATGTGTTTTTAATGTAAATGAGGCATGTTCATTAGTGATGAGGGCTTTCCAATTGCAGAATAACTGAGTATAAGAATCTGTGTAGAGAAGTTCTCATCAGAGTCTACACGTGATATGTGTCGGGAAGCTGCAAATAGGAGATACGCCTAGCCCTGTATCGTTAGAGGCTAAATGTAATCCCATGCTCAAAGTTCAATACAAATATATTTTGATTCTTAACAGCACTTGGGAGTCTCACTGATCAACTTAGCTCTGGTGCCAAACAAAACTGCAGTCTGTCTTTGAATCTGCAGAATCCACATGCTTTCACAGAGCCAGAAGATTTTAGGAAAGTGAGTGATGACTAGCTCATGACCCGGAGCATTCTGACAATTTTATGTAAAGCAAGTATGTAGGTCAGATATAACATTAACATGAAAATGACTATCTCATATGTCTATTATTCATAGTGTCTAGAGTGGTCTCTCACTTCATCCATGCTAAGTAAYCTTTCCCCCATGAATGGCTAAATTCACCTTCAGGCAGAAACCAACCATAGAAGAAGTCAAAACCAAAAGGTTAGAGAAAGTTATGATCAGTTATTTATTATTTTAACATGAGTTGAACATTTAAAAAGTCTAAGTACACTGATTTAGAGTAGCTATAAACTCAGTAGTCTCAAAATCATGTCAAATTTTAATTTCCAACTGATTAACCCATTTAAGATATCTCCTTTTGTAGTGCAAACAAATCTCTAGATTCTCCAGCTTTTCCTATTGCACTGTCCTTGCTTGCATTGCCTTGGACTGAATTCTGAGCTTCAGCACTGACTGAAGCTGACGTTCCTCCTGTTAGGCTCTCCTGCATGTATTTTTATTTCCCTGCATAATTCCTTCTCGTTTCTATTTCTCTTCTCTGTCTTTTGTTTAACTAGGCTGACATGATGTTATTGCAGCCTTATGTCAGCTTTATTTGGGAAACAACCTCTCCTATAATGCTGCAGTGAGACTGTGACAGAGAGAGAAGTGAGCTGCCCAGTTTCTGTCATTTGTCTTTTTTGTTATAAAAAACCCCAGGTTCAGATTCAAAAGAAACAAACAACAAAACCGTAAGGGCTTCCACTCATCTTTGCTATTTTTTCTCGTTTTACTCAGGAAGAATTACTTTTATAATCTTTGGTATAACTAAATGTCTATCAAGCTTAACATTCTCCTCATAAAAACTTTTTACAGCCTACAGGAAAGGGAGTAAAGGATATTGTTAAAGTAGAGACTTAAAGAGTATATTCCAGATATTTTGATTATTTTCTCCTCCTTGTAAGTACCATTCTAAAGCTGCAGAGGCATACCTAAAAAGTACCATTTTAAAACTGCAGAGGCATACCTAAAACAACTGACATCGTAGGAAAGAATAAGTACCTACCTGCTTCTCTAATTTCAGCTGATACCAATTCCTAATTATTTCACTAGGCCAGTGTTTGGAAGAACAGGGTTGCAGTTGTAAACATAAGGTAAAATATAATTCTCCAAAACTTGGACACTTGGTTTGATATGGGGTTTTTTTGCCAAAGACATAAAATAATGTTACAACATTTATTTTATTTTTATTTCATTTTCATTTAGCTCTAGCATATCTTAAACAAAATGTTCAACTCCTCAGCAGTTACGAATGAATATGCATAATTATAGCTGTATAAGTCTTTCTTTTATTTGGAAAATATGCAGTGAAAATGTGCAAAAACCCATTCCTTCTTAGGGATTTTGCATACAGGACAGACAGTTAAGTGAAGCCTGGCCTTTTCTGCCAGGAAAATCTACATCTGTGATTTAACTTTTTAGGCTGTTACGTGACACCTGCAAGCCACCCCTGTGTTTAACGTTTCCTAATATTGAGTCAAAATGTTAACATACATTTCCTATTATATAGATGTATTAACCTTATATTTCACCCATTTTGTTGGAGGTACACAGTTTATCTGGGATTATATGTGGTTAAGAAACAGCTGCTTCAAAACTTTGGAACAGTGTTGTGTAAGTAGTCTAATCACGCTTATTCTACTCCTGATAAATCTGTGTGGACATACTTTATATGTGGTCATGAGACATTAACTTTTCTTGTAATACTAGAAAAATGAAATGTTAATAAAACAATGCATTTTACTCTTCAAACTAAAAAACTAACACAATATATTTGAGTCTATTCAAAATGGGAAAATAATTCATTAATTTAGTTTGTTCAATGTGCTATTTACATTTTACCAAAAGCTGGGCTATTTATTTCCCTTCTCCCCATG
The DNA here is from genome assembly GCA_035582835.1 of Phoebastria nigripes. Classification (NCBI taxonomy): domain Eukaryota; kingdom Metazoa; phylum Chordata; class Aves; order Procellariiformes; family Diomedeidae; genus Phoebastria; species Phoebastria nigripes. The sequence continues at coordinate 103,891 of JAYKAV010003340.1, forward strand.
CTAAATTTGAAGTCAGTTGCAGTTCTGCGAGTTTCTTAAACAGCAGTTGACTAAAACTGCCACACACCCCCACATGTTGATTTTGTCTACTCAGGTACAACTAAGTTTCTCAGAGAGATTAACTTCTGCACTGCAGTAGAGCTCATTAAAAGGGCAGTTTTCAATATAACTTATCTGAAGGAACTTCAGTTCTCATTGTTACTCAGTTCTACACATTTATTGTGCTCTTAAGTAACATTAGCTCATTAGGTACCAAGGACTCCAGAGCTTTCCTTATAAAATACACTACAGGCAACATTGCTTAGAAAGAAATTCTCATCAAGCTGTCATCATCTGGCAATTATACCCATGTTTTGATTACTTGTTATGTGGTACTTTCTCTTCAGCAAAATTCTCATGAGTCGAACCAGGCCACAGGCCAGACATCCTTGATCCAAGTGAACAACGTGCAGGCTGCCTGTCCAAAGCATCCAGATTTGCTAATTCAGCACTGATTCCAGATGAACTTTAAATCTAATTTAATTTATATGCATCTACACTGTGAAATTGATGGTCTTTAAGGGTAATTGTTTAAGATGGCTGGGGAGTATTTGTGCTCTAGGAAGGTTAGCTTTGCCTTTCTGACAGTTAGCTGGATGTTTGGTCCAACATCCATTGATGTCAGTTCAAAGATTCCTATTGACTTCCATGGTCTTTGGATGAGGTTCTAGATCTCTAATTGGCCATCTGCATGCATATTCACTATAACTGTCTGCACATACTGGACCTGGCCACTGCATATGCAGTTTCCAAAAACCATTTGTAGTAACTCACTTTAAAATGTTATATTCAATAACTATTTTAGCAGAATCTACTCAAAATATGTCACCAAAAATTCAGTGAACGCTATACCTAAGTATGAATGTGGGGTAATATCTGCAGTTAAGTGTATAGACAGCACTAGGTTCCCAAATTTGCTTTTAGAGCCTTTCAACTCTGGATATATAGCTTATCTTGAAAATGTTATGCTTGTTTCTCTTCTAAGGAGAAATCATGTACATTTTTAAAACTGTGTTGAAAGGCTTTAAAAAAATGACTCACTTTGCCACTTTAAATGATAGATTGTGCCTTCCAGTTTTCTACAAAAGTTACCAAAAAACCCTTGAAAATACATGTACAATCCTTATTTGAAAAGATGTTTAAATTAATAAAAATTAAGAGAATGGTTAATTATAAAATCATAAATAGAAACGGTTTACAGAACTGCTACTGTCAGGCATTTACTAAGAAAAGTTCCTGTAGCTAAAGAGATAGTAGGAGCAAGTCTTTATGATCCAGTAGGTCACAAAACAAGCACATATGCTTTAGTTATCTTTGAAGTTTAGTCAAAAAAGAAGCCTGCAGAAGACAAATGAATTGACTATGAAAGAGAAATAGCTAGCACAGGAGAGGGCTAGCATTAATATAATTATATATAGCTTCTGCCATGTTATGTTTTTCTCCCCTTGTGCATAATTGCTTTTACATTTTGTTTTATCCAATAGTTTTGGATTTTTCCAAAGCATACCCATTAATGCTTCTCCTTAGATAATACATCTTATTGAACTTCAAAACTCTTCATCCCAATATATCTATAGTGGCTGTCCATATGCATGGAACCTGTTTGGAAAACAAACTTTTTTTCCTCATATAACTGTTTATTTATATATGTATGCATGATCTCACATGGCTGGCAGTAGATTAACCAAGATATGGATTCTTTTTTTAATACTTAATATATATACTTATTACATATATAAATATATATATAATATATTATATATATAATTTTATATATTATATATAAGTATTAATATATGACTCAGTTGTTCTCATTTTCTTTTACATACCGCATGTTCACAATGAACAACGATGAAAAAAGATCACTGCAAGGAATAACAAGTTTTCGTTCTTCTTTAACTATCAACATCTATTTGTCTCTCAAAAACTGTATTAGTACATCTACTCTGTGAACATCAGAATAAACACGGTAGTAGATTTGAATCTGAGAGACATCCACAGTGTTCCCCAAGAGTCTAATTGCCATATCTAACGTAATGCAAACCACAGCAGAAAGGTAATTTTTAACTTACATGTACCTTATATAACAATCTCGACATGGGCCAAATGTCTGCCAAATATATTATTCCAGCTGGTAACATTTTGCATTTTCCTGCAAAGGTATATGGCAGTAGCAAACCATTCAATAATATTTTAGATCTACATTACCTTTTAAAGGTATTATTAACATAATCTCTCTCTAATCTATTCAGTGGAATTTGGTCAGTGTAATCCAGGATTATTTTCTTAAATTTTCCAATTGTGAGGCACATGGAATTTTTCACCAAGAAAAGCGAATATATATGGAAGTAGAACCCAAAACAGAATTATGATCCTGCTTTCAAACTCCATATTCATTTTGCATCTCAATTAGCAACAGCAGTGATGGTTACGTTTTATTGCAGAAACAGAAGGATAAGCAAGCAATTTGCTAAAGAAGAAAACCAAAGGCAACAGTTACAAAACTACTTGGAAATTAAGACATACTTCTAGAACAGCAAGTTATTATTGTCCACTAAAGAGGAGGAAAACAAAGCAATCCATTGACCACCTCTCAAGGCATATGTTAGAAAAGAAGGATCGGATGATAAGAACAAATAGAGCTAAGAAACAAAATTGTTGCGTGCCTGTACCTAAAAATTCAAACATCTTCACAAGTAAGTAAAAAAAAAAACAGTTGGATAATAGAAAACTGAATAGATAATTACAGGAAAACAGGTACATGCTTGAACAAAGAGAGAGTTAAAAGAAAGCAATGGAAAGCAACAGAATAAACAAAAGGAGAAGGACGGTTATTCCAAGATGCTACTTAAAAGGACAAACAAGTGGGAAAATGTTATCCCCCTGTAGCTGAGTTCCAGTGCCTCCCGTGACCAAAATGTCCAGGAGAAAAACTGCCCCATGGTGAGCTCAAACCACAGCAAGGTCACTGCTGAGGTGACAAACCTCAGATAACAGGAAGGTGCTGAATAGGTCAATTTAGCAGAAAGAACACTATATCTTAGCTGAACGGCAACAAATGGGACAGATCCCAGATCTAACTGGGGTCATGTTTCTAAATGCAACCAGATAATGTACCAACCAGTGTTAATGGAAAGGCAAAGCTCTTTTTGCCCTGTGGGTTAACTACAATAACTTTTACCACTTAGATCAGTGATACCTTGATGCTGTAATTACTCACTGCATGTGTCGGTCGATATTTGCAATGTGCTTATTTACTGCCCACTTTCAGGTTGGAAAGCTGCTGTGGAAAGTGCAGATGGCTTGTCCCGCTGAAAATAAATCCATGTAATTTCTTTTTTTTGCTTTTTCAGAGGAGCAAGCAATTTTTCAGCTCTGCTGTATCTTACAGCTGGCTGAGCCTGCAGAATCATGAGCTACAAACATGGAGAAACTCTGGAGGAATTTTGCTGAAACTTAATAATTACTGTTAAATATGCAGCATGTATAGACTCAGAGATAGATCCAGAGAGGGGGAAAAAAAACGCAAACTGTAAGTTGTGTTTAGCTCTGAGTATAAAGCTCTTCATTACATGGATTGAAGTGTTCTAGAAAAAGAAACTGGCCATTTGCTCTGGGTACCTTTGCAGTGCATAAAACTAGACATCAAGAAACTCACTGTCTTTAAACTGCAATTCAATCTTATGTGGCCCCCACATGAGAAAACAGTCAAGTTAAAGGTTAAAACTATCTCCAGCCATCAATGTGTCTTCTCCTTTTCAAAGGTTCAGAGGACACAGAAGAGTTTACAGTGCTGAATGATATTATCCTGTTGTTTACTGCCTCCTTCATGCCAGAGGAACGCTGTGTGTGTGTGTAAGCGTTTGTCTTGCAGTCCAATGAGTGAAAGCTTTTGGGGGCATCTCTTTGCACCGTGTTTGCACAGCACCTATTTTAGAGAAGTTTCTGTCTCAATTTCTAGGATCCTAAATACTACAAATAAATAAAATATTATAATAATAATAATAATAAATAATCAATTCATTACTTCATAGATTTTAGATTACTAAGAAAGGGAGTACAGAAGGTGAAATATTTTGGTATCTTCAACCGCTTTAGCTTGTACTAGAAACAGTCAACGTGTATCAGCTAACAAAAACTTCTACCAATTTGCCTCGCTATCATAATGTTTCTGAACTCAGATTTCAAGACTTGACAGCTGGAAGCATTTTGTATTACCTGTTATGGATTGCAAGTAAGAATGAAATGGGAATAGATGTCATTCACACAAGGGCACAATTTCTCTTGATAATAAATCCGTTTATTTAGGTTTCATTTTTAACATGTATAAAAAGAAATTATAGTTACACCTAAAGGTATGATTTGACTATAGATTTGCAGGAGGGAGTTACAACTTTTTTTTTAAAGTATGAAAGATCTACCTTACACATTTGAAGTAGTGAGTAATCCTTCTTAGTCTTAAAAATGCTAATAATTTTCTATTGCATTAAAAATTTTCAAAGCTTACATCCAACACAGTATGTCATACTCTTAAACCAGCAGACTGATAAAGAACTAATGAGTAGTTTATTAAGGAATAATATTCATGGACAGCATGAAGTATCTTGCAGGTATTGCTGAAAACACTATCACTCCCAATAAAATGCTGTTGAGTCTTCACTATAGTGAGTTTAATATAGCTGACATTGTAATATGACCTGCCATAATAAGTCTATTCCAAATGAATGGCTAAAGTAATAGAGATTGAAAATGGAGTAGTCGCCCAATCTCTGCAAAAATACTTTTTTTTGGCATTGGATGACATTCTGAAAAATGTTTGCATTTTGGAACTAAAATGACTTTTCTTGCCTGTAGCCAGCTGAGTTGGCCCAGAGCTGGTGGGCGAAAGGGGCACTCAGGAAGTTATCTCATGGTAATCTCACTGCAAGGTTGATGCAGAGGGAACTTGCAGTCCAATACAAATAAATAATACATTACTTTTATGTATATTTGAATTGTGTGCAATTTGCTGTTTTACAAAGAGACTTGGCAGGTTCTCATAAACAAACCAGAGACCAGTAACGGCACATTGCCTATGTGCCTCTCTTAGCTGAATTCAGTGTATGACAAAAAGACATGCAAATCTCACTGTTCTTCATATGCAAGGAAGCTACAGAGGCGTAACAAGGGCACATTAAGCCGACAGCTAAGCTGAAGGGACACAAGGAATTATTACAACAGCAAGCTATCTGAATCATGAATGAAATGACAAGCAGCTCTTGGGGAAATTTTTGACAAAACTTTTGTATCAGACGTGCTGATTCATTAAAACCAGAACCATTGGTCTTAACAAGCTTTTGTGAGGAAAGTTGTTTAGCTCCAGGATGGATTTCCTCACTAAAACCGAAGAAGGCAGAAAAACCCGAGTCAGAGGATGCAATAACCCTGAGGATACAAGGGAGATCAGACGAGCCAAGAGTTCAGTGGTGAGGCCATTGTATATGACGATGGCGCAGAACAGTCTAAAGCTTTAAATCAACTTTGATCAACTTTTCTCTGGTTTTCCAAAACACTGGAATAAAATATTTTCACAGTATTAAAAGGTCTCTCTTTCATCCTAGTGAAAGAAATTTTTTTTTTTTAAATTCTAGTATTTGCACAAAAAAGAAATTTTCTTTTGGTAAAATGGAAATGGAATTCTGTTCCAGTTAGCCATAAGAACTCTGTGGATTGCAAATGTATTAATGAAATAAGTGGAAGGTATAACCAAATGCGACTCTGTCTTTTTTTTCAGGTTTTTTTCAGTGTCTTATGTGGCAGAACATCGTGTCTCTGTGTCCTCATCTAGAATGCACATAACATGGTGGCACAGTTCATCCTGCTAAAGTTCTAGAAATAACAAGGAGTCATATGTCTGTGTGACAGATGGTAAAACTTCCTTATGTAATTTCTGCAATTTGTGATGTATTTTGTTAAAAGACAGTGGCTGAGAAGAAGGGTGGAAAGGTTGCCTCTATTCCTCACTCTGCCACTTTCTTTTGGATAAAAAGTCTCTCAAAGGAGGGGAAAAAGATGCGTCCCTCTTAGGAATAACTGGAAAAGTCCAACAGAAATGCAAGGCAAAATGCCTGTTGAAAAACACAGCTAGTTTCTCCTGAGAAAACCTGGAAACCTCTTGCGAGGAGTAGAGGTCTTTCTTCCAGTGGATGGATTGTTTAGCCTCAGAGATACCATAAGAATATTTTCCTAGGTGTTCAGGAGACTGAGTAGAGTTTTTCACACCCATGAAATCACCGTGTATTGCATGACAAGGAAGTAAGCTTGGGAAAAAGTTCTYATGCTGCAAAGGGATGGGGAAGATTTGTTTCCAAACCTATTTTTCAGCTGTCTCACAAAGTAAATATATGTTACAGTCTTGAGACCTAGCTTAAGAGATGGGAAGCCCTTAGTAGGTATTCTTTAAAGAAAAAGTGGACAGACCATCAAATCCATTTTGAATAATCATTTTTAATTTTATTATTAACTAGTACACTTAAGGAAATCCCTATCCCCCATACAAGTGCTGACCACCCTTTTCTCATATTTGGCCAACTGATGAACATAACTGTTAATTGAGAGCAATTTCTTCAGTATCTGGCTTGAAATTTCTGACTCTTTTTCAGACCTGAAGATGATCTTGCCTATTTGAAAGACTGTTCTCCCCTGAGCTCTGTCAACTGCTTTAATAAAAGATTGCATTTCTCCTTACAAATCTTACTCCTCTCTCATTATCAGTTGTTTTATCTTCTCGGTGGAATGTTCCTTTTGCACTGTGCTTCCCAGTGTATCATTGTGCCTCCCACCTACCTCATGTTCCTGCAATTAGTGCAACCCAGACAGGAAATACTGGGGGGGGGGTGGTCCACACCAAGATGACCTTGTCCTGATAAGTAATCTGGGTGCTAAAGAGAAATGTTTTTTGTTTATCATACCATGTACTGTTGTATCATCCAGTTAATCATTTGCTATTGAACTAACTCTGAATTCATGTTTTCATGTAATACACAACTTCCAAAGTCAGGGTCCAGTTCTCTGAGAACTTGCTTCAGTAAAAATGAAGAATTATGTGGCTCATTTTGACTAACTTCACCATGTGAACTGACATCAGCAGTACATCTTGGCAGATGTCTTGGCTTTCAAACACATGTGTGAAGCAAGATCAGCAAGTCTTCATTTCTTAGGGGATATTCAGAAGTATTTAGTAATAGCTCAAATGTTTCAGCATTTTCACATTCAAAGGAAACACAGTTTTAACATGGCTGAGCATTCACAAATCCTGCTCTGAATATGGTAGATCATTTTTATGAGTAACAATATTAAGTCTGGGTACCTTTCTTATCTTTAAATAGCACATACTACATAGCATTCAATTTTCTGTATTTGTCTTCAGAAAAAACTTCTGATATGAAATTGTTTTTCATTGAGCTCCTTCTTGAAAATTTGTTTGCCCTGATGATATCAATGCATCGTATAACCTTGAAAATAACTCCCAACAATGGCATAGTATAGTGCTTACTTGCACATTAAAAACCTACACTACAGTTTTATCCTATGTACATATTACATGTAAATACAGTATTTGTTTATATGTCACCAGACATATGTCTAAGATGGCAAACATTCCAAAACAGATAATGAATATGACATTGTAGTTACTTTAAAACAGCATCATAAACTGGCATTAGTGCAGCTATAAATGAATCATGCAAGAAAATAAAATTATGAATAAAATTCACAATCACTATAAATGAAATTGTATCTTCTGCTGCAGAAGTTGCTCTATTAGTTGCAGTGCTCAATGAAGTAACTTAGTAAACAATGTCAAATCTAAAGGTAAATACACAGTTTATTCTACATTCCGTGATTTAAGATGGATTAAGGCTTAGAGACAGCTATATCCACCAGTTCTCTGCTACCTATATTTTTCTGCTCTGCAAAATACATTATTTTTCTCTCACCAAAATAAATTGTAACATTTTCCACTTCTCTGTCACATACAAAATGCTCCTACCTTCTTAAGATCAGGGTGGAATTTGTGCCATCCAATGTTGCCTACGTGAGTCATTGCTCTACCCTCTGTTCCTCAAAGTGAGTCAGAAATCTCTCTTTGTCTCTTCTTGTGAACCAATATCAAATTACATGCTTCTGGAGTCACTCTGTGCACTGAAACTCGTACCCTTTGTTCTGCCCTGCATGGCCGGGTTGCTCCACACCTCAGCGCAGAGCTTCTCCCCAGGCCAGTTGTGCTGCGCTGTCACTATGCGAGCAGACTGAGCAGGGTCACCAGGTATCAGTCACAGCTCTGCCACATCTCAAATACCTCCTGGCAAAGGGTTTTGAAGGAGGAGTAAAACTGAAAGCCAGGCAGCTCCTCAGACAAGAATGTGCAGTGGCTAGGAAAGGGGTAGTACCGTGGCAGCGGGTCTGGAGGAGGCAACATTGCAAAGGGAAGGCCTGGGAAAGCAAGACCAGGGGGTGACCGGGGAAGGCATTTACTAAACATAGTATCCATAGCTGAATGGACTGTTTTTTCCTGGACTGATCTGTAAGAAAAAGAGGGAGAAATATCAGGGAGGAGAGGAGGACAGGGAGAATAAAAATCTAGGAATGAGATACTGAGACCAACGAAAGCGGGAAAAACTTGAGGGATGGGAAAAGATTGTCTGTGATTTCATGTCACATCAAATGTGGATATTATTCCAGTATGCAAGAAACCAATGACGATAATTATTCTATAGYATGTCTCTTCTTTGTGTTTCTGCCTTTTCAATGAGCTAGCCAGTAGGAATAGATTGCTGCTGCACATCTTTCCCCCTCTGCCTCTCTACTTGACAACATAGCCTTAAGAAGAGGAATGATCCTTTACAGCTCCCCAAGACCAACATTTTTGTCTCCCATCACAAAATAGTGCAGTAGCCATAAACCGCAAGCGTGTTTCTCCTGCTATTCTCACCATTTGACTTTCTGACTTACCCACAGTATCTGGCAGGGCAACAGAATAGCTCAGATGCTGAGTACAGATCCTCTCTCCCTGAGAGGAATGTCTATCTCCCTCCTGTCCACCTTGTCAGACACTTACTCCAGCAGACCTTTTAAGGAGTCTATACATTATATCTATTGCATGGCTATAAGATATCCAGACAGTATTAATGCTTTGCATTTTGAGTGTCTGTGTTGATTTTGTGTGTTTTAATAATGTGTAAATCAAACCGTATTCTAGATTATTAAGGACATAAAGATGCAATACCCCTTTCCAGTACAGCAGTTAATCAGGCTAAGACACAATCTAATGCATAATCTCTGTATTACTGATAAAATATTGACACAAATGGATGGTATTCCAAACCRGTCTAATCCTTTAGGAGGCTAAGTGCCCTCAGAGGTGCTCAGCAGACTCCACTCCAAATGAAATTAGTGAGCCTCTGAGACCCAGCACTTCATAGGACCAAATCCTTTAACTACGTTATAAATGCCTTCTACAAAAATAGTAATGGAAAAAAACAACAACCAAGCCTTCTCATTATGCTAATGTAAATGAGTAACAGATTGGCAGCAGTGCGCAGATAGAAGTCTGTGAGGCAACGAGTGAGACTGCTGGGTTACCGGGGACAAGGGATGTAATTGAGGATAAGATACTGCAGAGAAGCCAAGGGCTACACTGTAAATTGCTTACTCATGTGGCTAGTCCTACTGAAGTCTTCTGAAGTTAGCAATACTACCCAAGGGAGTGAATACTCATTCATCTGAAACTGAGGCTGTATGAGCCATTCTTTGCTAGGAGACTGCACTCTTGCTCTTTCCTGGGTCACTTTGCCAATGCCAAGCTGCTCCCCATCTTGTGCCAGTATATATGTTTGTATGGCCACATAGTGACTTGGATTAATAAATCAGTCTCTCTAGGTGGAACAGAGACCCAGACATTTTATTTGGGGATAGATCCAGGGCCCTGGATCATCTCCTTGACTTGGTTCACTGCATGAACAGATGTGTTGGCACCGGGGAGAGGATGGACAGACCAGATTGTAGTAGATACTACAATTTTGCAGTCAGCTTCCTTGGGTAAAACTAGACTGATGCCAAAGAGCCAGTTTCGTTGTCCACTTCTCCTCTTCTCCCACTGCCAGCTATGCATCCCACCTCCCCCTTTGTGAGCACAGCTCCTTCAACAGGTATGATTAGACTTAAAAGAGGGATAGGAGCCCAGCCAGGACCACTGTTTCAGCAGGAATCTGAAACCAGCTGGGAAACTGAAGAAGGAAGGAGGTGGAAGGTGAGAAATGCTTAAGCTGGCCATAGCAGTACAGCTGCTGAATGTAAAACCACGGACACCGCAGGGCTTTATAACTTGATACTAAATTATTCTTTTGCATTCATCTTTAGCACAAAAATTGTTGGAATAGATTTCTGTCAAGGAGCTTCTCTTTCAGGAAATTAAAGGGAAATTTTATTTTGCTACCTCAATTTCTCCTAAGGGGGTGCTGTAAGAAATTCAAATTGTATTAACAAATCATCAGGAAACACATCTCCAGGTTTAGGCAATATGTGTTCCACAGGTGTGGAAGAATAAAGTGTTCAAGCTACTAACTACAATATTTGATCCTTATAATGGTATTTATTATCAGGAGTTAATGCATACAAAATACTGTCTCTGCCACATAACACAGGTGTAGAACTCATTGTTCCAAGGCAATACATAGCTCAGAAGTTTAGGAAAACGTTCAGAAATTGATGAGGCATTTCTCACAGCATATTACCAATAACCTGTAATTACTAAGGGGAAGAAGGAATTTCTAGAATAATTTGAAATGTACAGGTATGAAAATCAAAACTCCAACAATAATGCACCAGCCAGCACTGACTGGTACACAAAACCATTTTAAGATTTCTAACCTTGAAGCTGATTCTCACAGCAGCTCAGCCATAGAACTCTCTTGGATGAAGAAATATGTCTTCTGGCACATCCTTAGGTCATTACATGCAGTGTACTTTAGATTACAATGATTAGTAAGTTCCAGATTTTCTAAAAATTCTTCAAGTCAAACAGTCTGTCTTTTGATAATTCTTTATCTTAAAAAGACAGCTCTAGGCTCAGTGCTTCCATCGGATAAAAATGTAACCCTTTGGCCTGAAAAAACAGCTGTTGCTCAGATAAGTATGTCCTGTATACAATGATAGCCTTTTGTTGTTACTGCTGATAAGGAGGTAATGCCCTAGAGGATAAGCAAAGCATTAAAGCAGGTAAATTTCTGTAAAAAAAAAAAAAAAAATCATTTTCTTTTGAGCACTTTATTGTGTCGTTGTTCAAGTCAGGCATGCCTGCATCTTACCCTGAAGCATCTGGCACTAGCGTCAGGGGCTGGTCACTGACTTACAGCTATTCCTAAAGAGTTAATGGAATATCAAAAATTAGATTCTCCTTTATGATATAACACTCGAGACTTTTTTAAACATCAAAAGCATATCTATAGTTTCTACATCATCCATTATATAAAGGAGGACAAACCTGAGAGAGAGTTTTGCCTGTGTACAGAAGCAGCAAGAGACTTCTGAAGGTCATATTACCCTTAGTACCTTCTCAGAGCTTCTTTTAGCATTGGTGGGATGACCTAAATTTCAAAGGGCAAATTACATCTCCTAAACTGTCTCCTAAGCCTCCTATTATTGCCACAGGTACAATCTTCTGCTTGATTATTTCAATATTATATGATAATAATTCAGACTTTCATAAATAAATAAACCTCTCAGAAGACTGCATTTAAAAAATCATAAAGAAAACACCAGAAAAAAATCAAAGCCATTGTTCTTTGTACTACAAGTTATGAGTATGACTCCAAAGCAACAATCTTTACTTATGGGGGGATGGCAAGGGTAAGAACAGAAGAGAGTATTGCAAGACAGCTCTGCCTCACCCCCAGCTGCCCAGCTGGTGTGTAAGGTTCACATCAGGACCTGCTCTGTTACATGTGGGCATAGCAAAGAATACACTGGGAAGCCAAAATACTTGATAAAAGTGTGTCAGGGTCTGAATTTATAGGCTTTCCATCCCCTTAGTTTTTCATCATATCACCTAAAATTAGACTGAGCTCAAGGTGGTTATGCTGGTTTAATCTTTTCCCCTCTTCTTCCCTCCATAATTAGGATATACCTCTTAATTAGGATAAACGTTTTTCCCCCGTCTTCCATAGGTACATAAATATCTCCTAGTTGTCTGCTACACACACTTCTGCTTCAATGAGATATATAACTCTCATTCCTCCCTTTGGTAGCTACTTAGCTTTCTCCAATAAGGAGAAAGGTAACTTGTTTCCAGGACCAAGCATATAGAAACTTTATTTTCGTGTTTTTCTGCTTTTTAGCAGGCAGTTATTCACCATGGTTTTAGTATTAGTGTGCTGCACTTGTGCTTTTAGGATGGTTGTATCTTCTATAAAGGTGATGATGAACACCTGCTATTACAGTGTACTGTAATACTCAATCTTTAACTATTCTACATCTTTATTTAGCTATATGAAGCACACCTCTGAAGTGCTTGAGAGGAGTATGCCATACGACTTAATCCATCTGCCCTCTGTAGACCTTGAATAGTTTCAACCCATTAGCATCCAAGCATACCTGGACTGAACTGGGGCTCACCACTTATCAACTCTCAGCCACATCCGTCTCCACTACCACGCCGTCCTTACTCACCTGCTTTGCAACACACAACTTATTACTAAGGGAACCCACACATGTTTGAAATGGAGTTATACTCTGCCAACAAACTGAGAGGAGGGGAGAGGAAGGTCTTTTCTGTGATTTGATTCATAATGGTCTTCTGAAAACAAAATGAAAGTTCAATTCTGTATGTTAGTGCCCAGCATCCCGTTTACTTGGAAGGTTTACAGAGATCTACTTCCAACACCCTCAACAAAATGAATGATTTTTATTAAACACAGAAAATGGCTGCATTTGGGAAAATATCTAACAACTGGCTGTCTACCTGTAAAGCCAGCTGTTTAAATTATCTGAAAGGCTACTACTTCAGCATATGTTATAGCAGAGAATTATCCTGAATACATGTGTGGACAGACAATTGCATAGTCAATATCCAGTCCTTAAAATCCTCAGATTATAGAGTTATGGTTATAAGTTAATATTTTTGCTGAAACATTCAGATGCCAGTTTTCTTTACTGTTCTCCCTCATACCTGAATTTTCCTATTGCAACAACTGAGCGAAATTGCCATTTATTCCAGAGAGAGTCTATATGTTAATCCTTCCATGATTCAGTTTTAATAGAAACTGACAAATATTTTGTGATTTCAAAAAATAATGATGGATTTTTCCAAGTTGTTATAATGCAAATGTACTTGCTTGAGGTGAAAGATTTGGGGTCTTGAGGGGGACAGGAAACACTGTCACTCTTCAAGCATGAACAAATGCGCTGAATCTATCCTTTATTTGTGTTTTCAGCTTAAGTACTTGTGGATTGCTTGACCCAACTAATTTCTACAAATAAACTGTTTCTGAGAAAGAAATTATTGTGAACTTGTTTTGAACCAAATTTGGAAGGTACATTCAGTTTCAGTAATTCCTTAATGATTTCTGTAAGGAAAGTTACCTTTTGGGGATGTTTTTAAAAAGATAATAGGAAAAGAATGAGAAACTGCATTAGATGTGATTGTGGCTGGGGAAAAATGGGAAAATATAAGGATCATTAGTACTGTATTAGTCGTGGTTTAACCCCAGCCAGCAACTAAGCACCACGCAGCTGCTCGCTCGCTCCCCCCAGGTGGGATGGGGGAGAGAATCAGAAGAGTAGAAGTGAGAAAACTCATGGGTTGAGGTTAAGACAGTTTAACAGGTAAAGCAAAAGCCGCGCACGCAAGCAAAGCAAAACAAGGAATTCCTTCACTACTTCCCATCGGCAGGCAGGTGTTCAGCCATCTCCAGGAAAGCAGGGCTCCATCACACATAACAGTTACTTGGGAAGACAAACACCATCACTCCAAACATCCCACCCCCCCACTTTTGTTCTTCTTCCCCCAGCTTTTATATACTGACCATGACATCACATGGTATGGAATACCCCATTGGCCAGTTGGGCTAGCTGTCCTGACTATGCTCCCTCCCAGCTTCTTGTGCACCTGGCAGAGCWTGGGAAGCTGAAAAGTCCTTGACTAGCAGACTACTTAGCAACAACTAAAAACATCAGTGTGTTATCAACATTATTCTCACACTAAATCCAAAACACAACACTATACCAACTACTAGGAAAAAAAAAACCACACAACTCTATCCCAGCTGAAACCAGGACATTATCAAAAAAATTGACAGTACAATACTGTAACCATATCAAATCTACCCCCTTATGAACAGTAAATAACAACCAAATGTTAAATATGTAGGGAGATATAATCATCCCTGCATTTGAAAAATATAGGAAGATACTCACAGTGTTCTGAAGACTGTGGGGCACAATTACAAAGAATTTAAATAATCTGTTTAATCCTGGGAACCAGCCCCAGGAAAAAAATATCTGGCTTAAAGCAGTCTTCCCAGGTTTCTCAAGATCACAATACCAACACTTTCTTACAGTGCCTTAGTCACTGTGGGAAAATGTACCTTTAGCAGACTCTACTTGAGTAACACTGGTATTTATGTTTTGTAGCTTGTAAGGAGTTAGAACTCATGGAAAAAATGGAGCATCATCTTGTCTCATGCAATTGTTTCCTCCCTCCCTCCTCCCCCCACCCCCACTTTCATGATAAAACTTGTTTGCCAACAATATCGGCTTAAAGAATGAGAAACTGCTCAGGAACAGAAACTGCTCTGGAGTAGAAACTGCTGGCTGCTAGCTGCTGTACTCCAGCTCCAGACATGTCTGGGTCTCTTCTTCAGCTATGCTGACACAGTTCTCAGTGCAGAGAATTAACACATGAGATCAAGGAACAGATCCAGATTATTTTTGGTTGGTTGRCTTTGGTTTTGATCTGGATCAGTTCCCCATTTAGCTGCCCAAAAATTTGATCTGTCAGCCTAATTTGTTCCTTAGCATATTGTAGAACAGGTACAATGGTAAGTGTGAAAGAATGAGGCGGAGAGAGAAACACCTTCAAATAGCATTTCTGGAGAGACTGAGTATCATGAAAGTGGACCAGAGAGTTACCTGAATGCTTTTGTTGCCTACTAGAACTACTATTGACTCCTTACGATAACAGAGTGGATAATAGAATCATTAGAAAACAGATACTCTCTTTATGGCCTTAGAAAAATAACCAGGCAAGCTAAATAAAAGAAATCCTCCCCTCCTCTTCCTTCCCCTTCCCTCCAAAACATAGCCTCAGAAGTCTCCCACTTGCAAACAGGTCTTTTAAGGTCACTTCCTTCCTCTTTCTCCCTTTCCTTTGGAGTAAAGGCAAGAAATGAAAATGAGCCTTTCACACTTAAAATGTCACCTCAGTAACTGCTGCTATCACAAAAAAAATCATTCTGATAGATTTCATACGTCTTTCTCCTTAGACAAACATTTCAGATGCAAACATTATTCATACTACTTAAACAGAGTATATGGTTTAAAAAAAAAAGCCTTTTTCAGTTTTTCTGAAGTCAAAAGGAGTCATGTACCATTCAGTTTCTTGACAGCAAGCAGTAATGAAAAGATATTTGTAGCTTATACTTTATTTTTGACAGGACAAATACTGGTGCTGCAAATAGCTCTGAAAACACATCAGACGTGAAAATGTGCAATTAAATCTCTTTGAAGTGTCTGGTAATGACAATGAAACAAATTCTGCAGTAATAGAAAATCTATCCATAGGTCCTTCTACATCCTAAGACCCCTTGAAAAGCATTTATCTATGTGAGTTGGTGCATCACAACCTTGCTGAGCATAGCATTTCATCAGAACAGTCCTAGCGAGTTTTAATGGACCTTAGAGTAAGAATGCTTAATTAATTTAAAATGCATAATTTTGAATTCAGAAGAATAGTTGAATCATAAATAGAAACTGAGATGAAAGATCATGATTAATTTGAAGTCAGCTACAATATGTGTTGATTAGTATGGAATTTGGCATGCCTGGCCATCAAAAACCAGGGTTCTTGAATATGAGAGGGATACCAGGAAAGGGAACATATGAAAAGCTAATGCATAAAAAATGAAGACACTTCTGAGAGAGTGAACAGATTTGGAATTTATTTTTGAAGTGCATTGGAAAAACATCACAAAATCAGACTCATAGGAAAGAATAAATACAGTTGTAATTTATCTACTGAAGGTCACTTTGCATTTCAGACACTTGCTTTTATATTTCCTTTTCAATATACTTAAAAATTTACATTGTTTTTTTTTGTAAAACACCAATGCCAAAATAAATGTACTTGTTAGCTTTTCTTTTAGGCAAGAATAGGGCAGTGACATTATATTTTTTTGCTGTCAAACCAAGAGAAAACCTGAAAGACATAATTAAGAACACTATTAAGAAACATATTTGTAAAATTAAAACTATTGCAAATTTTTGAAGAAAATTGCATTTGTAGGGAACAAAACCATAGATTCTTCCTTTAAAATGACTTATGAAACATATTATTATTTTGTAATCCCCTGTCTTAGATACAGTTAAACATGAAAACCTAACTTTAAAAATGTTCTGATTATTCAAGCTATGTACATAGACAAAAGATTAGGTGGAAAGTTCTGAATGAACATAAAAAGTCTAAAAAGTTATTCTAATTTTTTTTGCATTTTAATCTAAATCACCACAGTGTGACATAACCTATATTTTAAGAGCTGTGTGGCTTTAAAATAGTATACTCTTGTTACATACTGTCATCTTCAGTTTTTCTTACAATAATGGTTTCCTAAAGGAAAAAAAGGAAATGTGAAATCGGTGCTTGCTACAGTGATTATCATTAAAAATTCAACAGTGTTAGCAAATTCTTCACAGTTCCCAATTGTTTTGTATTCAGAATACATGAAGAAAAAGCAGCTCAGGTGATATTTACTGGAACTCTTGTTAAAAATTGGGTTTTTGATATATGACTACCATACTTAAAATGCTACAGCCTTCCATGAAGACTGTGTTGAAACTGCGATGAAACAGTGTTGCTATTGTGGCTACAGCATGAAAAATTTAGGGCCAGACCTAGAGGTCAGCTTTGGTACATGAAATGAACTTAGAACAGAGTCGCAGAAATGCATTTTTAATACCTATTTATCAATTTCATTTTGATATCTACTTTTGCACTACCCAGGCACCTAAATTTGGGTGTTTATGCACAACTCACAGTTTCAGGAGTTAACCTTTTTATCCTGCTGAACTTCTGCTGTGATGTAGCCCTGAGTCAGAGGGATATCGGAGTACCCTGAGCTGCCGCCTCTGTTGAGAACACACAACAATCTCTGCACATCAGTCACTGCACATCAGTAACAACACTGCATCCAGGACAAGTCAGGCAGATTTTAGAAGCGGCAGAAAGGTCCGCCTGCTGTTCACATCATAGTTTTGTGCCCATATGAATCCCCTTCTCCTCCGCCTTCCCACAGGGTAGGAGAAACAATCTTTACTCTCTCTTCATGCTGGGAAGATTTCATAACTACTACTGCAGCTTCTGGTGAGAGCAGTCTAAGAAGGTTGTAGATGAAACTGAGTATGAGACTTTCTACTTCTTTGTGAAGCTGTCTTATGCCTTCAAGAAGATCGGACTTGTGGGGAAAGAACAAAAGGCAGAGGAGGTACTATTCCGTGTTGCAGAATTTAGGGGCACTGAGCTAGAAGAAAGTAACCCTGGTTTTCAGCTTCTGAACTCAAGAATATGTCTGCTTTTATCTTGAGATTAAGTAATATAAATGCATGAAGTATTCTGAGTATCCAGCTTCTGCTCAGTTTGAGGAATTTCATTGAAAGAAAAATCCAGGTACCGATTCTTTAGAAACCCTTATTTGAAAACCCAAGCCAGGTTCTTATCCTTAGTAGATGACTACTAGGGGATGCCCAAATTACTAGTCACATGAACTAGCATTTAGAGGCAACATAATTTCTGTATTGCTTAAAAACTTCACTCTGGTTCCTCCAGACGTAGCTAAGATCAAACAATTAATTTTAGGTACTGCAGTGTCATTGTTGTAAGTGTTTATGCAGTTTATTAGGATCACAAATCTGCAGGTTGAGGCTCAGATGCAGTCTGAAGTGTAGGTGCTCAACTGGAACAGTATCATGAACATCCATCAAGGGCAAACAAAACCAACAAATATTGCCCTCTAACTTTACGTGCACGCAAATGACTGTGTGGGTATAACCCCAACTTGCTTCCTCCAGAACAAGAAAAATGACTATAGGATTGAGGACAGCTGCAATTAAGAGTGCTTGTCCTCCCACCTCCTGCTTGGACTCTGGGCATACAGCCATACAAATTATGGCTGCCTCCTGTGTAGGTGCCTACATTTGGGGGAAAACATCTCTCCTCCGTTTAGCACATTTGTTCAAAGCTGAGAGAATTTGGCTGAATGCTGTTAACTGTAATCCTAAAAGAACAAAWGCAGCTGCATGTAGCAGGTACTATCTTTTATACTCAGACTAATTACAATACATGATAATACAGGCAAGCTTTAGAAAAGATAAGAAAAATTAGCCTTGAGTTGAATTCTCCAGAGATTATTTTAGTGGAAGTAACCAGACTAACAATATATCTGCAGTCTCCTTGGCTTCCTTTTTGGGTTATTTTATTATGATTTATTTTATAAAGACTGGAGTAATGCAATTAATAATTTTGTCAGAAATTAACACAGATCAATCATACTTCATAACAAAACGAGCATAAGTCTCTTCTTTCAAAGTAATATTTACACTTGAATATCTGTAGAGCTCTACTTTCTAGAATATTAAATTTGCATTCAAATACCTGATTATCCATAATGTATATCTTTATGGCTTTACACAGAGAGTTGGCATAAGCTCTTCATTATTGCAGTATAAGAACATTTGGCATAAAATATTCCCTTTAGTCATAACTAAATTTTAAAGCAAGTAAACATAGCAGTCTTAAGGAAAGTAACTAAATTGTACTTATCCAAGGAAGAGGTGTGGAAAAGCACAGATGACATGGAATAGTACCATCTTTTTATTGTGCTTTATTAATGTGACAGTTGAGCAGTGAACCGTGCAGTATTATCACTGCTGAGTACCACCTTGAGATTTAACAAAATGTCACATGTTATAGTGGCAGCATTTCGTATTATGATTTCAACTCTGGAGGTCCGGTGCTTCATCTCATTCTGTATAGTTATTGGTGGTCTTACACTTTCATGATAAACTGCTTATTGCACTGAAAGACAGAAACAACTATATTGCAAGATACTGCATATTAAATTTGAAGTGATGGGCCTGAAGGCATCAAAGATTGTTTGATCCCATGCGTTTTTAACAAAGATCTTCAATTTTCTCTAGAGTATTGAGGTTTTGCCTTCATAAACAGTTAGGAGGGAAGGAGAGGTGTAGAAAACACTTCTTGGTGTGTCCTCATTGCCATGCTCTGTTATGCCTACCCACCCACTGAACATTTTCCCTATTTAATAGTTTGGTGGGCTGCATGCCACACTCCTTTTGATGTTCTTTTGAGTTTTGTCAAATATTAGTATTCTTTTTCCTGCACTGTGTCTAGAAGCCACTGACACAGATGAATTTACATGACTTTTCTCATGCCATCATATGACCCTTCTGCACAACTGTCAAGTTTCAGAAGAACTGCTGGACATCATAGATAAAAAAGGGTCTCAGCATCATCAGGCTGGTCATACTGGCCAAAAAGTTTTAGGAATGTCCTGTGAATTCAAATCGTTTCAGTGTGTTGGAACTGGATTTAGGGTAACTGCACCATGGTTAGTAAACAAGACAAGATACAACTACATTTATCCTATGAATAAAGGATTATAAAGTACTTAAATTATTTAGTTTCTTAAATTCAGATGATCTTCTTAATCTGAGTAGGAGTCTGAATGGTTAGGAAAGGAAGATTTTTTTTATTGTTCTGCCAGAACAATACAGAAGCACTAGCTTTGTGCTTCATGTACACCCTGAAGAGATTCAACTCAGTCATCATGCAACTTTCCTTAACATTGCATAAATCATACAAAATTAGAAATAAAAAGATTCTCAAAAGAAGGTATTATAAACTGTGAAAAACATATCGTATATCGCACTGCAACTCCTGCTGAATTGCAGGTACTTTTGAACGTGAATTATTTCATTGGAGAAAATGTTCAACCACAAGTTATTCTATCTACCAAGACTCTTCTTCTTCTCGGCTTTGGAAGAAACAGATATAAGCACACTGTTTTCAATCAACTTCCTTAAATTCCTAACCTCACAGATGCAGAATACACCTCTGAAGGTTTTTGAAAAGTGTTGAGACTGAAAGAAGAGCTCTGTGAATACATGTTGAATTGATCCAAATAAAATTGCATGTATAAATCTACCTCTGTCTCTCTGGATTCTAAAACAGGAGAGTAACAAGAACTAGTCCAAAACAGAGGATGGCTGTGACAGAGTCAGACAATAATCCATAATTTTTAATATTTTGAGTCATGAGGGAAGAAAAATTATTCCAGTCTTGTGCAGAGTACTTCACAACCCTACACTGAATATAAGTCCAAGGAAACCTCTTTTTAAGTGGTTTTGCTCATATTTTCTACACAGAGGTGATTTTCACCATTGGGATCTATGGATTAAATAAATTTATGACAGAGGAAATATTGCTATATCTTAAATGTAAACATAAATTAATTTTGTACCGGGTTCATGCTTCACAACTCATATGGTGATTTATGTGGTTAATTTCCTATTTAATACAATAATTTAACTAAAAAGCACAGCCTAAATTATAAATTGAACTGTAATATCTACTTGTGATGTTCATTGGTCATTGAAAATAATTCCATACTTATTCTTGCAAATTTTATCATTAATTTCTTAAAAAATCTGTTACAAGTTAAGATTTTGGTACAACTATGAAAGGATTAGAGATTTATGAAAATTAGGAAACCTTCCACAGTTATTTATATAAAATGAAAGCATATGTTGGCTATACAGACACATATTTTAGGTCTTATACCCAGCACCAACTGCCTGGGATATGGAAGAAGCTCTTCTACAAGCAATTTATTCTCTTTTTCAGTTATGGAGTTTTTTGCACTCCCTGTGAACCAGTGAATACTGAGAGAAGATACTTGACGTAATATTGCTAGTGGTAAATCTCCAAAATCAATAGAATAACTTTAGGCATGAATTTGACCCAGTAAGGTTTACTGATCCACTGAAGTTATTGACCTAACAGAACAGTGCAGTCTTGCTTTGACTGGATATTTAATAAAGCACCAAAATTTGCTTCAATATTGACCACCAATTTGAGCTGATAGTTCAGATCATGGCTTATTAATTGATTTTAAATATCATATGTTACTGATTAAATCTGAAGGCTTTGAGCAACAACAATTCATGTAGGATCATAGGGTAGCTCATGTTGGAAAGGAACTCAAGAGATTGTATTGTCTGACTGACCGCTCAAGTGGGGGGATCAGACCAGGTTTCTCAAGACCTTATCGAGTCAGGTCTCGAAAACCTGTAGGGATGGGAATTGCACATCGTCTTTTGGCAAACTGATCCACTTCTAGACTGTCCTCACAGTGGAAAATGTTTTCCTTATATCCAGTCTGATCCTCTCTTGTTCAAATTTTGGTCATTGCCTCTTGTTTTCCCATCATGCACCACATGTACAGTAGGGCACAAAACTGGATGCAATATTCTAGATGTGATCTACCAAGTGCCGCATAGAGGGGGATAATCCCTTCCTTCAATATACTACTGTGCCCCGACTAATACAGCCCATGAGGCTGGTGGCCATCCCTACTGTTCACGTGCTGCTGGCTCACCAGCACTCCCACAGCCTCTTCCACAGAGCTGCTCCAGGCCAGCAGTCCTCAGGCTACACGTTGTTGTAAGGAATTATTCCTTCCCAGATATAACAGGTATATTGGCCATTGGCTGAGAGTAGTTAGAAAGGTAGATTGGCATAAAGAAGAACTCTGATAATTTTTTCTGCTGTCTTTTTTGACTTTGACACTTCCCAGTCTCTCTTCTTTCCATTCTTCTGTGTCTGTTTCTTCTGAATTTATTTGGCCAAAATGCCATTTTAACATTCATTCTCCTATTCAGCTGTTGCTTGGATTTTTTTTCACTCAGTAATGAATTGTAACCAAGTAACCATTTCATTAATTATATATATTTGTGTACATATATATGTATGTACCTGTAATTGGTATGATCACTGTTGTCAAAATGTACAAGGAAAAATATGATAGACTTTTTTTTTTTAGTAGTAGGGAAGAGCTTTAAATTATTTAAATTCATTTTCATCTTGAGCTGGGTGCAAACTAATGAAAAGTCTGAGGTGTCAGGACTTCTGGGAATGAAAAATGTGCCTGTGGAGCTCTGAAATATATACAGGAGATCGCTAAAAAGAGCAGGTTTGTTATCTCTGGATACCTAAACTAGAATTCACTTTATGAGGGTCTGAATCTCCACGGGTGTTCTCAAGGTCCCTGAAGACTGAAAGAAAAGTGTTGAAAAACACAAGATAACTCAGATTAAAATCTCTGTCACTGAGATCCCATCCTCCACTATTGTAAAGGAGACCTTTATTACTGGCTACCGCAAATATCTGATGTATTCTCCTGTTTTTATGAGCTAATTCCCCCTTTTGTTTTCTCTTTTAATCATTTTGTTAAGTGTCCTCTCCTGACTTTAATTTTTGTTATAAACATTTTAATTTTTTTTAATTCTGCAATTTATCCTGTATCCAACAAATATTATCTCAATCATACAGCATTTTCTGCTACTGAGCGAGGCAGCACAGATTCCACAGACTTGCACATAAAAGCAGAATTTGATCCTAAATTTGCTTGATGGGGGAGGCTGGAGGGGGTGGGTATTAAAAGAAATACCTCAAATGCTGCAAGTATATGTACTAATCTGAGCTTGAGTGATATCTTCTTACCTTTCTTTTTTATTTGTTTGCTCATGTACACATCTAAACTTGAAAAGAAATAACCAGTATTAATAAAGATGAATTTATCTATGAAAGATCTAATAGGATTACAAGATATGGAAAAGCTAAAATATTTTATGTTAAAATCTTTTACGCTTACTTTTACTTTTACCAGAGTACTGGAATTACTCTTAGTTCACAGCAGTATAGCTATTTCTTATTTTTGCCAATATTCCCTGTGCCACTCAATGTTGCCTGGAAATTTGTATGTCCCTGCATCAGAGAAAAATATATTGTGTAATGTTTACATTTAGTAAAACTCACTTCTGGGCAAATTAGTCAGCTATGTATTCACTCTTTTGAAAACTTTGGTTTCTATTTCGTAATTACATTCAATTCCGCTAAATATCCATAGTAACGTCAAGAGGAAAAAAACATAAATATTTCTTTGTTCTGAAAGAGTTTTCACCTCCATCTGAAATATATAGATTTTTTTTTTGCTGTGAACAGAAACACCTACTGGAAGAAAAAATATTGGAAGAAAGATTCTGATTAAGCAGAGGGTTTTTTTCCCTTAGACCGTATTTTGGCAAAGTATAATTTTTAATCCAGTTCTAAAATATCAAAACTGATTCAGTTTCCAAACTTCCTTGTAAAACTTTTCAAATAGTGTAACTGCAGTTTGGTTATTACAGCGTAAGAATACTGGATTAGCACTGAAATGAACTGTGTTATCTAATAGGTCTTTTTCATACCTACCTCTAGTACTCTATTATGACAACCTAGGATAATACTTATGCTCACAAAGAAGAGTTACTTACTTAATGGGCTGCCTTAATTTTCCAAAATTGTCATTTATTAATGTACATAAAATTATTTTCTGCTGATGTCACATTATCCATATGAATATAACCATGCCTGAATACCATTCTTGTGTTCTTTACATTCTTTCACTGGGCCTAATTCTGACTTTCTCATCCCAACCAATCTCTCTCATTATTTTTTTTTCTTTTGCAGGGAAAGCCAACTTCATATTAGACTAGTCAGAAAAATAATTATTATTATACTTAAACTTCATTGTTGTAATGCTATATGGGGAAGAAATATCTGTATTTTTCCCAGTGTTGGGCTATACAAATGTGAATGGAGAGAGAACAGACTATCAAGTTTAATACTTGTAATCCTTATACCTCTTACTCACAGGAGCTTGGAGTTTCTTGGGATTGTAACAGAACAGCATTTTTCAAAATCATTAAACAATGGATTATCATTATTCTCGTAAATATCCACAGTAATTTCATTGCTGACTTCAGTGGGAGCAGAGATAGACTACTTGTTGAACACCTTCAGAAATTCTACCGTAATTAAACAATTCACAGAAAAGCAGTGACTCTTAGGATGGAACACTTTTTTTTTTTAAAAGAGGATGAAGGAGCAAATAACCACCCTCTAAACACCAAAGAAGAAATGTAATTTTCATATTTATCTGTACCCGCTACTGCATTGAAGGGAGAAGCCAATTATGTAAAGAGATCCTACATCCTATTCTCCCTCAGGGGAAAGCAGCTTTCAAACAAAGCCTGTGTTTCAAAGCTGTCCTCCCAGCAGATATTGATGCCTGTCTCATCCAGCCCTGGTTCACCCACATCCCTGTCTTCCCCAGGCGCTATGTCAGAACAAGGGCTGTTGGCAGAGGTTAAGGTGGCAGATGCCTCTGGCATGCAGTGGGTGAGAGCAGTGATGAAAAGAAGTAACATGAGAAAAGAAGAGCTATGTTAGAGAAAAATTACATTGCCATCTTTGTAAGTATATCAAAACTTCTATCGTAATAAAAAAATTCATACCATATTTGACCTAACATATTCTAAAAAATCCATCTTGGTCTACACAATTTCTTGTAATTCTTTACATTCTTTTTTTGTCTAAAGAATCATAGCTATAAAATACCTCCTATTATTTTTAATCTTATTTCACATACTAATTTCCAGTCCCTGGACAGGAAGTTGTTGAAGAGGTTTAATCAGACAGTGACCTATTGGCTACAGCATTAAAAGAATCACAGGCAATATTTCAAAACTCAATTAAAAGTTTCTCATTCCCTTGCGACATTTCCTTTAACAGAAAAGGAAAATGGGGGGGGGGGGGGGGGTGTTGTGTTTTTTTTTTAATTTCAGTCTTAACATACATTAGCATGTAGACCATGATTACTGAATTGAACATCTCAAACCTGGGCTCACAAGTTCTGAGACTTTCTCATAATTTTATATATAGTTAGTTTGGGCTCTGCTTTGATCTACAAATTGGTATGAATGCCCAGGCATATGTCCAGCATTTACCAGTTATAGGAAGAATGTCCAAAAGCCAAAAGTATCTGCCTCATATATATAGGTCAAAGACTGAAGTTATAGCTGTCATGCAAAATCTTAGCCTTGAAATCTTTCTAACTCTTTGAGAGCAATTTTATTAGTACTTACAGTGTAGTGATTTTAAGTTAGCTTTTGAAAACTTTCTATGGATACCTATCCTTTGGGAGGCTCATGGTAATAAAGTTTTTCAGACCCAGTAATAGAATTTTCAACATTGTCATTTACATAACAGGTAAATCAGCTTTAAAAATTTTCCTACAGATGTATATACCAATATCAGTCCAATATCAAAAATGTAAACACATTGAAGAAGGTAAGATAAACCATCTGATCCATAATGCCAAAAATAAATCTTCTGAAGCTCTGGCATGTCACTAAAATATACATTTTAAAATCTGCTCCAAAACTGGGAAGGAAAAAGAATAATGAAGAGGGCAGGGAGCTGCAGTATTTATTCTTCTTATATATATTTATATCTAGTTTCCAGTTTGTCTGAGGGACAGGGAAAGAATGAAAACAAGCTTTTCGTAGGTTGCCATAAGAAGGTAAGAAATTGAATTGGTCTAAATCTGTACTAAATCTTCTGTGAAGCTTCTAGATTCTGAAACCAAAGCCTGGTAGGAGATTTTGTAAGGACTAAAAAGTCTAAAGGGAAATGCTTTATGGTACAGGAAGATAGAGTCTGATGTGAGGTGATGCTGGGGTAAGCTGACGCTTATAGCTGCTGAGGTAAGGCTGATGTGTTGTGAGAGCTGCAAAAGCCTAGCTGCAGCAAACCCATGCTACCAATAATTTGAAGAGACAGAAGCCATTACTCTCTTCTGTTATTTTCTTTCCTTCAATAAAACCTCTATTCCGCTTTACTTGCAGTCTCTTTGCTCGGCTATTCCATGTCAGCTGATGATCAAGACCTGTCCTAGCACCTATGAAACTACCTATTAGAGCAGCAGTGTATGTATGCTGATTTAGCATGGAAGTGGTTAATCAATCCGAACCATTTTCTAAAAGACCTTTTGTTCCAAATCAGATTAGGTTGTTAGCAGAAGAGATTATATTACATTATGGCATCATATTTACAAGTGAAGGTTTGAACTCAGAACTTGGAAACCAATTTCATGCTATCCTGAAGATACCAGCTTGGGACCAGTGGCAGGAAATTCATTTAACACAAATAAAACTAATAGATGTAAAACAAGGCAAGCGATTAATATCCACATTTTTAATTTAGACTACCACTTTTAAAGGGGAAATGTAGGGTTTTCATGTTTGTTGCACTGGGCTACCTAGCACTATTTGAACTTGCTGGGCTATAACAAAACAAACAAACAAAAAAAAGAAATTGCTTCTCAGGTGAAAAAAGAGAGAGGGAGGGAAAGAAAAAAATAAGTAATGTCTGAAAAAGGTAATTTCTATAATGAAATGACCTAGAGCATTAAAAGGAAAATACAACAAAGAATCAAGCCCACATGCATGTATTCTGTTCTTCATTATTCAGTGAGCTGTAATACTCCTGACCCCAAATGATAAAGGTACGGAGGTCACTGCAGAAACTTTCCAGTTCTCCATAATGAGTTAGTTCAGGGTCAGCTGAGCTTGTTAACTCTGGCTTAGCACTTTCCTTGCTAGACTCAGCGTGGCTGCTCTGAAACCTCCTTGCTCTGCACCTGAGTACTCCAGCAGCAGGGCTTATTAGGTTGAGCACAGAAGTAGCCTGGACCTGGACCTGGGGTTCCCACAGGGCTAAGTCAGCCTATAACCCTCCTGCAACCAGTGGATCAGCGTAGTTGTCATGGTTAGAGATAACAAGTCTACCTGAAGTTGGTGTCCTTCCAAGCAAAATTACTGAAATGTCTCTGAAGCACAGAGATGTTCTGCTTATTTTAAAAAACACGCTGCCTTTAGCAGCAGAATATCCATGTTTGTATGGGGACTATCTCACCTAGTAGCACTGCCTGGCCCACAGAGTCCTTGTAGCTCAAGAATGGCTAAAAAATGGTATCAAAATTGAGTGTCATTTCAGTTTGTTTCTATGAATATAAAAGCTTAGAGATGCAGAGTGATACATTATAAAGAATTGAGCCCATTCAGGAAAATGTGTTTTAAAAAATCTCTCTTCAGACAGAGATTAAGCATACACCTAAATTAAATTTGTTCTGATAAACTGCCCCAAACAGGGGTACTTTCTTCATTAGGATTTAAATGTTGGACATGTTTCAACAGCTATTAAAATTCAGCAAGTGAAACATGATGCTGTCATATTTTAATTCTTCACCTATCTTTCAGAAGGATCATAACATCCTTAACAAAATAATGACATCTCATATAAAATATATGTAAGATCTGGTGACTTAATTACAAATAATTGATTACTGTAGCTTTTTTCACAGCACAAGGATTCAATATAAGAGGTTAATTGCATCTAGGTGGTATATGACATTATCAAAAATTTCTCCAAATATGTTTGGACAGATATGAATTTCAGGTTGTTTGTAAAATGGTAAATATGAGTGAAAATATTTTTATATTACATTTCAGTGAGATGCACTAATAGAAATTCATTTCATGCAAGAATCTCTTTACCCCAGGCATCAGCATATGCCATTATGTTTTAACTGATGAGAAGGAAAGAGTGAAAAACAACTTTTCTACAAGAATTGGATCTATGGATGTAAACAGCTTCCTCCACTGAAATGACAAACACATTGTGATGACACTTAGCTATCAATCTTGAAACCTTGACACTTGATCTCTTTAGTGCAGGTGACATATTTGGGTTTGTTTTTTAAAGAGCTTTCCATACTGTTCTAGCCAGAGGAGGAAAGGTTTTGGATACATCCTGAAGCATGACTTCCAGGAAAAGCTAGAAATAGTTCTCTCCTTCACAAAATTACTTTGAAATAAATTTACACCTTAGAACAAAAGATTTTTAAAAAAGTCAGTTAACTCAGGTCAAGAGTTTCTTAAGGCATCAAGACATCAGGAAAAGGCAGCCCAAAGCAGGATGCTTCATACTGCACCATTCATGTAAAACTTCCAGTTCCATTACTCCAGCATTCTCTTCTTTTTTTTTTTTTTATTAGTACTATCACACCTAAGAAGTAAAATATTGTAAATCCTCAGATAATACAGCACTATAATTTTCCATGGGAACAGAATAAAACAAATTCAAAATCATGCTTCTAGGTGCTTCTCTATATATCAAGATATAAAGGGATTATAAAACAATCAGTGACAGAGAATCCTGCAAATGAAAGATATCAGAGAAAAACAATCTCACCTTTAAAAGGAGATGTAAGAGTTGTCTAAATAGCTGAGATATCTGACAGCATTTAGTATAATGAGCACTCTAGGTATTTGTTGGCTTAGCGTTTGTCCCTGCATGAGAAGTCACCTAAAGGGACAATGTGGTGGTGCATTTCCCCCCTTCTCCTAGGCCTCTCTATGATCAGAAACTCCTGTTAGGCCTTAGCCATTGTGTAACGAGTTGGGCAGTTAAGCGTCCCTTGACTGTACCATGCACTCTTGCATGGCTGAGGCAGGGAACGGCTCTGATCGTACCAGGAACACTGGCTACCTGATCAAAGTAGGGAATGAAAGCAGGAGACAATTCATCATTCCTGACAGCCCTGAAACATTCCCCACCTAGATTGTAGATCAAGTGGAACGAAACAACGGTTACCACAAAATGATACCATTGTAACCGCAAAACAATACCATAATCAATATTTCTAACCACCTTGGACAGTAGCCAGAATGGAAAGTTACTGACAACTAAAGCCAATCATCTTGCAAACCTATAAACAGCGGTCCCCAAGTGAGACCCTTTGAGCTCTCCTGGACTGCAGCGGGCTGTGCCCAGACTCTCCCTCTGAGTGGGATGCCTCTCAGAGTTCGCATACCCTCGAGTCTGTGAAATTCAGAGGACTGTCAAGACTTGGCTTGAAACACTCTTTGGCCGAGATACTACTTGAGGCTCAACTCTTCGCCCGTTGAGAAATGCCAAGACATTGAGCGTGAGTATTTCACGACACTCGAGGGGAATTTTTAACAGGTACCTTTATYYASCTTAAGGCCTTTATAACTCAGCTTATACAGATCTACCTAGCTTTGGGATCCCATGTGTGAATTGATTTAGACTTTATGTGTGATGTGTGCGTGTGTTTGTGTATATATATATTGATTTAAACAATAGGTGGTGGGCATAGTCTAATCTAGTCACTTTAATATTGTAGTAGTTTTGATTATTTTATGATCTATCTCAATGATTTAATGCTGCTAAAACTTATAATTTACTCCAAACTGTGATTAAGTTTTAAATTGCTGCTAAACATTCACAACCCCTTAGGCATAGGCCGTTGACCAAGCCTGAGACTAGTGGTAGATTCAGCTGCACCTAGACTCCTCTCTGAGAAGGAGTTTAGAAAGCAAGGGGGTCTACCCTGGACCTCGTGACTCAATGAGAGGATTTCCTTATTCCTTTCTGTATTAGACACAAACCGTTGCCCAAGTCTGAGACTAAGATTGGATCCAGCCGGGTCTTCTCTGAACCTCGTGACTCAACGGGAGGGTCTCCCATACCCCTTTTTCCTCAAATCTCTACAAAAATCATTCCGATCCAAATTCTGACACGATTTTCCCTGTGTATGCTTGATCCACGTAATAAGTAATAGAGCGGACCTTGCCATTGAATTCTGTTAAGTCGCGCTTTTATAAATCTCTATTAAAATCACCTTTTGCTAATACCTTTGCCAGTGTTTCTTTAAGCGGCCTCAAAACCACTCACTCGTGACAGACAAAAATCCTTGTGTATGGATATCAGAAGAAATCTCTAGTTCTGGAAAGGAGATGGCAGCAAGCCTGTATCTTACCAGTAGTACAAAACTGTGCTCCAGAGCTAAAAGTATATGCAGTATGTGGAGCTCTGAAAGCAAAACAAGAAAACACTCAATGCTTGGCTGAATATAACTTCAACATGTTTATCTAAGAAATTGTTTGAAATGCCCTTGAATTCCCAAAATTTCTGAAGCTTTAGAGTGTAGCTGAACCACAACGATTCCATTCCTCAAGGAATTCTGTATCTCCAGCAGAAGTGAAACATTTCAAAAATATTTTGAAAGAAACTGTTGAAGAGTACTGAGTAGGCAGGCGATTAAGGAGTTCACTTGACATAACGGAGAAATTCTCAGAACCTGTTTTGCTCAGTTGGAGCAGTATTTCTCAGACCAGACCACTGAAGCAGGAAGAAAAGAAAAAGACATTTCATGTGAGTGTCCAAAGCAAAATGTAACTTTGGGTTAAAGAGACATTTTCAGCCTCCTTTTACATCTTAAGTTAGAGAAACTTTCCCTAAGGATCAATAAGTAAATGATCAAAGTCCAACAAGTCCAAAAGTAACATGAAATTCAGTTAAATAACAGTTTTATATAGAAAAAAGGCCTTATTTTTTCTTCAAACAACATATTAGAAGTGATCCTTCAAAGTTATATGATTTGCAGTAAGACAAATCTGTTTTGATTCTCAGTCATCAGTAACTAGGCAGATGAGAACCATGTCAGTGAGTTTCTTACAGTCACTCTTCCTCATATGTGGTAACATATGTCAGTTATGGTCTCTTAAAAGGAGGAGCCTGGAAAAAAACATTAAAACTATAAATTCTTAGCCAAAAGGAAATGTAACATGCTCAAAAAAAAAAAAAAAAAAGAAGAAGTAGTAAAATGCTCAACTAATATGATTGGAAAAGGAAGTATAGGCTACTGCCATGTCTGCTGAGGTAAGTGCAGAATGTGAGAAATTTAGATTGTTTCACAGAGCAGATCTTTTCCTGGCATACTTTGAAACATGAAGTAATAATCTGAATTTCTATTTTAAACCTAGTCCATGAAATAAGGAGGAAATATAAGGGAAATACAGGGCAAATGTAATGAATAACTTGAAATATAGACAATGGGGAAAAGTTGACTTTTCTGTTAAGCAGTATTTGTAGGATCTTGATATACCTGAAACTTGGATCATTCTCTGCATTTAGGTTAAGTCATAGATTTTTCTGCCTTACAGGTCTACCAAGAGAGAAAGGCTAACTGGAGTAAATTCTTCCTTTATCTTAGGCTTTGGTATTTCAATGGTACCATGACCAGTTCCACTGAATAAGCTTACTAGTAGAAGAGGCCCTTTTATGAGGTCCAAAATGTTGGTTTTTTCCTCTTTGAGACAGGGTATGCCAACACAGACCACAGTGAGCTGTCAGAGAGACAAGCAAGACAAATCAGTCACACGGAGCCTGCAGGAGCTGCTCCTGATATCCTCAGCTACTGTGGGCACTGCCACATCACACTGCTGTCTGCAGTGGCTCGCTTTCCTTAAAGAAGCAGAAAGATAATTAAATAACATTTGGCAGTAGCATTTGAAAATGTAGATTATAACAGGAAAAAACAATAGGTGTAAGTTAGCTCAGACAGTGGAGATAGGAGAAAGCTGACATCTGACTAGTTTCTGCTTTCTAACGAAGGCAATTTTAGTTGCCTGTTAGGACCAAATTCAAGCGAAAATTAAGAGAATGAATTCAAACCATATCTGAATGTTACACAGAGGAATACTTGAGTGAGTGCTGTTTTTTTCTTCTTTCAATTAATTTCCTTTTTAGATAGCTATGTGATGTCTGGGTCTGAAATTATTAGTTGAAATAGGATCTGAAAGCAAAGTCTTTGCATCTAGTAATAACTCTGCCTTCCAGCTCTCTTGGCAAATGCAAAAAAAATGCAGCATGAATTAAATCTAGGCCATTCCCTTCATAACTGTAAATTAAACAGTTCTGACAAAGTGCAGATACCAAAACCACTGACAAAGCAAAATCTGGGCAGATATCACGTTAACCAGCTCTGCCGAAATTAATATGAACAAAGATCCTAATTTCTGTAGAAACCTACAACTAAACAACTACAGAAAAAGTAGGAATTTAAAGTGTTAAGATGAAGTCGAAACTTATTTCTAAAGTGTTAGAATAGGTGTTCTGCACATTCTAAGATCTTGGGGTTTTGTTAACAATTTTCTGATTTATTGATTGTTGTCCAAAGAAAGATTCAGCTGAATAAAAAGGAAACTATCCTCCTGAATACAAAATCAAAGGACAAAGGTTGATATAGTAAATCTATGACAGGGTAACACACCAAATTACCTTACTTCAGATACAAACTAATGAAAAATAGACAAAAACAAGGCTTAAGAAGCACATATTGATTTAAATAGCATTCCTCCTCCCGGAGGAGGGGGAGAGAAAAAAAATCCCTAAACCCATGCTTACTTTTAAAATGAAAGAAAACAACTTTTCTTCTTTCCTTTCCCATTAAAATCATTGATATCATACAATATAATACTTCCTACATAATTGGTTACTTCATTGTAACACTGTTATCATACAACAGCGCTATTCTATGGAAGAACATTGCTGTATTATGATTTAGACAATTCATGAGTGTTAAAGGAAGAAGGACATTAGAGACGGGTAAACAAGGAATAGCTTTACGGTGGAATTTACCTGTGGCCTTAGCACTGTTTATAAACAGTGTGAGGGAAGCTGCAAATATAAATGATATCAAAGGCATTAAGAAATAGGCTCAGGTATGGGAAGGCAGAGCGATGAGAAGTAGAGAGATGGACAGAGGAAACTATCTGGAGTTCGTAACAGGTCATGTTGTTACTGCAAGGCACAAAGACTTAGTTACCTGTTCCTGTATGATAATTGTTGGCATCTTATCTATCTGCTTCCACATGGGCCCTTCATTTACAGAGCACTTCAGTCCACAGAGATGGATTGCTGCTCAGTTAGGGCTCTGCAGCAACTTTCCCAGCAGGAGATGTATTTGACCTATCCAACTTTTCACATGGAGCCAAAAGATCAAGACTTTCCACAGATGCAGTGAATCTCACCTGTAGTTGCAAATTGCATCAGCATTTCCATTCATTCTGTGCTTTAATCTTTAGCCAAACTGTTCTCTGATGTAGGGAAAGTGAACGATTTTCAGTTCACCTCTGGAGTTATATACTAAATTTCCTCCTTGACTGGAATGGAGTCCAGTATATTCCTAAATTTTGTGAAATGCCTTCCTATCAGTGTGTTTCTCAGACACTGGTTTTCCCCAAAGGCACCATGATTAATTATTTKATGCATTATTTATACTGCGGGCATGTAAAGGAAGACAGAAACACTACCTTTTAGCACTTGCATCCTAAGATGAATAAAAGTCAGTAAAAGTAACAGGATGAGAGCATATATAAATTTGGGGTTAGAATATGTATCATATAATATTATGAAGAATTTGATTGTGAAGGGGTATTAATCAGAATTAAAGAAGCAAATATGAGCAATTGGAAAGGATTAGTTAAACAAGAGCAAGGCATGAGGAAAAGGACAAAATTGCTACATCAGTTACGTCATGATATGTAGATTTTATTCCTGGTGAGGAAACGTGTATATCAATCTCCTGGCTGCTGAAAAAGATAGCATGACATTCTTGATTCAAGAAAATAAAAGAGCTGTTGAGATCTTAAGGAGAGAAAGTTGGCAACTGCCAAATACAGGACTGGAGTTTCAAGGAACGCTTAGCTTGTCTCTGGGACTTAACAATAGCTCATAAGTGGTGGACTGAATGTAATTTGGCTTGAAGTCTGAATAAGAAATAAAAAAAGCCAAATAATTTCTGTAACCTTATGCTTCCTGGAAGTAGGTGACAGTCAAGGGTTCAGTGTTATGACATGAAGAAACATGTTGTCTCATTTAGATCATTCACTTCAAGAAAAGGAAGAACCAAGAGCATCTGAACATTGACAGAGGAAGTCTAAGACTCTGCAGCTAGGGTATTATAGGGGCAGACTGGGAAGGAACAGTTGTGGCAACATACAAAATGAAAATGCTGTGAGGCTTTTCTGCTCACACCTGCCACTGGCTATTGTCAGGATTGCTGTGTTAATGCCTGGTGATTTCTACTTTTTGTTGTTAGAAGAGTAGAAGACAGTGCTGTGTTAAGTAGTCTGCATGGTTCCTTTTGTGAGCAGCTGCAGAGACAGTAGGATGTTAAGAAGCCTTGGCATAGTCATGCTGCCTTTGGCTAAATCCGTGTATTACTCTTAATAGAATAATACAATTTTTTTGTGTAGATTGTTTCACAGTGGTAAGTAAAGTGTCTTCTAAGAGCTGAAACACTTTGTGAAATTTTTATGGTAAAGTATGACTCCCTTGCTGTCCAGTTGAATAGCAGTGTACAGAAGATGTATAAGATGGCTCTGCAGTATTCTCATAGGAGGATGCAGTTGAGTTGCAGAAAAATCTATTACCTAGTATATGCATAACAATTTTATCTGCCTTTGCACTTCTGTGTTCTGATGAGAACTAGAATGGTTACAATAACAGCTCTGAATAGAGCTGTGAAACAGTTAATAAAAGAATTGTTTAAATAACATGAAGTATGCCTGTCCCCTTCAAAATCCAGAAAGGCTGGAAACGTCATGGAAAGCAAGCCACATCTCATGAGACAACCAGTCAGGTGCTGCATCCTAATCAAAGCTCAAAGAACAATACTTATGAGGTTTGACTGTCACTTATGTTAACTATTCTTAATTACTGTGTTATTAAAATTTCTTTTAAGTATCCTTTGATTTCTAATACCATTAGAATGGCAAGTATCTAATAAGTTCCCATCTCTATCTTTCAGAGATTTCAAAGGGTTATTACATAACAGATTGTTGATTCATCCAACAATGAAGTAAAAATCCAATGCATAAATCCAGACTTTAAATAAATCTGATGACCTAATTGTTTATCAAAAGCTACATTACGAAGCAGAARTAGGTGTAGGTCTCTAACTACACCTTAGGGTTAGAGATTCAAATACAAACATGAACTACAAACACATCTTCCAATACTTTTATTTCCTGAGCTTATTTTATCTTCTGTAATACAATGCTGTTAATGCCTTTCCCACAGCTGTACATATCATAGGTAGCAGTATGAAATATGCACTCAAAGCACACTTTGAAGTGTCTACATTACTTGGCAACTTCATGTCACTGGAAGAGGAATGTAAAAATGGAAGATCAGGTAACCTTTGTGTTGTTCTATTCACTTTGCTACATTTCTCTTTACACTAGGATTTCTTAGTGTATATTGCAAGTGCACAGCTATAAACTGGATTTTATTAAGGCCTCTTCACATAGTAAAATGCTACTAGCAACATGATCTTGGAATCGTGATCTTGGAAATTCATATCTTAGCATGGTTATCTGTGGTATTGAAGCCTTACTGTTTTCTACAAGATTTAGGTTCTTTATTCGTAGTGTATCTTCTATCCCAAACATACATTGCCTGAAGCCACATACCATAAGTTTTCTCTACCCAGAAATACTTCTGAATTCATTAGTCTTCCTAATTTATCTTGGCATACACAAGTAAGACAGCCTTCCAAAGGTGCAATACATGGGATGAATCATTTATCTGCAAAGTAAATGAGCTGAGAATATAGGTCATCAAACAATATTCAGCAAATATTCATTATTTTGTGCTGAGTTCTTAATATCCGGTATATTGTGTGGTTAGATTTGTTATAGTTTTACTATTGTTTCTTATGTATGTATGTATGTATACAATGTATTTATCTTTATAATGGACTTTTTATGACAGCAATAGGGTTGTATAATGTTTTCTGATGTTATTTATGTATATCTGTATTGCATGATATGTATATATTAGATGCAAAATTTATCATAATGAATAATAGCTTAGAACAGAGGTTCTATACATAATATACATGGAACCTTAACTATCCTATACATCTATTTCACAAAATAAGTAGATTCTTCCTTCTGGGAATCAAAGAAAGTGAACTCTGCTGTCTGAAACTGTTCATATCCAACATACTGCGTTGTCTTCCTTCAGATACCTGAACAGATCCTAGAGAAAGTGCCTCGTCACTGCATCTGCCTTCAGAGCTTTCCAAAGTTAAGCCAAGAAATTATATCCTGTTCTTCCTTCAGCACTTGTGCCCTCTTGTTTACACATCTGTAATACACAAATACAGTTGCAAATTRCATAGACATGCTCAAGCTACCCTGGATGGGCTTCTTCAGCCAAGTACCTCTGAAGCAGCACATACTGAACTCTATGGAGCCATAACTGCATTGTTATCAGGAACTACATTGGTCAAGGAGTATCTTTACAGCCTGCACACTGCATTGTAGGCATGCTTTAACTGTGTTAAACATACACGTTCACTTAGCATCACCTTTCATCTTTACTGGGAAATAACAACTGCAAGTAACTAGAGCAGTTTACATACCTGAATCTGTGATAACTTTGTTTCCCTGTGTAAAGGTATATTGGAAGGGGAAGAAGTCATCAGGTTTTTAAAGACAAAAAACCCTCTGAAGCATTCTGATCTCAGAGAATAATCTCTCATTTCCATCCTATGCAGGTTTTGACCAAATATTTGGAGACTTTCCCAATGGGGGCCAATGATATTCCAGTTTATTCCATGTAGGTGGTTAGCTGTAGGCTGTTTCCAAAATAGCTTGTAATGTATTTTTATAACTAATATTAAATAATTAAAAACAAAGGGGTGGGGAGACACCTTCCTTTTTCTGAGAGGCAGTATTGCTTTCATCAGGTGAAATTTATAAAAGATTGAATCTCAGTATCTAATCTTCAACCACCTCTCTCTAATATGATTTTAATGTCTTACATTCACCAGTGTTTGCTCTAAGACCCTGGAGATGAATAAGGTGCRGGAAGCCTAAGGACATGCCTCAGCATCAGCTGGCTCACAGACGCCACTCACCATTTGATCAAAAAACTGCTTCTTGTAACTCAACTGAATATATTACAATCAATAAAATATGTTTTTAAAGTGACTCAGAATATCTTAGTGCAGGAGCAGTATAGTTGCATTCTATTTCATCTTTGTTGTAGTTTAGCTATGAACTGGCAATTTGTACTGAAGAAAACATGGAAGATTCAAAATTCAAGAAAAAATGCTTTCACTGAACTAAATGGTGCAAAAAGACTGTACTGTTGGTTTCAAATGAATAATTCTGGAATTACATCTCATAGAATGTCTTGCTTTCTTTGGAGGAAAAATACAAAGTAGTAGCGGCTTTCTTCATTTTTGCTAAGGAATTTGAGAAAAATTCTGGCTTTGTAGAGTTAACTGGATATTTTACCATTCACTTCGATGGATCCTCTTTTTGTCTGTAAGCCTGCTGTTTTTTCAAGTAAAATGTTTTCTTCTAGTGTTCTGTCTGAAATAAGATAGAAACATCTGGAAATTGAAATTTCAGTTTTAATGTTCCTTTTGTGAAAAAAACTCAGAAGTTCTTTGTGAAGGACTGCTATCAAATGAAGAAGAGGCATGTCATTCTCATTGCTTCATTCAGTTCATGCAGCTTTGTAAAAAAATGTATTAGATGTACTCTTCTCGTAATTTGAGCCTAGTATTCCTTCTAAGCATTAAGGCAACAAATTTAACTCATTGATGATGAATTGCCAATTTGTTTAAAGATGTACTTTCCCCTTCCTTTTTCATGTTCAATGTGCGAAATTCTGTGTATTTCTTATACTCTGTTAATATCACACTTTTCAGAGATTTTACAGTTTCCCACCAAATTTTTTTTTACTTATATTTTATCTTTTGTTACTTGTTTTAATGAAGAGCATGTTAATTTTCTTTAAGTTCAAAACTTAATTGGATTTTGATGCACTGTATCAGTCTGATTCCAATAAATATCTTTCCTCTTCATGTAACAGTACATAAAAAAAAGATAATGTATGGACTCTTTCCCTGCTAGTCAATGACTTGTTGTGTAATGTGTCTTAACACTTGAAACATTGAAAAATAAATGCGAATTTCCGTTAATCCACAYGCAAAATGACTTAAAACAGGAGAAAGCATACATTTCAAGATGCAGTATGATTTTTTCGAAGTTATGCAACTCCTACTGTTATAAAGTTCAGATGCATTTTTAATGCCTGAAATTAAACAACAGTTCACTGCAAGCTTCCATTTGAAGGTTTACAAGAAAGAGAGAATGCATGTTTTTTTGTTGTTTTCATCTCAGATACAGAACTAAATCAGGTTTTGTTTTAACTAAGAGAAAGCATGACCTGGTTGTCATGGTTACCTGTCTGTGTTAGACCTATCACTGACTGAACCATTAACAGTAATTCTACTAATATACAAATGGACTTGACTACCTTTCATGTTACTTTAGCAATAATAGAAAACATAAATGTGAATGGAGTCTTACATTACAGCTAATTATTGCCCTTTTCATACTGACAGATTGTTGTTTATAATAATAATGGAGCGGTACATAAATCTTTATGTTCATCTTCAGTGTTCTTATATTGATCTCCCAGAAAATTTGAAAGGCTTTAAAGTGGACTGAACACAGTAAGGGTATGAACTTAGGTTAAGCTGTATGCATAATATGTAGTGTGCAGCAATTTTGTTTTCCAGCAAACAGTTGCTCCTTCTTCTACAGCAAGAAGTAGAGTGCCTTAAAATAAATGAATATAAAAGAAAAAATAATATAGAACATCACCAACTAATTTAATTGACCTTCTGGTATTCACATTAAAAAATTCACTTTTTAAAATTTATGTCTTCAAAATTTTACTTGCAGCAATTAAGACAACTTAAAAGTGCTTCTCCTCATCTGTATCTTTTATTCCATTACTAACGGAAAATCTGGCAGTAACAGAAATATAAAAACAAATTATTCTTGAGATAGGTAGCTTACATAATAGTGAATCATTAACTGTATTACTTTCCAAAGCTTCTTATAGTCTTGAGTCCTTCTGTGGAGTACAGTCTGAAAAATGTTCACAGCATTCAATTTTTTCATTGGAATTTGCTAGGTAGAATTAGCATAGCACAAAATATAGGCATGTGGGGTGAAAAAAAAAGTATCATGTCATTCAAGCTCCATTCCTTCCCCTATATGAAGGAGATCTCCATTAACTGCATGGTCTACTGAAAAAGGCAGTATCCTTTATTCTATCCTCAAATAAAATTTATGAGCTCCTASTCATCAGGTTAAGAGCTATGGGTGTGTAAAGGTTGAGATTACTTAATTCAACTGGAAAGGAAAAATGCCTTCCATAAGATAAAGAAGAAGGAAGGAAAAGCTTAACTGGGACTTTTTCCAGTCCCCACTCCTAACTGAGAAGCAACCTAACAGCAAAACAAGTAGGACAGCAGGAGGCGGAGTTCCCGCTGCCTGGCTTTCAAGTTGAAGTACCCTTTTCCTTTCCTTTGCCCTGTACTGGAGGTATTGCTGAAACCGTGGGCTTCAGCTGGGGGTCACGTCATTGCTCATATCAAGCCTATGCACAGTTTGCTCAAAGGCATACATTTGCTCTGGACCAGGTATGGGCTTATTTATCAAATTGGCCATGACACAATATGAAGTATTTATTAACTTTAAGGTACTATGCTAGCTTTGTCCCAGCTGGAGTGGCACTGTTTTATCCAGAG
This sequence comes from Phoebastria nigripes, assembly GCA_035582835.1. Taxonomy (NCBI): domain Eukaryota; kingdom Metazoa; phylum Chordata; class Aves; order Procellariiformes; family Diomedeidae; genus Phoebastria; species Phoebastria nigripes. Next base: position 143,853 of record JAYKAV010003340.1, read on the forward strand.
TGAAGCCTTACAGGTCAGAATTTAGCTATCCCATTGAGAGAAATAGATTTTAAATGGTAAATTGTGCCTGGTACTCTAGATTGTGTGACCAGAGGATTTCTTGATTTTTATCCTCCATAGCCTGGGGGATTTATTGTGCTGTTGAATAGTGGCCTACAAACTGGTGGTTTGCAGCCCCAATCCCAGCTCTGACTCAAGAAACACTTCTTTTCAAAAAGTTAATCATGGATCATAACTTTATCTCAGAAACTCTTAACTAAATCTGGCTTTAAGCTATGGTTAACCCCAGTCTGGTGGTGAGATCACCTCTCTGCAAAACGGGTGTTGTCTGTCCAGTAGTGGCAGGCACAACCTACCACTTCTCTGCTGGACAGTACTGATGATTATTTTGCTTCTGCCTACCAGTAGGAAAGTAGAAGACACATTATTATCATCCTAGCAGCTTTCAAAGGGTAGTGACTAAATATAGACACGTACCAGATAACCTGCGAAGTTCTTAGGGACAGTTTTCCATTCTAGAATGATTGTCTCTAAAGCCAAGGCACATAACTGAGGTAAGTAGGAAGTATATATATTTGAAAAATCAATCAGAAGGATATTTTTTAACAATATTTGAGAAAACTTTGTATTTGAAATTCCAGAAGATCTTTACAATACTTACATGGGGCTTACTACAAATAGTTCTATGAATATGGTTTGTTCACTCTTAGAAAGGGGACATTGGTTCCTCATAACCAGTAATAGCTAAATAGCTTACATTTTCAGTGCACTCTAAGTCTGAGCATTGAACAGATGTCCCCCCTGCTTAACGGGTCTGTATCACTGTTTGAACAGGGGTCATTAAGCCTGGATCACCAGACTGTACTGTAGATCTGTATAGCATCCTCTGTGCACCTATGATTCACATCTGTGAGCACGGTAGGGACAAAATTATTTGAACTTATTAATTCGCAAGGGTTAGAAATTTGAGTTCATAAGAAAACAGGAGCCCTGTTTTACAGTGACAGCATGACACCTCCTCCCAAGGACATTAGCAAAGCACGCTCATTAGCTCAGAACAAACAGCAGATGGCCCTTGGAGTGTGGGATGCTTATTTGGAAACAAATCGTGAGCAGGGATACAGAAAATCAACAGTTTTTATCCAAATAAAAAGGTACAGGGCCAAAGAAACAGCTGGTATAAACTGGCATATTTTCACTGAAGTCATTTCAGGAAGACACTCCCATTTCTATTAGTGGAGCCCTGGACACCAGAGCTTTCCAGGATTAGGAAAGGTTGCAATTAGAAGAGGGCTCAGGAGGAAGGGAGTATAGGCGTAAATTGAAGAAAAAAGCCCTGAACAAGCAAGGTGCAAACTATGCTCCGGAATACATTTCAATCAAATTAATTTTGGATTAATCAAAAAAAGTTTTGTTTTCATTGGAAGACATTAAACCACTTAAGTCTGATTTTGTCCCTTTAAAACGTGGAGGTTTTATGTGAGTGATACATGAAAAAGGTATTTCTGGCAACTCATTTTGAAATCAAAATTCCAAACTTTTCAATTCAAAATGTCACAATTAGGAAGCAGGGCTTTATATACAGGTATAATTTCAGGGAACTTAATCTACTTTTAGAATGGTTAGATTCAACAGCTGAAAAAAACCCAACAAACTTTAAAAATAACTTTAAAAAATCCTTTACTTTCCTATTTATAAGGAATATATAGCGTTTTTCTTCTGACTCATAAAATCTGATAAGGCATCAGCTGCTACATAAAAACAAAATATGAAACGAGTGGTCAAAGGGCGTATTTTCAATGTTTAGATAGTGTGAAAAGAAATCTTACATAAAAACTCTGCCAAGAACTTGAAACAAACCAAAGTGTTGATGAGATCAGCTTTAATTACTGTTAATTTTTTGAGAGGCAATTGGCAGCTTTTTGATTAGTTGAAGATATTAAATGGCMCATGGTATTTCATGTTCCAGCTCCCACTTCTATAATGCTTTAGTGTACCCTTCCAACATCACAATCATGACAGGCTCTTTGCAAAGTAAGCAATGTGGCCCTATGAAGATGAGATGATGGTACTCGCACAGGACAATTTCTGAGCTTTCAGTAAGAAATAATGGTCTGATACTTTAGTACTTCAGCAATACAGAAATAAGTAAGAAATCAGTAAGAACATACAGCTTTTATCCAAGGAACTGATCAATAGATCTGGGGCAGGATCTCACAGTAGCCTAATATGTTCTGTAACCTGTTAGAGTGCCTGTTTGGTTCCTCACTACTTTTCCAACCGTTGGATCACATTTACAGCTTGATAAACTAAGAAGCTTTTTCCTTCCAAGTTTTTATTATATTAACTTAAGTTTTACAGCTTGATAAGTATCCTTTTCTGCTAAGATTTTGGTTTCTTATTAAATTTATTTTCTTAAAACAAAGTTCTAAGGTATGGGATCTTTTTACAATCCATATAATTTACAATCCATAATAGATTAGGAGCTGAAAATTATTCATTGAAATGTTCTGTGTTTTCTATAGTACAATATTTACATAAAATCTATTAAAACAAATAAAAATGTTTTGGACCACTAAAATTACATTGCAATGTCTCCAGAAGAGCCAAATGTGGAAATGGAAAAGTCATACAACATATGTCTATGACATCTGCCATTCGTTTTTATTACGTTTATCTCCACAAAGATGTATTTGAATAAGTAGAATATGGATTGGTATTCAAATTGCTTATGGAGTGTTTGTTTTGGTATTTATACTTTATTAACAATTTTTAATAATGTATTCTGTACGTCTCATCAGTGATGTTTACTACTGAAGATTCATAAGCTGCTACAGCGTTATCAAAAACAGCTGAAGAAATAACCTTCTGAGAACCCTTCTGCATTATTTACAGGCAATTTCAACAAAATGAGGGACTTTACATAATCTTATTGGTGTTTTCTGGTGCTAGAAGTGGGAAACCTAAATTTGATTAGACTAGTTTTGGATCTGAAAACCAGAAGATGATGTTTCTTTTACTGAAAATATCAGTCTATTTGACTAGGTGTTGTAAAGTAAATTTGAAGTGGAACAAGCTAATGACATTGGAAGTCACTTCTTAGATCACAGAAAACCATTCTAGACTACTCACTCAAAAATCTTTCAATTCCCTCAATTTTCTCAGCTATTTAGAATAATACAAATCTATTTACTTTTACCTCTCTTTACAAATAAAGAGAATCAGAAAGTTCACATGACCTAGTGATGCTTAGAAAGAAATATTGGATATGATTTGTCAATATTCTCTAGGTCAGATCTAATAATCTATCATTGCCTCAAAGCAAAGCAATATTTTGAGCTGAAACAAAAATATTCCAGTGTTAAAGATTTAGAAGAACATCTGTAAGAATGTGGACAACTTATTAACTATTCTGCACATTTGATATGAACACTATGAATACCCACCAACTGCCAGATTCCCTTCCCTTGTACTAAATTTTACTCTGGGTTAACTCTAAAAAAAAGCCCAGATCAAAGACTAGGTTAATTTCATCTCATTTTTAGCTGCAACACAGAGAGAAAAAGGCCAGTTCTTCTAAGAGGAAAGGACTAATCGTCTGAAAAGAAGTACCAGTACTTATTCAGTGTATTTATTAACGACATGGAAAATGTTGAGCAATGAGGTGACAAAACCTGCAAATTCTATGAAATCATTTCAGTTTTCAATTTTATGAAGCACTTCAGAATGATTTAACCAAACTAGGTATTTAGGCAATGTGGTGACACGTGTCAATAGAGGAGAGAGGATAGAAGTGGACATTAAGAGCTCTTCAAACTATATGAGAATAGCTAACAGTAGAGATTACCCTGTCTTAGCTCTAGTAATACCCCTGTGCTAGCTGTACCACCTCCCTACCACAGTGGGAGGAATCTATGTTTTAAGCCTTCTTTTCCACAGATTTTATTACAAAGCAGTCACAGCACAGTTTTTGATCTGTTCTTTGTATGAACTCCTACTAGACTGAGGGGAACTGAGTCGTACCAATAGATAACTGGTTCACTTTTTGTTACTTAAACATTTTGACATTGTTTTTCCTCTTTGCTGTGCAAGGTTCCTGAAATATAAAATCTGCTTAAGAGACAGATTTGCCTGTGAATTATTACAGTTGTTTGATCCATGTCAAGGAGTACCATCCTTGTCTGGTAGACAAAAAATATGCCCTTCAGCTGGAATTTGGAAGATCTCTGAAGCTGTAATGAGACCAAATGATTTTGATATTAGCAAAAGTAGTGTTATTCTGTTCTAATTATATGATACAGAGCAGTATATTTGTAAATTCCTGTGGAACTTTTGGTTCCTGCTCTCTATTGAATTGCCTTCCATAAACTACCATGTGAGAAATTATTGCAAGAACATGTTCAATTCTGCTGTTGAGGGTAAGTTTCTTTCATGGCTACAAAGTAGATAGCACTTCTCAGAAGAGTTAAAGCTGTATAAACCAACATTTTCTGTTCCCATATGTAGAGATTTTGTACAAGGATATGTATTTTTTCCCTTTTATTTTTCATCCTATGAAATGAGATTTTTAAGATTAATCCAAAGAAACCCAGCCACAGATTAAAAAAGAAAAAGGGAGCATTTTGGGATAGTAACGTAAGTGTTATTTTAAAAGGAAAAGCTGCAGTCTAAAGCAACTCTGATAAACATCCATATGAGAAAAGGAGGTCACTGGGTTCCAGACAGATACTGGGATGTAAAATGGGGTGGTTTTTCTTGTCAGAAAATGTCATTTTGATTCGTTGAGATCAATATTGTCCTCATCCTCTACAGTTATTACTTTTAGCATGGGTGGGAGGGATTGTTTTGCCATATTGATGGAGGTTTAGTTTAGACTGCAGTAGAAACTTAAATGAGGAGATATAAAAGATAGCTCTTTTACTGTCAGTGTCACAGATATGATCAGAAGGCCTGACAAGTAATATGGAGAATACCAACGATAGATATAATTAGCTGCTCTGAAGTGTTAGAAAATGACAAATCTAAATTACATATTCTTGTGGATCTAACATATCTTGTTGCTTTGACCCAGACCACTAAAGATTAAACTTGTAAATACTTTTCTGGAAGGATGTGTGAAGTCAGTGCAGAATAAGCAAAGCCATGCAACTCATATCTTTAGTATACCTGTGAATTCATTGTTTGCTAATATTATTTCTRAGGCTTCCAGAGATTAAGCTATGTTGCGAAGCTAAAGAAACAATTATAGTATTGTAAGGCTTCTCCCAGAGAAAGCTCTATAGCACTTAACCCAGATTTCCTCTACATGGGTTACTAGACTCTAGAGACAAAGCTAAAAATGGCTGTCTTTTTCTACTTTAAACCACTTGTTGAACTCAACTCAGAATTCAGAGATGAAAAAGGACTTCAGCTTGTCTAACAAGAAATTTTCCGTTTCAAAACAGAAAAACTTTTCAAAAGGTATATCGTTACTGTCCAACTGATTCAAATATGCTTAAAATGTTTAACTTCTCTTCATGTAAATCCTGAAGAGCAAGACAGTGGCTTTTGCATGCAAAAGAGAGAAGATATTTATATCTCCCCTGTACGACCTCTATTCATCCCAGTTCTACTAACCCCACCACTTTCCTTTTCACATAGGCCAGCGGCTGGTGGGCAGACAGGACAATCCCCACTGCTTAGGTCAGTGCAACTTGATCTGCCATCTACAAAAGTTGAAGTAATTCTGCAGCAGTTGATGAGCTTTGTCATGCTGCTTTCCCCTGCAAGAAAAGAGGAATTCAACAGCTGAACTAGGACTCTTACTCACAACCGAGCCCTTTGCTGCTCCTGGGAAAAAGTAGTTCCACACCATCTCTTAGTCAGGTTACCCACTGTTAACTCTTAATCAAGCTGGAATTTTTTATCACTTTCTGATGTGGAGGGAATTGTTAATACCATAACAACAGCCCTTTTTAAGGACATTTTTTTTAAATTCCACACTCCACACAGCACAGCTTGCTCTACTTTGAACTTCCTATAAAGACAGCACTAATTATTTCTTATACATATATTGATCTCAAATGTATTTTTGAATTATATAAAAATAAGCATAAATGCTAAAAATAATGACCTTTTTTTATATATATATATTATCCTTCTGGGAATCTTAGTGGTTTAAGATTTAAACCACATGATAGAGCAATATGTTATCCAAAGTATAAAAAAAAATGTCTAGTGAAACAATTTCTAGTAAAAATCTTGTGTGGCTTTCACCATAAATTAGGCTTTTGAAAAGAARTAATGTTTCTGAAGATCAATAAAAAGGTGGTCTTCCCTGCTGCCCTGTGTGTGTCTTCCTATTTTAGGTGTGATCGGGCCTGGCTGCCTCTTGATACATCCCCACTATTATATGTCAAGCATTGTTTATCCTACTCAGTGGAGAAGAGACGCCTCCAACGAGTGATATAGAGCACCTAAAGTTAGCTACCTACACTTTATCAAAACCTAGAGAAGCCAGACTCTGTGTGTTGACTAATGAAAGACTATCCTGCCAAGAMAAAAGTTTGCAGGTGTTTGCCACAAAGGCTTAATGCCCAAGAAATTGCATTAGGACCACTTTGTCTGCTTGATTTTCACCAGTGAATTGGACTGAGATTAATAACATTCTGAAGTCCCAGTTGGATTGCTGCTCAAGACAATCTTAAAATTTATTATTCTATGTACAGGAGCAATTACAAGATTTAGTACCTGATTTTTTAGGCAAATATTAGATAATAATGTTCTGGATAGTATTCGGGGAAAGAGGGAAAGAGGGAGAGAGAGAAATTTATTCCACTGACAATAGGCAGGAATAAACTGGTATTTTAGGGAGTGGTTTTTCTTTTATATACATATATAATATTTTGGCTGGTGTATGTACTTTTTCTTTTAGGATAGAGTACTGTCATTACTCACTGTAAAATCTGAATCATTCTTGTATAAAATAGGCTAGTAATAAACTCTTACAGACTTCAGAGAGTCTTTGGCTCACTTATTTGTTTAGTGTCCAGAAAGTCAGGGCTGGAATAAAGTCTCAGGGAACAGCTGCTTACTTCACATACTTTAAATCAGGATCGAAGCAATTTATTGATTTACAAATGACACTAATTAACTCATAATCAGTGAACTATACAGTCAGGATCAATATGAGCAGAAAACATATATAAATGACAACTCTACACACTTATAAAATGTTAATAAACACCTATAAATTTCTAAACACCCTTCTAAAACTAATTTCAAAAAGTTCAATCACACAAACATACACATGGGTTGCAACCACGGTCCCACCTCTCCTGGGAGCACAGGTTTCCATGTTTCCACACACCTCCAGTTGGAAACATGGGTGGTCAGGTTTTGTGAGTACTGTGCTGCTCCCTACAACCCATTAATGCACAAGTCCACCAGAAAACACCCCTTGAGCTCACACACACACCCCCGCAGTGTGGGTCCCAGGTGCTGCACACTGAGCTGTTAGAGCCAGCCACATGCAGACCCCTCACGACGTCCGACAGGTGGCTGATCTCACCCAGGCAGAGGTGGCAAGGTGACTTCAGGCACCATCAAACCAGGTTGTCAAAAATGGGCTTGTGAGCGCTCCCAGAGAATTTGTTCACCATTGCTCATTTGCTTGCTTCAGGAGGATTTCACTCTGTTGGGGAGAAAAGAGGTGAATATTTTGATTTTCTTACCATTTTGGAGGGAAGAAAACATGTGCGTGGAAACAGGCCAACAATCGTAAAAAGGATGTTCCCAAAAAAGCTAAACAGAGTTTGAGCTGTGTTAAAAATGGTCCAACAGGATTCTCATATAATTACTTCTGGAAATTTATTGCCTTCTTGGCTCTCTTGTGTGAATGTATACATATTTGTATGCATATATACATGCAAATACATGCATATACACACACACTATACTTACACTCTTCATTTATGTTGTTTATCTCCAGATAAGAGACGAACAGTATATTTCAACTTTAGGATGTATAATCAATGTCATTGCTGGCCTGAYTTCTGAGATGTTGCCATTTCAGTATGTTAATACTGTATCTCCACATTAAATTTTTTTCTGAAATCTGGACTTTACTTTCTCTGAAGGAGTGAATTTTTGTTACTGTAAGCTTTACAAATGACTGTACAGTTGTCTTGTGCTGAGTGCCACCAAATAACTATAATTCAGTAAGTAAACCCTGTGGTATAAGAGATTTTAGGTTGTATCCTCTATAAGACATGCATGGAAAAATGGTATTTTTATTCCTTATTGATAACTCCATACTTCGTTGAGAGTTATGAAAAAGATGGAACTATAAATTAGCTTTAATCAACCAAGAGGAAGAGCAGGTCACAGAATGCTCATTAAGGTGTCAATGCACATACCATCTTTCAGTTTGAAATAAATGGAAATGTACATAACTTTTGCTATGGAATGAAAGATACCTTATTGCCATTTTGGCAGAACAACTTGGCTTATATGCCCATGAATAGACATGACAATTATTTACGTGTGTCCTTACATTCCTTAAAGGTGTCTCTTTCATTTCATACTTACGTATTATTATTTACATTCCAATTCATTTGGAATAGACAAAATTTCTCATATTTTTCAGGTATTGTGTTATTTGTCCACATCTGAAGACTGTTTTGGGATAAAACCCTTTCAGTAAAGGCTTGTTGATCACTGTTCACACACTGCCCAGCTGATAAGGTACATCTTCTCTCTTCAATCTGTCTGAATTAGACTGATCTGCGCTTCACCAGTTATTTTTTCTTCTTTTTTTTTTTTTTACTTTCTTTTCTCTATAATTTTCATTTTCTTTTCTATAGGTGATTGATTTTAAACTTGGGAGTATCTATACTGGACCTGTAAGACCCTTAATTTTCACTACCAACATGGACAGTGAATACTGTCTCTGTCTTAAATGTAGTCTATCAATGTCAGTACCTTAGGCTGGAGGCCTATGTTTTGGAAAGTATTTGAGGATTGTCATTACAAAATGGCTGAATGAATAAGATGCCATATCAGATATCTGAGTCATAGATATTGAAATCAAATTACATGGCTGTTTTGAATAGTATTGCTAAAGATGTACAAGCATTTATAAAAAATATGCAATCTATAAAATCTTTAGCCATAAATAAGAAATATTTCCTCCTCTCTCAGACTTCCCATCTACAACTCTATTGACCTGGGAAATGTACTACTGGTAATAAGAACTATTTAATTGCTTTTATAACCTCATGTCTTTGTCCAGGTTAAATAAGGAATTGAGATTTACCATTACCATATGTAACAAAACCTTGATTAATTCCATAGTACCTATTCTGATATAAATTTGCATTGCCAGGCTCTGAATTTTCAGCACAGAAATATAATAATCAAAACATATTCTCTGAAGAATGTAAATGTAGCTAAATACAAAGTTGGGGCGGTACCAAAAAAGTCAAAATAAAGAGAGGAAGGAATCATAGAATCATTAAGGTTGGAAAAGACCTCTAAGAGCATCGAGTCCAACCGTCAACCCAACGCCACCATGCCCACTAAACCATGTCCTTAAGCGCCTCATCTACATGTCTTTTAAATGCTTCCAGGGATGGTGACTCAACCACTTCCCTGGGCAGCCTGTTCCAATGCTTAACCACTCTTTCAGTAAAGAAATTTTTCCTAATGTCCCATCTAAACCTCCCCTGGCGCAACTTGAGGCTATTTCCTCTCGTCCTATCGCTAGTTGCTTGGCAGAAGAGACCAACGCCCACCTCGCTACAACCTCCTTTCAGGTAGTTGTAGAGCACGATAAGGTCTCCCCTGAGCCTCCTCTTCTCCAGACTAAACAGTCCCATATGATTTCCATATGTTGTCTACTGGAATACCTAACTTTGTTAGGTGCATACTCTGTAGCCTTTCCATGGGTAAACCTGAATACTTCTTCCAGAAGAGATTAATAGAAACTAATGCCAGTCAGGCATTAAGCCCCATTCTCCATTCTGTCTTTCCACCTTGAAGGAAAACAACATTTGTAGTTCAATTTGAAAACAGTTTGCCCATTTTATTTTTCTTACTCAGCCAGCAAACTGAAAAAATCAGTCATTCATAGTTTTACCCTTGATGTCTGGTCACCAGAAAAGGAATAGTCAATTTAAACCATATTCAGTCAAACTTACCTGAAAAGTAAATTAAACACTTCTCTCTGCAAAGCATAACAATTTCCAGGGGGCATAGGCTGAATTTATTGGAACATTTTTTCAAGCCAGACACATTTTTTTTTTTGTTAACACRTTGAAAACATCATGATACAGAAGATAATTTCTTTAATTTCCCCTTCTATTCCAAGGATTTTTTTTATTTATTGTGTTGATCACAAGAGGACTTTTGTAGTTTCTCTCAACACTACAGTGATGTTGAACATGATTGAAAAATTACTTCCATTTTCATAACATCCTTCAAACCCAGACATTGCAGTAGATTCTATTCCTCATTGTAGTCTCTTTCTGATTATTTTATTTCAGAATTTATACTTGTTGRAGAACAGTGACTTCTGTGTTATATCTATTTCTATATCTTCTATATCTAAGTTTAGTTCTGTCACCTCTGAGTACGTGCATATAGAAAAAATTCTATACAGTACCATTTAAGTAACATGTAAGATGTACCATCTTTAATCATGTACCTCACAGGGCAGGCACACAATCCTTTTTTCTGTCTCTCAGCTCTAAGCTCTTTCATAGCAGASCATTTTTTCAGCTAAAAAAAAATCAAACGTTTTGGCCCTGTTGAAGTGTCTACATTCCAAGGAACTTGTGAAAAATATAGACTACATTAAAAACAAATAGTACTATTCTCAGTTTATTAAACCAAGTATGAAGGTTTATCTTTTAAAGGTGAGAAAAATGGTGATTGTAAGTCCAGAATTTTTTACAACACAATAAACACTTGCATGATGTTATGTTAGTCAAATAGCACATCTCATAAGTTACATGATCAAAATGTAAAATCAACAGCTTTATTTAATAACATGCTGTAGAGTAACTTTAGATTAGCCAGGCTCAGTTTTGTTCAGTAGAACAGAATCTGCCCTTCAACACTCTCAAAAATCAGCATTGACTTTCATTTTGAAAATCAAATTTCTTCTTAGTGATCCTCTGAACTCCTTTTTCAATAAAAGTAAAAAGTATTTCTTAGCTCTCCTCCAATCAGCATCTCCTAAAGTGGATGAATTTTTCACAGGTCTCTGTCTGACTTACTAAATATCTTTTTAAATTCATATGTTAAGTTTGGAACAAGTGAATGCAAAAGCTTTACTATATCACAACAAAATAATGCAGACAGCTAGCATAAAAAAATAAATCCAAAATGATATATTTACATTCACTCTTATTTTCATGTTTCCTTAGTCAAAGAAATAATAAGTGCACAAGTAAAATTTAGATTTGCCTGCCTGACGGCAAGTGGGGACTGAAAAAATAGAGTTTGGTGATCCTCAGACTTCCACACTGACAAGCTGACAGTCAGTAAGGTAATCTTYGGGCAATTATGATATTAGTTGTTAACATGTCATGCATGTTCTCTTATGAAAAAAAACTGACTTCACCAGAAGGGCTATAGTCTGTTATAAAAGGTTTCCCGTTAGTTGGAAGGGTACTAATTGTGTATGAGGCTGCATGTGATGATTAGATCCATACTAGTTTTGCTTCTTGTTGCATGGACTCCAGTTTTACAGTGGTATGACCGCACTTAGTTGATTGAAGTTACTGTGTAACTTAGATCTGAATTATTCTCACTTTGATACCAATGACAGAAAAAAATCATAGAACCATAGAATCATTAAGGTTGGAAAAGACCTCTAAGATCATCAAGTCCAACCATCAACCCAACACCACCATGACCACTAAACCATGCCCCTAAGCGCCTCATCTACACATCTTTTAAATACTTCCAGGGATGGTGACTCCACCACTTCCCTGGGCAGCCTGCTCCAATGTTTAACCACTCTTTCAGTAAAGAATTTTTTCCTAATGTCCAATCTAAACCTCCCCTGGCGCAACTTGAGGCCATTTCCTCTCATCCTATTGCTAGTTACTTGGGAGAAGAGACTGACACCCACCTCGCCGCAACCTCCTTTCAGGTAGTTGTAGAGCGCGATAAGGTCTCCCCTGAGCCTCCTCTTCTCCAGGCTAAACAGTCCCAGTTCCCTCAGCCGTTCCTCATMAGACTTGCTCTCCAGACCCTTCACCAGCTTCGTTGCCCTTCTCTGGACATGCTCCAGCACCTCAATGTCCTTCTTGTAGTGAGGGGCCCAAAACTGAACACAGTATTCAAGGTGGGACCTCACCRGTGCCGAGTACAGGGGCACAATTTCTTCCCTACTCCTGCTGGCCACACTATTTCTGATACAGGCCAGGGTGCCGTTGGCCTTCTTGGCCACCTGGGCACACTGCCGGCTCATGTTCAGCCGGCTGTCAACCAGCACCCCCAGGTCCTTTTCCGACAGGCAGCTTTCCAGCCACTCTTCCCCCAGCCTGTAGCATTGCATGGGGTTGTTGTGGCCAAAGTGCAGGACCTGGCACTTGGCCTTGTTGAACCTCATGCAGTTGGCCTCAGTCCATTGATCCAGCCTGTCCAGGTCCCTCTGCAGAGCCTTCCTACCCTTGAGCAGATCAACACACCCGCCCAACTTGGTGTCGTCTGCAAACTTACTGAGGGAGCACTCAATCCCCTCATCCAGATCATTGATGAAGATATTGAACAAGACYGGCCCCAAAACAGCCCTGGGGGACACTGCTCATGACCGGMCGCCAGCTGGTTTTAACTCCATTCACCACAACTCTCTGACCTCGGCCGTCCAGCCAGTTTTTCACCCAGTGAAGAGTACACCTGTCTAGGCCATGAGCCGCCAGCTTCTCTAGGAGGATGCTGTGGGAGACAGTGTCAAAGGCTTTACTGAAGTCCAGGTAGACCACATCCACAGCCTTTCCCTCATCCACTAGGCGGGTCACCTGGTCATAGAAGGAGATCAGGTTGGTCAAGCAGGACCTGCCTTTCATGGACCCATGCTGGCTGGGCCTGATCCCCTCGCTGTCCCGCACATGGCTTGCGAGYGCCCCCAAGATGAACCGCTCCATAATCTTTCCCGGCACCAAGGTCAGGCTGACAGGCCTGTAGTTCCCCGGATCCTCCTTTGAGCCCTTCTTGTAGATGGACGTCACATTGGCAAGCCTCCAGTCGTCCGGGACCTCCCCCGTTAACCAGGACCACTGATAAATGATGGAGAGTGGCTTGGCAAGCTCCTCCGCCAGCTCCCTCAGCACTCTCGGGTGGATCCCATCCGGCCCCATAGACCTGTGAGTGTCCAGGTGGCGTAGCRGGTCGTTCACTGTTTCCTCTTGGATTATGGGGGGTTTATCCTGCTYGCCGCCCCCGTCTTCCAGCTCAGGGGGCTGAATACCCTGAGGATAACTGGTCTGAATATTAAAGACTGAGGCAAAGAAGGCATTAAGTACCTCAGCCTTTTCCTCATCCTTAGTGGCAATGTTCCCCCCGGCATCCAATAAAGGATGGAGATTCTCCTCGGCTCTCTTTTTGTCATTAATATATTTGTMAAAACATTTTTTGTTGTCTCTTATGACAGCGGCCAGATTGCGTTCTAGCTGGGCTTTTGCCTTTCTGATTTTCTCTCTGCRTGACCTAAMGAGATCCCTGTACTCTTCTTGAKTTGCCTGCCCCTTCTTCCACAAGTGGTAAACTCTCCTTTTTTTCCTGAGTCCCATCAAGAGCTCCCCATTCAGCCAGGCTGGTCGTCTTCCCTGCCCCTTCTTCTTACAGCATATGGGAACAGCCTGCTCCTGCACCCTTAAGACTTCCTTCTTGAAGAAGGTCCAGCCTTCCCGGACCCCTTTGCCCTTCAGGACTGCCTCCCAAGGGACTCTCTCGACCAGCGTCCTGAACAGGCCAAAGTCTGCCCTCCGGAAGTCCATGGTACCGGTTTTGCTGGCTCCCCTCCTTACTTCACCAAGAATTGAAAATTCTATCATTTCATGGTCGCTAAGCCCAAGGCGGCCTCCGACCACATCTCCCACCAGTCCTTCTCTGTTTGTAAACAGCAGGTCAAGCRAGGCACCTCCCCTGGTAGGCTTACTTACCAGCTGTGTCAGGAAGTTGTCTTCCACACACTCCAGGAACCTCCTAGACTGTTTCCTCTCTGCCRTGTTGTATTTCCAGCAGACATCTGGGAAGTTGAAGTCCCCCACGAGAACAAGGGCTAGCAATGGCAAGACTTCTGCCAGCCACTTGTAGAATGCTTCATCTGCCTCTTCATCCTGGTTGGGTGGCCTATAACAGRCTCCCAGCMGGATATCTGSCTTGTTGGCCTTCCCCCTCATCCTTACCCATAAGCACTCGACCTTATCATCATCACAGCCATTGAGCTCTAGACAATCGAAACACTCCCTAACATACAGAGCCACCCCACCGCCCCTCCTTCCTTGCCTGTCCCTTCTGAAGAGCTTATAGCCATCCATTGCAGCACTCCAATCATAAGAGTCATCCCACCATGTTTCTGTGATGGCGGCTAAGTCATAGCTATCCCGCTGCACAATGGCTTCCAGCTCCTCTTGTTTGCCGCCAGGACCCTGGAAAGTTGGCGTATCTAGAGAATTTTCTGGGTAGAAGGCTTAAATTCATGTATTATATTGCCAGAGTTTCATGGGTTTTTTCCCATCTATTTCCACTACCATTGCGCTTTGAGTTGCTTGAATATATATATTTTACTTTAGATTTTTTAAAACCTTATTAAATGAATGGCGGTTCATTCATTTAACCAAATCATCGCAGTGGATTTAAACATGATTTTACTCTTGACTGATGTAGCTTAGTCGTGCAAGGGCATTGTAGAGGTCCCAAGTACTCACATACAGTTGCTTTTGAAAATCTAGTTCAAGGAAATGTGTGAGATTTTTAATCTCTATTTTTAGATCCAAAGTTCAATTTCATTGGGACACTCCAAAACTGTGATACAAATGTCTGCTAAACCATTTTAATCCATATGCTTTCTCCTTTCTCTCCTAGTTCATCATTCTATAAATTCACAAATTCAGGATGAAAATGAGAGCAAGCATTCTTCATACAGCTGTCATATCTCTTTTGCAGTAGACTGCTATAATACCCAGTACAATGCTTTGTAGAGATATCTAGGCAAGCAGAGATGCCAAAAGCAGTATAACTGTGTTATTGCAATACCCCAACTAATGTAACTAGATTACTTCCACTACGGTGTCACAAAGTAGTACCAATGCATTACATAAATACATCCAAGTTTAATATGCACAGAGAATTCCAGTTAATCTAAAATAAATGGCATATTTCTAACAAAATTGAATAGTTCAAGGATTTCATGCATAGACTATATAGTCCCTGATATCCTTCAAGACTGAAAATTAAGTTTCTAATAATATCAGCCCAGAAGTTTTCCCTTATTCAGTGTGAATTAGCCTGTACAGGGGACAATTTAAAGCTGGCCCAGGGACATCCACATAACACCACAGTCATTTCTGGGGCATAACCTAAAGTAATTGTATACAGTTTTGTGAGATATAATTCTCTTTGCATTCTCACTTTCAGTAATTCATTGCTTTGAGCCTGCAGAAAACAGAAATATAAGTTCATGTTAAAGATAGTTTAGCTCATAGAAACAAAGGATATGTGTATTCGACTTCAAATACATGTGCATCACACTTCATGTAGAACAAAAGTGGAGTACAACAGTCTATGTCAGATATAATACAAACACAGAATGCTTACCGAAATCTGAGGGAAGTTTGCCCAAAATAAAGCAGTGATTCTTTTGTTTTGTGATTCTAGGATTATAAAGAAGGAACTAAGGAAAACGTTCTTAATCTTCAGAAAAAAAGTATATTGGGTGAGAAATACAGATTTCCTGAGTGGGAATTTTAGAGGTTTTCATGAAAGATAAGAGGGAAAATCCTGTTAAAAGTCAATACTTTTCTTAATATTCTCATATATATTAAGTAATGCTGAAAATCCCCACCTTCCAGATCTTGGTGGTGGTACCTGAAGCACTTGTTTTCTAATTTAAACCAAATAACAGGAATATTAAATTACAAGCTCAATGTCTTTGTGTCTGTATCTTCAAAAATAAATAAATAAAAAAACCTTCATAGATCTAATACTACTCTGTCTTTGGTCCTTTGGAATGTAAAACTTTTCTTGGCTCATAAACTTGTCCACTTTTTATGCAAAACCTAAAACAGAAAAGAGAATATTATCCTAAGTTGGTTGAGACGTTGTTAAACAACATTTTGCTGATTAAGAAAAATTCAAATTAGAAAAAAGACATTTAGAACAAGCTAACCCGGCTAGTGGCATGTTATACTCTTTGTCTCACCAAATAAAATCCAAATTTAGGTAATCTGTAAGCTATATTCTTCTCCACATAAGCTCTCTTTTTTAACAGTTTCTACAATCACACCAATTTTCCTTGTTTAATGAAGCCAAAGGTATATCCTTTAAAGCACAGTATGAAAAGTATGGGAGCTCTAAGAAATGGAAGAAAATTACTATTTATTAAATATTTCTAGTAAATGAAATGTGATAAGGTATCATGACAAAATTGGTCAAAAAGGAAATACATGATTTTTGTTATTATTTATTGAAAAAGTTGTTGAAATTCTCCCTTTATTTGGCTAGAGATGCATGCATGATGAAAATATCAAAGATTTTATGTCAACTGTTCAATGACTCACTCAGAATGATGGTTTCTTTGTGTCAATGACAATTTGAAAATTGTCCCTGACCTCCAAATCATCTCTTGGAATGATGGCATCAGTAGTATATTTGTGAGCTGCCAGAGACCAGGTAAGAAATCACTGTGTACACCCAGAGAATTCCAAATAATCAAAACCCAGAATTTTGTCAAATGCACCTAGGATTCAAGAAAGCTGAAGAGCTTCCCTTTTTTCTTCCTTTTGGGGTAGGACTCACTTCTATGCTTAGGCGCTGATGCCATGAATTGTCAGAGTCAGTCTCAAATAGCAATTCCTATCTTGTTTTGAGAAATCCATAAAAACAATGAACACAGGTTAGAAAATGCTGTTATAAGCAGTAAGTCTGACCTGTGACACAGAAAGGGACAAATCTGGAGTGACTAAACTAGAATATATAGTCTACATAGTCTATAGAAKAGAGAGGTGTTTCATGAGGTAAGATGAACTGTTTAATTTTTCTCGGGAGAGGTTTTTTGTTGTTGTTTTTGTGAAGCTCTTCCTTATGTTTAACAAAATAGTAATATTACAAATGTAGGCAAATAACTACAGCAATCTGTGCAAAGAGAATGAATTAATCTAATTATCAAAAGGTTATGTGATGAATTAATACTACCATAACTACCATGAATCTTATGCATTTAATGCTGTAACAATACTAGCACTGGGTATGACAGCTGCGTATTTTTTAACTTACAGCCATTACAATCAAGGTATTTGTCTTTTCATAGTGTAAACTCTTTTATTTAATGCACTAGTTGCTATTCCAACCCATAAACACAACACAACTGAAGTAAAGTTGCAGTAGATGCTTTCTACTTGTCTGGTGTCTGTTTCAGTACCTGTGACTATTTCATATAACTGATCATTACTCTTACAGAATAGAGACACTCTGACGCAGTGTTAGATTTTCTGTTAGATAACCAGAGGAAGAATGGAATTCGAGAGAGAGGAAGGTTAAAAATAGAAAAAAAAAGGGGGGGG
>JAYKAV010003340.1:161631-232034 GCA_035582835.1 Phoebastria nigripes
AAAAAGGAAGGAAAGAAAAATGTCCTAGAAAACCCAGCAAGTGCTAGCTTCACCACCACCATATTAAAACTACCAGAAAATATTTTAAAGCTAAAGAGAAAAAATGTTGTAGCAGCAGATGTGAATTCTGGAAGAAGGGGATAATAGGAGACAATGGGGCTATGAACAGAAAAGTATTTGGCAAAGCCACTCTCATTGAAAGACCACCTACCCTTGGTGGCGTGTGTGCCAAGGAAATGTTGCAGACATTTGATAGACAGAGTGTTTTCAATTTTGGGTACAGGAGATATGCATGGGACTTGCAAAGCAAAAGAAGTTGACACTGAACCACATCAAGACTGAAACTGATGCTAGCAAACCTCTGCTTGTTTCTGGCATATGTAAGTCATCTGCTACAGCTATTAGACGCCGTCTGGTGGAAAACAGTGGGACCAAAAATACCACCAAATTCTTCACCTCTTCTTTCCTTTACTACCCCAGTTAACTGACTTTACTTCCTTCAAATCAGTGTGAAGATGACAAGAATAAGACTAAAAAGGTTATGAGGGGAAGGGGAGTTTTAAACCAGGGTTTTGAACTTCAATTTTGTGAGGAATGACATACTACAGGCTGAGGAATTGTTCTTGTTTTTTTGAGAGTTCAGTGATACGATCACACTGAGCAGACTTTCTTCCTGGTAATGTACAACAGCAACACATGAGGAAATTATGACCGTTTTTATTTCTGTCTGTAAAGCACTCATATTTTTAAAGTTTTCTATAGACAAAAAGGTTTCCCTGAACAACTTTGCTGTGAAAACATACTGTTATATTATGCGATCCACATTTAATTTCTGACAGAAAGTCACAACCAAATTGACTTCAATGTCCCGTAAGAGTCCACTGAGAACTGTGAGGTACTGAGTTCATACCTATTGTAGGTAAAATCCTATGCTGCGAGGCAAGGTCCTACCAGTACGTTTGTTCTTGTGCAGACTGCATCAGAGAGCAAGGCACAGTTTCTACATTCAGTAATTTTCCCTGCTTGGGAGCAATGGAGGATAGCTAAAAGGTACTATTTACCCTAGAAAATCATTGCTTATTGTCTTTCATATGATTGTTTCCTGTAGTTACAGCAAAATACTATATTTATTCTAGTGACATCTTTTTCTGCCATTATGCATGTTGAAGATCCTTGATAACTTGATTGTTGGTTGGAGGAAAGAATGTTTAGAGATTTTCTGTGTCTCTAAATCAAAGTGCAACATCATATGTACTGATTCTTGTTAGACTTTACTTGGCTAGCTGAGGTCAGAATTAGGCCGATTAACTTCCAGATTTTGGACTAATAAAGAAGACAATATAGACAACAATCTCAGATTTCAAAGCTCAGGAAATTACCTGATCGTTCCAGGCCATTGAATCCAGTGTTTTTTGCAGTGTACAAGACATTAATTATATGTTGTGCCTAACATTAAAATATATATATATTATTTTATTGGAGTTGAGACATGCCTACCTAGGTTAAATTCCACATCAGGTTATTAAGATGGTCATTTTAGGACACCATAATGCATTCGTTCTAGTTTATGGCAGTTTATCCATGGTCCTGCCAGTGTCCAAGTTGAGGAATAAGGAGGAAATGTAAATCTATTTTTCTATTTTCACTTACTTTAAAAAAATGTAGGGTTTCTTCCATTACATTCCCAGAGAAACAAAAGACACAGAAGTAATCTGAAACCTTTAAATACTTCACTAGCACAAAATAAAAATCAGTTCTCAAACTTATACTCTCAAACTGCTCTCCATAAATAGTGGCATTCAAAACGCCTAGATCTCACTGCAGACCTCTCCCCAGAAAAAAAAGCCCTACTTTTAATGGCGAAAAGAGAGAATAAATCTATACTGAGAAACAGTATTTAAACAGTTGTTTTAACCTGAATTTGGTAGTTTTGGTGGCTACCCAAATCATCTGCAGTGCGGTATCTCTGCTCCTAAAGAAAGCCTTTCTTTTGATAATCTTTTCTGTAATATTGCTAAAAGCAAACTACCTCCTAGGTATGATCCACTGGAAAAGAATGAAAATCAGCAGACTTAATTATCTGTTGTCTTGTACATTATACTGCCTTGGTTTTAAATGGTGTCTTTGTGTTTATTTTAATAGCAGTGCAGAATAGAAGTAAATTGATTCTATTCTGATATAACACTTAGTGCCCACTTTACTTTGTATTTCCATCATTGCAATCAGGAATAAGGGTCTTAATCTGAAACTCAGACTGGTTAAACCAACTTCACTTCAAAAGTAAGCTAGCTTAATGTTACCATCTCTGAGTTTTATCAGTTTCATTTAGAGAAACTCACTTTCTAGTATAAATTGCTTTGAAATCTAAGGAATAAAAATAGTGCTACTTTTATTTTTGCTCTGATTACAGCAAAGTAGAGATACCTGAATGATCGATTAATGTGTTGCCCCAATAGTTCTTTAGCAGTGCAGAGTGAGACATCTCTGTTTCATGATCCATACAGCCATTTTAGTCTGGTACTATGTCCAAGCTAATGAGCCCGATGAAAAGCAGCTTAGCTGAGGTATGGCATCTTACTAAAACAGAGCTTCTAGATGGTTTATCCCAAGCTGGCCAGATGCTCACTCCAACTACCTTTCACTGGTACTAAGGACAATCTTTCCTAGTTTAGGAGTAATTTCACAAGAATCAGTGCATGAATCACTGTACCAGTGTGTCTTATAGCTATCAAATCTCCTTTTTTTATCTTTATAAAAAGACATTACTTTTTTTTCCAAAATTCATATAAAAGTATAATAGGCTAATTTGAATTTTAGTAAATCACAGCTGAAACATCTCTGATCTTCTATTAACTTTCATAGTAATAATTCTTTCAAAAAATATTTAAAGCCCTGCATAATCACCAGATAAACTGATGTATCTGCAATTTCCTTTCAGAATTACAGGCACTGTGCTTACTTAGCCTTCAATTTAACTTATAACTGCACTTATTCATCTTCAGTATAGTGCACCAGGTCTTTTATAGTTCTAGAGCAGCAATTCTTTGTTGTGCCCAAGCTGGGCACCGCAACCTTGGTTTTGTTTCCATCTTGGTGTGATAAGACCCCATCCCTTCCCCTTGCAGAATTACTACCCTTATTTAGATTCAAGGCAAAAACCATAATTTTATTTCTTAAATATTTAGTCTGTACCCTATTCTCACCATACAGAGATGACTGTTCTTTCCCTTAATCCTTTTTTACTCATCACTGAAGATATTTTTAACCTCCTATGCTACACCAAGTTTATGTAGCCTGTCTAAAACTACAAGACGTAACTTGTTTTCCATCTCTGTTTTCACTCTAAAAGACTTCTTAATGCAGTAATTAATTCAGCTAGTTCTTTAGCCCTCTTCTACAGTATTTTTCCTTTCCTTTCCTTGAATCACAAGTTTTGGTGTTTGTTTGGTTGGGTTTTTTTCTTTTATTACACAAATATATACTTATCTGATAGAAAAACTCTTTTTAATTATATGTGTAATTGGAGCGTTAATAATTTGTATCTGTTTCCCCTGAGGCTCAACATTCTTTCGAAACTCCATTAGATGATAAATTCATGAAAATATGGACAACAAAATTAATTCTGTTAAAAACAACAATAAAAAACATTTTATCATTCTTTAGAGAGCAAAGAAATGGCTAAGAAAATGTGTGAAAATAAGGCTGTAAATGACACGCCTTATGACAAAGAGCTTAATTACAACTAACTAGTTGAGAAATCACAGCAAGTGTCAAATAAAAAGGACTTCAACATTTGAGGGAAAGAGTAAGCTTTGGTCGGTCTTGTCAGAACTACAATAAATAATGAACATATTTGCCTAAGTTAATGGAGTCTAAATAGGGGCTATATGGTAATGAGGCCAGAGATATCTCAGGTGAGTGGGCATTCAAGCTTAGTGACTCCTGCTGAACATATTACTACTGACCCCTAATAACAGACAGACAAACAAATACAGGTATAAACCTAGTGGTTCAAGACCACCTAAGATCAGCAAAGAAGGGAGTTGGTACCCAAATAGTTCTTTCTTTTCTTAAGAAAAAAAAAAGATCATCGTGGAAGCATAAATGCTCTTCAAGCACTTATGAAAAAAGGCAGTGAAGATGGCATCCCCTAAGCTCTTGCTGAAACAAACCATTTCATTTTCCCCTGGTTTTGGTCACCTCTGTCAATGATATTTGCTAAAGGTGGCCAGGGTCCACCCAGGGAGCCAGGTCAGGAACAAAAGGGGAGGGGGGCAAAGGAAGGGCTGAAAACAAGCTACAACATACATTGAAAGTGGTCCATCCAGGAGACAAGCTACCCACAGTGCAGAACAGAGGTCTGTCCAGGAGGCAGAGACAGGGATGGAGGCCAGCACTCCTGCGGCATCTCTGGGGCAGGGACTGAGGGCCCCAGGCTGGGCTGAAATGGGGTCCTCGGCCATGGGCAGTGTGTGGCCCAAGGGAGGATGGTCAGGGCCATTGAGGGCTGGTGGTGCCCTCAGGACCCTAAGAAAAGAAAAAAAAAAAAAAAAGACATGGTGAGACAGAGCATCAGATCAGTGACTGTAAATTAGAAATAATTGGAAACAAAATGAATGATGGAAATGTCTATAGTGAGAAAGAGGAAGAGCTAGCAGGGAAAATAACCTTAGCAACACCAACATTATTTTTATCAGGAGGAGACATCGAGCTGACCATTACACTGATCCAAACAACAAAAGTGTGATCTATCTTCCAGCAGCAAGGATATTTAGTGTGAAACTGAGGCTGGAAATTATTTTTATGGGAAGTCCACAGTATGTACGAGGTGTCCTTCATGTCAAGACAGATGCTGCTGCTCTGTTCTCCAGTGAAATGATTCAAGGCAATAATGCTGAGCAGGGTATCAAAAGAAAGGGCGGGGGAGGATTACAATGATCTGAGTGGAATTCTTCAAATCCCTAGAGAAGGTGGTAACAGATGACAAGATACTTAAGATCACTAGGCAACACAAGAAATAATTCTGTAAAACTATCAGAGGTTTAGACTGCACAGTCACTGGTAAAAACAATCTATGTTTTAATCTTACGTAGATTAAGATCAACACACAGACCCTCTTCAGCCACTGTCAGATTTCCCCTGGGCTGCTAACATGCTTTGTCCATTCTGTTCCTTTAATCTAAATTAAGACCACACCATCTTTTCATGGCATGGCTTCACATTATAGAGATTGTCTGGCAGTATTTATCTTTTTTGTTAAGAGTATTGCCTCTATGGGAAAATGTAAGTCTTTCCCTGACTGTTGACTACCAAGGAAATAAATAACAGAGCCCAGTTCTTTCTGGATAGGATTTCTGATCAACACTGGAACCAGTAAGAATGATACTATATTAGTGGGGGTTCTTTCATATGAATTATGTCAATATCTTCTGCAGTTTAAATCTGGGATCCTGGTGAGCAATGTCTTCAGATGGATTCATGACAGTAGACCAAAAGCAATGTGCTCACTCTCTTTTCCAAGTGATCTGATGCTTTGGGTTTGTCTCACCTGGCTCACCATGGTGTACTTGAGAGCTACAGTTTAGAAACTCATGGTGTAAACTTTCAGGTAAAAGTCATCCTTGAATGTTGATAAAGGACACTTTTGACAACGTACATGAAACCTTTTACTTGGCTTCTCTAACTGCCTTGATCATTCCATAAACTCTTCCTTAACGATTAAAGCTAAGAAATGCAATCTAGCTGTACAATGTTAGAGTACGAGCAGAAGTGATCAATCTGTCTCTCCTAATGATAGTTTTGGAATTATAAAAGTGGTCATAGAAGTGATCTGCCCAATGTTATGCATTTGTCATGCCATTTGTGAGATAGGAAGTTGTGCTCTGGCATTCATTACTGGCTAGCAGGGAGGGCTTGATGGTTTTTTTCCTGTGAGGCTAATATTTGATTTTGTGRAGTTCTTCAGAGGCAAAGAGTCTGCATCCTAGGCTCTCTTGCAAAAAAGGAGTTGTGTCAATTACAGTGAAAGCTAGTCTCTGTGAAGAAGCACGGAAAAGGTGGAGAAGTAGCAAAGGAATAGTTCTGCTGGTACTTACCAGGGATAAGGCTGTTTCATATCGTAGGAGCCTAGAGGTAGCCTGCATTGTTTGGATAAGTGTATCCAAAACACTCATTGGCACATACAGAATTTATTCATGTGGCATGGAATAACCGCAGGAGAGCTAAGTTTAAGTGCATAATTTTGGGAAATCATCTAATGATGCTTCAGATTTTCAACTCAAGACAGTTATGTGCCAATCAAGGAGTGAATAACTGCTCTCTCAAACACTGAATGAGCCTCATTAGATCCAGAACATTGTATGCATAATCACATGCTCAGATATTCTAACAAAAGTTTGTCAAATTTGGGTTGATATTTCCCAACTGGAAAACAGCAAATAAACCAGTTGGCTCAGATCTTCTCAGCAGGCTATATAAAATAGGAATTTGCATTACTTTCTTCTCCTCTCTGAAAGATGAAGGAGAAAAAATCCAGTCCATAAGGATGACAAAACAGCTCTGCAAGTGACTTACTCTGTAATTCTAGTAACGATTTTCTCTGTACTGCATCAGTCTACTTTGACATAGATTGTTTTTCTGGTTAACTTTTAATATCAGAGAAATAAATACAACTGGTTAGGTGCAAAATGTTCAGAATGTGCTAATAACAAAACTTGACTGTAACTATGCTAAAACCTTTGTGCAAACCAGTAATAAAGTTGTATTTGTTTACCCTTTTCATGGATCAGCAATGTCTGTATATAAGAATGCAACTACTTTTAGATATGAATTTTCCATTTCTTCAGTGGAATTACAGAGACAGTATTAGAAATAACAGTTTAAACAATTACACTTGAAGAGTGAAAAGGAGAAAATATGAAAGTGTTGTAATAAAGGAACAGAGAGGAAAGACAAAGACTGTCAGGAAGAGCAGGTATATAAAATTCAGGCTGTGCTGAAGTGGGCAGAGAAGAAAGAGAGAAGTGCTAGGTATGGAGGAGCATGTGCATGCATTTTTTTGGTTATTATTTCACTCAGATGTACTCAGGGCATTGTCTCACATGTCCAAAAACTTTTCTTGGGCAATTTTCATGTCATTGTGGTGGCCAGACTTGCAGATACACACCATGGTTTTTAGTTTATGCCTCTTGGGTTTCCACTTCAGCTTTAATCTCTTCACTATTACTACTCCTCAGCTGAACTCATGTTCTTCATATTTAATCAGATTCCATTTAGCATCCATCACATGTAATTTCAAATTACATGGCTAGCTTGTAATGCAAGTTGTTTTTTTTTTAAATTGGGAAAAAATGAATTCTGAAACAGAGTTGTGCCCAGGGCAAATGGACACAAGAGCACTTCTAAACTGTAAGGGTTCAATTATCGCCTGCTGAGCCACAGAGCCTGCATTTGTCTGATTTAGTGACACTTGTTTTAAGTAAGGTGGGGGTGGAGGGGATGTGTCCTCTGTGTGACCAGTCTTAAACAGAAGAAACAATTCAGGGATGCTTGCTGGTCTTTGTTTCCAGTATTTAATAGGAAACAACTAAACTAGCACCCCCATACATACTTTTCATTTTTAGGAAATCCATATTTCATTCAGATTTGCCTTCCAGTTAAGAATACAGCATAGTTATATAATCCTTATTTAGTAATCTGGTTAACTCCTGAAATAACTGAAGAAGCTCAGTGGTTCTTGGGTAACTAGTGCACTAGAGCCACATTAAAAATAGACAACATACAGAAATTGTCTACATTGCTCTTTGAGTCTTTAGATTTAACCTTTCTTTCAAAGGCATCAATTGAAGTTAACTGGTTGGGGCTCAGGACAGAGTTACTGCAAAGAGGAACATTCATTTATTCTAAACTAAATTTGGAATAGGTGAAATGAAGGTCATAGTCTTATTTAGTAGACCTAGTATAACATCTACCCCTGATTAACTTAACACTTGGTTTGAATGCCACATACATAAAGCTATTCCCTCTGGTCTTCTGTAAAGAACTACAGAGGATACTGTTTAGCTGAAGAAGACAGTTAGTACAAAAGTTGAAAGACTGTAGAACTGTAGAAGGTATTAAGCAGAAATAGGAGAGAAAGTTCTATTATTTTCCCTCAAAAATCAATCATATTTGTTAAGAGTTGCCAAATCCAATAGCCCAACAGAGGCGAGGCTGCCACAGCCCCATCTCCTCAGGCCCAGCAAGTAGCAAGGCTGAGTATGTATTCCCAATAGACACACACATACGCACATGTGCACACATGTATATGCACAGCCAGACACACAGGTCACCACAGACAGACACACTCAGCACTCCCACAAGCACAAACAGCACCAATGGTCTCATCCTGTTACCTTCTCTGGCTGATCGGGATGAAAGCCTGTTAGTGGAAAGTATATGCATAAATATACATAKATACAGTATGGTTCCCTCCAGTAGCTGACCTTAGACACTCAATCTACCCTAGCCCCTGGCTCCCCAGTCTCCCCAGTTGTAGGCACCTGGACATGTGAGYCCCAAAGGATGCAGCTCCCCTCCAGCTGCTAGTACCCAGACCTACACACACACACTATGGATCCCCCCAGCACCTGGCCTTAGATACCCAATAGACCCTGTAGCTGGCCCCTGGGTCCCCCAGTCTCCCAGTTGCCTCATGCACAGAGACACAGAAATGCTACCCTGGTAGCTGGTACAGACTCAGCTGTAGTAGTCAGCCTTACCAGTAGTCATCCGCCAGGGCCCATGGCGTCTCCAGTTGCTGGCCTGGACCTCCTGGTCCCTCCAGTAGTGGACTTACAGAGCCTTGGGTCTCTCCAGTATCTGGCCCAGACCTATGGTGGCTGCAGTACTTGGCTCCCAAACCTCTTTCCCTACTTGCTGGTTAGTCTAGCTTGAYGTTGGCTGTGATCACACACTGGTGTACCTACCCACGCAATACCGTGAACTCTGGTGTCTCCAGGTGCTGGCACCCAGGCCTTTGTGACCAACAGCCCCACTCCATTTGCTGGCACTTAGACCTCCATACACAYAGGCATGCAGAATAGAGTCCCCTCACCCAGAAAAACAGCTGGAAATGGCATTAAGTGAGAAGACAGAACAGACTGGAGAGACCAGTGCAGAGCACAGTCAGACAAGTGTATTGACTAGCAATCTGTTTACATGCGATCAACCCCTTTTATCCTCTTCTTCCCTTTCTTTTTCCCTTCCATGCCTTTTCCTTCCCAAACCATCTTGATCCCTCCCTTTTCCCACCATTGGGGCTTCCCCTAAACATCCCCTAATAATTCGTCTACAATCCCAAGAYGTTTTTTCCCTGCATCCCATAGTGAGCACCTTACCTCTGTAGGTTGTCAGCCCTCTCAGTCCAAAAGGTGATCCAGAGAGCTTTTCTGATAATTCCTCTTGATGGGTGTCACCCCAGCCCATGGGGCTGAGGCTCCCCTGGGACAGCCCTGGGAGGGGTTGGAGTGAGGGCTGTGTTATTGGGGTTTCCCTACCTGCTGTTGTGCCTCTGTGCTCTTCTGTGTTCTTGGTGATGAGCCTTTAATCACGTTTCTTAATGTTTACATCAAACGGTCTTGATACAAAAAAGTAAATGTGCCAAAGATATCTGCAGATTACACAAATTTAAGGGGCATTACCCATATATCAAAATATTGTGCAGAACAACCTAGGCAGTCTTGAGTATTAAATTATTAAAAATGTAATAAGATAAATCATRAAGACATGCCCTAGACACCACCGGTGACAAGGGTGACAATGTCCACTGTAAGCCAGGACTTTTTTTTTTGTTGGATATTGAGGATCTCTTTATCACACATTCTCAGCTGTTGATCTTCACCTGTAAGGTGAAGCTCCACAGATCTTCATGAAGAACTAAGACATGAACAGTACCAAACTATGGTCAAGAGCCAGGAGGTCCCATTGCAGCCTATATTAAAAGATCATTCTTCATGTTATACCTTCTGTTCCAAAGGAATTAAATCAGAATTAAGCTGGTCCATTACATTTGATTAGTTATGTGTGATGTGATTGATGAAGTATTTTAACAAAATTTATATTATGAAATAATGAAATCATTAGTAATTGTGGTTCATTAGAAACTATTAGTTCTAGGAATAAAAACATTTGATCTTGAAGTTTGATGTGATCAGCTCACAAAAGAGGGTAAGACTTATAGTGTAATTTCTCTCCTACAGAATTTAAATAAAATCACATACTTCATTCATTGCTTTTTTAATCATACAGGAAAAAATCTATACTTAATGCTTACATGGACTCATGTTCACAAAGGGAATATATTATTGAATTGTTAATTGATCTTAGCTTACAGTAGAATATGTACAGAAATCTTTGAAAGCTATATCTGTTTATTGTGTTCAGTGTTATTATGAGGAATATTTAATCATATATTTATGTGGAAAAATAAAAGTTTCACTACTAGTTTGATATGAAACTCATAAAGGGAGCTCATACAGCAGGGTCCGCTAAAAAGTCCCCAAAGTTTATCTCCAAATAATGAAGAAATACAGTAGAAAAGATGACAAATTATAGTGTTTGTGAACATCAAGATAAATAATTCTATTCATGCAATCTTTTTTTATTTTTGTTTCACTTTTCTTTGGTGCTATAGTCTTCCAGGTATGTTTTAATATTTTTTAAAGGAGACTTCTAACATAAATTTATTTTATTTTTCATTAAAGTGTGCAAAAATATATTGTTCTTTTTGTTCYGAAATTTTGGACTTTCCTCTAATTCACACTGACACCCAATGAACTTGTAGTACCACTGAGACTTTCAGGATACTGTTTACTTCAGGATACTGCATTACCAACTGCTTTTTCTTTTTATGGGAATGCCTCTAARTACACTGTCTTTATTTTGTCATTGTGTAATCTTCTGTTTCCGAAAATATCAGCACCAAATTCCTCATTTTGAGTAAATAAATCTGAACAGCAAACATACATGATATTCCAAGTTTTAACAGCGCAGGTCTTGAAACACATTAGTGATTCCTAAGCCATAGTTCATAAGGGCATAATAAATGATTTACACACAGTATGTATTGCCATTGTCACCATAACATTTATAAATTGTTGAGACTGGTGGCAGAAAGAAGTTGCAAGGGATTAGGAGGTAGGCAATCATGATTTCAGTAGGGGACTTTTTACTGTCAGTCACCCTTTGCGATGAATTATTGGATGAAATTGGACATGAGATTACCAGTGCAATAAAAAAAAGTCAGGTTAGGTTATCATAACCCTTTCTGTTCTTGGAATTAATGAGGTCTAGATTTTGAAAACTTAGGCAAATAGTTATGCACTGTCTCATCTAGCCTATGTGCTGGTGTAGAAGGAAAAAAACACAAAATTTACTGTAATTGAATTGTTTTCAGTGAATGGAAGAAAATGGCTGGAAGACTCTGTAGAAACATAATATTTGCTTTTCATACAGACAAGCRGGAAGAGTAGAAGTAAGGGCAAATCAGCATGTCTGGGAGACTGTACAGCCTGAGGCATTGACCTGTTTCAGGTCTTCCTCTGTCCTTACGAATCACTTCTTGGTATTTATGAAATTCCATTCTCCCTCCTAATTTTCAGCAAACTCAGGACAATCAATTAACTTTTATTCTGGCATAGAGCATGAATAGCTTTGTGTCCTCTAAACAAAACATATGAAATTCTGTTTTGGAGAATAGTAAGAAATATTTGCTACTGCATACTTCTAAAAATTCCAAAATGACCCTCCAGTTTGATTTTTTTTCTAGACATCCCTGGCCTTATATTCTGCAGTGCTTGTCTGAACTATATTGCTATGTCAATGTGAGCATTGTCAGAAAGCAGTAATACAAATGAAATGCCTAAAAAGATCTTAAAACACTTTAAAATGCTGAAATATTAATGTGAAGAGGAAAAAAATGAATGGAGGGTTAGCCTTGGGAAGCAGTGAAGCTTCAAAGAAATTGGTGGGTTTAGCCAAAGGTATTTCACAGGTTTTAAAACCTCATAAAATATGTGAGTCCAAGGTATCTGCTTTAGGTGATTAGATTACTAAAATTAAACTTTCCCATCCATCTGAGAAACAACCCTTAAAACACAAATATGTATGTCCCATATTACAGTTCGCACTCAGCCATCCATGAAATAAATGAGGGTGGGGGAGTGAGGGAGAGGTGTCAAAACAGATAATCCACCAGTTGAAATGATGGCACTGTTTTTATTTTTATTGATATGCAATAATGCTCATTTTTCCAAAGGCTAAGGAATATCTTTCTTAAAGACAAAATGTCAGCTTTAGCTTATTCAGTGGCTGTATCATTGCCATGAGACAATCATTGCAGACAGTGTGCTACATTTCAGCTGTGTCTCTTTCTGTCTCATATAGCCACATTTAAAGGTATTCCAAATGSAGTTCACTGTAATGCCGGTAAACCAACAGAAATGCAGAACTTTGTATTTTCCTATAAATGTGAATCATATATTTTCACCTTAATCCCTTCACTTGGATAACCCATCTGATATTTAATTACCTATTCAGAACCAGGGTCCTAATTAGAGCTGCACAGAGCTATTCACGCGTTGAACTTGAGTGAACAAGTCTCTCACTGTTTGCAAGTTTACTGCCATTAGCCCAGTGGGTTTGCTCTTCACCACAAGACTTAGTTCAACCATTATGCTCCAGAGAAAGAAAAACCCTGAGAACACTAACACCGATATTACTGCACTCTACCAAGAGCCCACTGTGCTTTTCTCTCCTTTTGAATAAGCTATTAAAAGACAAAGTAAAAAACTGTAGCAGATCCAACCAGTGGTGAAATACTTAGGCAGTTTTACAAAAAGGGTATTACTGAAAGAATGGAGGAGCTTTAGGGGAAAAAAAAAAAAAAAAATTGTTGAGGCAATTTAAGATAATAGGATGCTAATTAAAGAGGAATTATAGTGGAGATTTTATAATACTTCTAACACTGGCGTTAATGTTGACTGCATCCGGATTGAAAGAAGCACAAGGAGCTAAGGAATTACGGGCAATTAGGAACCAGATACTGCCACTCTCAGGGAGCAGCAGGTTTCTCTGTAAGCAGGTAATACTCAGGGCAAGTAACAGAGGCAAACCCTACCCTAGATACAGCTCAGTGTGATCGCTCTGCCACTGTCATGGCACTAGATAATTAGGAAGAAATTATACAGTCAGCACTCTCTCTTGTAGGAGTCTTAAGTGTGTGACTAAAGCGTGGGGCCTCAGTCTGAATGGATGTTTCCAGTGTCTAACCCTTGAATATATTTACCCATCTTAAACTGCACAATGCACTTTTAGACAGCTGTGACAACTTCTGAAATGCCCTAGAAAAGTTGGTTCCTATATGGGTCAAATTATACCATCAAAATTAACATGAATAACAGTATGGTTATATCCTAAAAAGATCACTCTCAATTCAGAATAGTCCAAGTAGCAAGAGATAATGCGTGATAAATATGGAAATAACGGCAAATTTTTAAGTATCTGTTGATTTTTTTAAATGATTCATTTGAACCCTTTTCTTGTTTTGCATTTTATACTGACCTATGGAAAATTACAAAAGCTTCAAACAAAGCAAGTATACTTTAGCTCTAGTTTGGTATGGTTAATAGAAAAACATTAAAAAGCTAAATGGATGTTATACTTTAATTAAAATAAATAAAAGTGTTTGCTGTTGAGAATATGAGAGAATTTTTAGCCTGGAGCAAAGTGTTGTGATTGGGTTACACATCTGAAAAAACTGGGGCTTATGAAATTGAAAGTACTGAGTTTGCTGACACAACTTTAACAGTCTGTGTAACAAACACATAACCACAGTAATGTAAACGTTGCCAAATACAATACCTAATAAAATATGACACTATACATTAGAAACAAGAGAAATTCTTATTCTTTACTTCTCAAAATACATTGATGTGGCATAGTCCATGAAAAACCACAGGAAACTGATGAAATTGTACAGCTGCATGTTTATGCATTTTAAAAATATGCTCTTCTTGGCCCACATTTGTCTCTTGTATTGCATCTAGTACATCACTATAGGAGACCAATGGCCGAATACTGCAATAAGCAGAAATTGAATATAGACTGAAGAGGAAGGCATATTACAAATCATATAATTACCCTGCCCCAAAGGTACTTTCTCTCCTGAGGTTCTGCTTATTTAAGTGCTTCCAGGGTGGGAGTCAGCTGCCTGTCCCTGCAACAGCAAAGACATAATGACTCCTGCGTCCCAAAAAGGGCTCAAAATAAAGAAACGTAGAAAATACTAAGCAATCTGTACAATCAACATGTGATTTCCTGAGGGGCTAAGAGGCAAGAAAGTCAAGGTTATATTTTAATTCTGTTCTGATTTATTCTATTCTTAGTTTTCTATTATTACCTCTTCTTAAAAGAAAAAGTGCTCACATGTGGAACAGTCTAAAATAGGAACACTAGCCCTAGATCACTTCCTGCCTGTACTGGTACCTAAGATCATTTATAAAGAAAAATCATTACCTAAAGGTCTCTTGGAAGGTCCTGACCCTGGCTACTTTAAAGTACAGACAACACATCATTTCAGGAACGTGCTCCTGCTTGTACCCACAATAAAGGTTATTTCAGAAAGATAAGCAAGGTATCTCTATTTACATTAGCCTAACGATACTGCTATATTGAATACTATGCAGTATGAAAGAGACTGCAAGCATCTGACAGCCCAGCGGTGGAACAGGAGATAGCAACACAACATAATAACCATCATAGAGGCAGATGGAGTCAGATGACTCCAAGATTAATGTTTCAGAAGACTAAGGAGCATAGATAGGTGTCATGACGTCTGGCATGGCATTACACAAAGGAGGCAGCAAAAAAGATTTAAGGTCCATGTAAAAACGAAGAGGAAGGACGTCTTCGAGTGCATATAGGGAAGGAGATTTTAAAATAGACTTCATTAGGATCAGTGACAAAATCTCAGAGGTGAAGAGAGGGAAAGAAAAACAAACCCAAAAGGCTAATCTATCTAAATTTAGGCAGAGGAGAATCATCTGCAATACAGTCATGAGAGGTTCAAGTAGGAGACCAACCTTTGGGATGTTATTACACAGCTGCCCCAATATGGGAGTGTGTAGGAAGAACTACTTTGCTACAGTATAGCCAAAACCTAATGAAAATGGCATCCTAGAAAGTTGGTGAGCTAAACCGCAGGGGTACATTACTGTTATAGAGATGTAGTCTCCTTAGGAATGGCAGGTGTGAGAACAAGAGAGAAAGGTGTATCACGTATCAAAGATGTACTTTTTCACAAGTTCATGGAAAGGATAGAGATTTGTCAGATGTCCTGTTTAATGATAGAAAAGGAAAATAAATGCAGAGCTGAATTCACGTGTTCCACATAATCCAGAAGACAGGAGGATTAGGCATCTAATAATATAATATATAATTATAATTCAATATTCCTAAAATTAAAGCCTTTGTAGCAAAAGGAGATTGTAATTATTCAGAGATATCTAAACAGCAATGCAGGATGACACAGTCAGTGCACAGAGTATTTTGGGGGCAGCTTTTTTTTTGGAGAGTAAAGGAAGCTCCTGTTTTAGATCTTGTTTCAACTAACAAAAGTGATAGAACATGTAAACAAAAGCTACATTCAGCAACTGAAATTGTGAAAGATTACAGAAAAGCTGTGGGAATTAATACTAATATGAAGGTAAATGAGCAGGAAAGTGATGGCTGAGTGGGAAGGCAAACTTCACCTGTTCCAGGACTATAGGAGATAGTCTACTGGGAAGGGAAAAATGTTTAAAGGGCAAGGGAGTGCAGTGCTGCTGGGAGTTACTGAAAGAGAAGAAGAGAAGAAACTATTGTGGAGGCATCAGAATTTCTCCAGTGACCTGAAAATTCAAAAAAAAATCAAACAAAAAGTGGAAAGAAGAATACAGGTCTAAACATGAATATAAAGGAACAGCTCAAGCCCCTTAGGGATAAGATCAGAAAAGCAAAGGAACATAAAAGGAAACAAGATAAGGTTCCCTAAATGCAGAAAGAGAATAATCAAAACATAGGCTTGGTGCTTAACAGTAAAGGAGAGAAAATTAAGGAAGACTCAGAAAAGACTGAAGTATTCAGTAGTATCAGTGCTCCAGTCTTTCTGAAAAAAACCAAAACAAACAAACAAAMAAAAAAMCAAAAAAAACCCCCGAAAAAAGGCACCTGTAAAAGATCTCTGGATTCAAATATTTAATAAATTTAATTTTAACCAGGAAATAATGGTGTACGCCAGAGGAGAGAACATTTAAAAATATTAAAATAAGATAAGTGATATTTCACTGAAGAAAATAACTTTATAAGGTATAACCTTGATCAGTTCCTGATCTCTGACTAGCCATAATTATCCTCTAAAACTTGTCTGTAATGTCCAAAATATGCCTGGAAAGCAAACTTAACATAAAAAAAAAGACAACAAACAAACAAACAAACAAACAAAACCACCAAACAACAGTGGGAAACTATAGTATAGTTAAAGTAGTTTCCATTCCCATAAGTATTCCCATAAACGCACATATTGTTCATTTCCTCAACGGAATTTTTGAATTTGAAAATATCTAGACATTTAGATGGTAACAGCTTTTTGGATTTCCTAAGAACTGATCATATCATATTAATTTGATTCTCTTAGATAGGGTACCTGGCTTTGTGGACAAAGGAGAAATGGACTGATGCTTCATCAGGTAGAATACTGTGGCATAAAGCTGTAACCAAACTCAGGTAAAATTAGTAAATTGTTTGGAAGATGTGGTCTGTGAGTAAAGATGAAACAAAACGTTTAGGTAGTATAGAAATGGGGACAGGATACATAATTAGGTATATAACAGATGATTGTTTAGTGAACAGACAGAGCCAGAGAGTAAATAAATATATTCTTCCAATGTATAAAAATATCTTTAATTTGGATTCTAGGAAAAAACTTCTCCAGGACAGAACCGACTTTCTGTGGACAGTGTCCAAAGGTTTTGATATTTTGGTGGTGGTGGTTTTGGTAAAACATGGGTTATAAACAACAGGTGGTGATGGTCTACATATGCTCGATCCTATCTCAGTGTACCAGGGTGGGCTAGATCTTATTTTGGGCACATATAGTACTCTCTGTTACTGTGATGGGCAATGAGGAAATGGCACATTTTTCTTTTGTAGCATTTGTCATCTTTTTTGCACTGCTTTATCTTCACTTTTCAGTGCTTGATGGAAACAATAAAATTGGGGAGCAGGAACAAGAACCATGTAAACCTCCCTCTTCTTACATGCATAGTATAGCACCACAATGGTTACATGTAAAACATATTCCTGTTTTCTTTATATGGCCATATAAAAAAAGGTATATCTGTCCATGATCAGAACAGAGAAAAACAAGGGGATTTTATATATCTTCTTACTGAAAAATGTAAAAATATTTGTTAAAATTACTCTGTAATTTCTTATCTGACTGAAGAATCTGATGTACAAAGAAAGCACTCAGATTTGCTGTGAAATTACTTCAAACAGCATATTTGCCAGGGAAAATGGTAGGAAAGAGGAAGATTTCATCTCCGTAAGCAGGATTTTTTAAGATTAGTGAAAGAGGCTCTGACTTGATAATGATACTTGAGTAGAAACACTAAGGATTTATTTTTTTCCCCATCAGCTATACACTTAGCGGTTTAGAACGACGGGTTGGCTTGAACCRTGTTTGGATAAACCCACAGCAGGACAGGAGCTGCAGAGGTGTGGAGAGAGCAGACCCAATTCCTCCTGATTGCACAGCTGGGCAGCGAAAGCTTGCATCTCTGACCTCCGTGATGTCCGAGTTGCCTGTGTTCGTCTAACTCCAACAGACATTGTGTTACTGTTCATCCCGTTTCACACCTTTTGATATCTTGCTCTGATACCTTTTAATTTGCAAATTTCAAGTACTTTAGAGAGCCCTACTGTTTTTACCATATGGCCTGAAGCAGCAATTCTGTCTGACTGACAGGCCTATGGTTACACTAGATAAGTATAATTTATCAAYATCTTATAGTACATGTTGCAGTCAAAATCCACCCTTCAGTGCTTTGCTTTAAAAAACAAGAAGAAACAGAAGGCAGGCATGTTTTAAATCTCCTCTGTTCTTGGTTTTTAATGTGAAACTGGGACTGCGGCCCGTTCTTAGCATGGCTTTCGAGGTGACCTAAGGAATAACTATCATAACATCTCTCAGCCACTTTTATTCAGATAATGTACCCAGGCTGACATTTCTCTGTGCATTGAGGGCACTATTTTACAAGGACACTCTTAAACCCACCAGAAATCCCCCAAGATTTAGAGCACATTATCAGACATTGATTTRTTTTTCTCATCATGCTCTCTGCAACTGGATAAAAATGAGAATAATAGTTTAAGGYTATATTTTTGTATAGGATTAAAAGTTATTACCTATAGACAAAAAAATTATAGTTCAAATTGAATGTGGAAAAACTAGGGCAAGTTCACGCAAGGAAAATAGCCAATAGTTTATGCACGGGAAAATTTTGAGTCAGGAAGACATGCAGTGTTGAAGAATTTCCTTCACTCTATGACAGCTTGTAGAGATGCATCTTTACAATAAAGAAGTCTTCTGAAAACCCATATTTACACTTCAGCCTGTTAGACAGCAACAAGACCGTCCCTGCTGGATGAGGATTACCAGCTAATTATTAATTATTCAGTACAACTTTTTTTTGCAGTCCAGCAATGTGAAACCAGTGCAAACACAGTGGATACAGTCCTGTTCCCCTACTAATTTTCCTCTACTTCTAAACAGCTCAGACTGAGTCTGGCACAAGCTGAACACCTAGCTGATCTTTCATCTCTCAAAGGGAGGCATTATACTGGTCTACAGAAATACACAGCAAGATAAAGAAATAATTACCCCTTGCAGTTCCTCATATAAGCAGGTCTACTTTCTCCAGCATGCTGCTACAGCAGTGCTCTATTTTTTAGAGCCAAGGACAGTTATGTTTGATACATAGAGTGCCAGGTGTATAGCCATAAATCTGTACCGCGGGAGACAGCGAAGTGATTAGTTTAACACAGTGACAATGGGAAAAGGATACCTGTCACCTGCTAACTGAAAACTTTAGGTTACACTCAGAAACAAATCAGTGTCTACGTGTTGCTTGGTTCAAAGCTTGTTGTGTGAGAATTGCCTTCCTGGTGCTAACATCCTAAAGGACTTCCCTCTGAAGTTTCTGCACATACATCTCTGCTGGTGTCCTCATTCCCAAAGGAGGGTAAGAGTCAATTCAAAAAGCCTAAAGCCCACTTCTCAAATCATTCACTTTTTCTAGAACATTTTTCTGATACTCTGTAAATATCAGATGTGCATAGCTATTTTGTCTTTTTTTTTTTAATTGTTGTAAAAGTCTATGAGGCTTTCTTTCGGAAGACAGGCTGTTCTTCTAGCCCAAATAAGAATAGGAAGCACTGGAAATGTTTTAAAATTATTATTACTTCTAGCCAGAACAATTTTACTGGCTCAAATTTGAATTAYATTGCTTTTATGTAGTCTTGTTGATATAAATAAATTAATGCATTCTAAATCTTAAATTAACCCTTTATTTTTATTTTTTCCAGGGGCAAAAAAAATAATACTGTCAAACTGAGAATTTAAAWTTTTTTATTTCATGTTATTTGATATTTTTTCCCCATTGTTTAAGTTCACTAGAAATTAGAGGAAAATAATAAATTGCATAAAATGTGTCACTTTTCAAGCCCTATAATTAATTCCTCAATGATTCTATGATTCAGTAACAGGATTTTTAGACCTACTCTTTGGTAGAAGATTAAATTCATAAGACCCTGAAAAATCTTCAGAATAACAATCTTTTGTCACAGATCAAGTTATATTCTCTGGATCATTAGGTTTTAAGTAGTGAGAGATCCAGCTTGCAAGGTAAAATCTGTGTCACTAGTTCTACAACCTATGACTCAGTATCAGTGTGAGCATCCCACAGGCATTAATACATTCTTCCTGATACATGAATGAGCAACAGAAATGGTATAATCTTGGCATCTCTCAAGTCAACTGCAACCTCCCAGGAGCTTCCCTTGCTGGAAAACGTAAGTTTCTTCAGAGCTACACTTTATCTCAGCAAATGCTGCAATTACAGTTAAGATCAATGTGGTTCAGCATCATATTTTCTTAATTCTAGGACTTAGGAATAAATGAACAGCAATAAAAGACTCTTTTTGTACTGGATACTCAAGTCGAGAATATTAAAAAAAAAAAAAAAAAGTGAAGATCAGAATTTGGACAAAAAACAAAATTGTGTTGGTATCCTAACGCTACAAAGAGGACTTAACAGAACCTAAGTATGGACAATGCTAAAGTTGTGTTTGCCTTGAATTGTTCATGGAAACATTTTTCAGAAAAGTAAGTGGAACATTCCCACTGTTTGAGAGTCTGTTGCACTAGGGAAACATTGCAAGAACAATACTCTGATAATATAAGTTTGTATATGTAATATTCTGCAAGGTTACTGTGACCTTCCGTTGTCATCTGCCATGAATTTGCCTTGCAAATTTGAATTCTCACTCATTTCCCTCCTTCCCTCCCTTCCTGAATTACTTAGGTTTCCCTYTTTGTTTAATTTGCTTGTTGGACCAGATCCTCCCTTTTGCAAATTAATTATCCAGTTAAATGTAGGTTACTTTCATAGGAGATACGATGTTATGCTAGTTCTACAAATGATCAATGAGAAAATGAACTTTCTTGTATCAGAAAAAGGACTCAAAGGCTTTTAAAAATTCTAAAACATTACAAAAGGAGCAACATTGTTACACAGTCTTATTTAGAAAAATAGCACATCCTGACATCTTGAGTCAACAAGCTTGTCTAATCAGTCACCAATGAGCTATAGTATTTTACTGTACTTGTACATGTGTGTTATCATCAGTCTCTTAAGACATCATTATCTACAGTGATGGTAGTGTTCCATAAATAATTAACATTTTTTTTTTTTTCAAATCTGAAGGGAAACATAGACTAGAATTTGACATGTTAATGAGGGATTTATTGCACGTATCCACAAAAAAAAATTAAAATTTATTTTTTTAATTAATAAACATTTTGGTTGAAAGCTGTTTCGAAGTGGGTTTAGATGTCAGATTTTAATGACTTCTTAGTTGCGCAAAAGTCTCGCCAGCTGTAGTATAAAGTTTTGGGAACTTTGCATTAGAACAATTAATCACTGAAATGGAAAGAAACTAGTGTATCCATTGGCACACAGATAAATCACACATGATTTCTTTCTAATGTCTAGTCACCAAGAATAATAGAAAACACAGCTGGCAGGAACGTTAAGAGATTATCTATTCCATTTCTTTCCTCAAGCCAAAAGCAAGTGCACCTTGGCCATGCTTGACAGATACTGTCTAACATCCAGTCATGGTGCTTCCACAGTCTCCCAAAGCAATACGGTCCTTAAAGATAGAAAGTCGTCTGAAGTATTTCAGCCTTAATCTGCCTTGCTTTAATTTATTTCTTGTCACACACATTCCAGATATGGAAAGCAGTTTATTCCTTTCCTCTGTGCAGCAATCTTTTATATATTCGAAGACCATTATCATGTTTAAAAAGACGCAAGCTTTTTCAGCACAGCTAGGTTTTCAGTGTTCAAAAATTGCAAGAGAAGTAAGCACAAGTCTACCCTCAACTCCCAGAAACTGAGCTCTGAGTGGAGACTGTGCTTGGAGGAACATAGTTTTAGAAATCTGTTGCCGTAGAAGAGAAAAGGAAACTTGAAATGGAGTTGGGAACAGTTTTCATGCACAGAAAGCTGCATTATCCCCTTGTCACAATGAATGTGTGCCCAGTTAAAACACAGCAATATAATATTTATGTTTAGTTCTGCTTTTGCAAATTTTATGATGCAGTGAAGGATATAGGATGCATTTTGGAATGTATGTCAAACCTGGAGAGATTTCCTAGAGAGTTATGTAACCTCAATCTCTAGCGGAACATCTATACACAAATGAAATTACTCATAGGTAACTGACTTCTATGTTGCTGCTTATGGGTGTTCATGTCCTTGATTAAGTTAGGAAAGTAGGAGTTAGGGGCTAGCTTTCCAGTGTATGATATTCTTCACATGAAAGGAGCTTCTACTAGCTATATTCCATTAAGAAGCAGAAGTCAGAAAGCATTATTTAAAATTCATCAGCTTATTTCACCATTTTTATTTTCTTTTTTTTTTTATTTTTATGTTTTTATTTTATCCTTTTTTTTGCTATTTGGTTCGGTTGTTTGTTTGGTTTTTACTTTACTAAGATTTCCTTTATCCATTATACAGTATTATGCATTCACATCAGTGTTCTGTCACAGGGTATGTATTGAAATATGAAAGCGTAAATTGGATAACAATTTGGATCTATATGCAGAGCTAGACCATCTTCTTCAGCAGCACTGAGGTTTAAAATACCACTCATAAGAGAAACTTTGAAACACCTGGGAACTTTGGTTTGCACAAATCATCATATTTGTAGGCTATATATTTAAGTATCTCTAAAAAGTAGTGGGCAAATCATTCTTGTTTTGCTTTGCATTTCACTTTACTTTTTTAGAAGCAAAAGAGTATCAGACTATCCTTCCCCCCTTCTTCTTTTCTTGTCTAGGTTTGTTTTCTTTTGTTTTGTTTTTTTTTTTAATTTATTCAGTGTAATAATCTATCTTAGCTCCTCATCCTTCTTGGTCAAATCTTTATGACTTTGGGGTTAGCATAGCTTCTAGTCTCCATTTTCTTTSGATGGGAATAGATAAATGGTCACTGAAACACATAGGCGACAAATAATTTAGAAGGAACCAAAAATAGCACAACCTAGCGCTGGAAATTCACCTGTTCAATTCAAGGCAATTATGTACTCTTGCCTAAATGTGGTGCTCTGTAGGACTCCGAATCAGCTGAATTCTCAAGGCCACTGAAATAACCCAAGGGAATATCTTAGAGTAAATATGACAGAGCTCTCCTGGATTTGGAGAGCCAAAATTATTTAAAAAAACAAACAATAGATAGTCTTTTAAGGAAGGTCATGACGATGGATGCTTTTTGCAAGACATAGGCAAGAAGTAGAAAACTGGACTGGAACGGGACTCTTCTTTCTTCTTTTATTGACATTGTCGTTACTTTTCAGAAAGCTGTTTTCATAGTGTTTGGGCACAATTTTATGTCAACACTTAGATGACTCTTCCTTGAGTTTTTTCTCTGCTGGTGGGAGATTAAACAAATTCTGTTACCAAGAAGATAAGTAAATTCATAAAAACCTGTTCCAAAACATTTTGCCACATGAAGTAGAACAATTATTTATTATTAGTTAGGTAAAATTTGCCACTCTGCACATTTCAAGTTCTGCATTATTAGGCAGTAAAAACAGAATGTCACTCAGGCTCAGGATAGCTTATATTTAAACCTAATACATATTATTCTAGGTGATCTAGTTTTGCTATAAATCTTTGCATGTGTTTTGGAATGTGTGTTCTGTGAGTGATGGTTATAAATGAGAAGAGGATGACTTAACTGGATGTTATCCAACCTGTGGGTGGTATTCAGTCAGCATGATTTTTCATAGAAAACTCTACTCAGTATTACTCGAGTTTTGCTTTTCTGTGCAAAAGGTATTCACAAAGAACAATGCTGGCAACATTAACATCCCCAAATATACATTTTAATGGGTGTTCCTAATTGAGTGATGATTTTAGAAATGGTTCATAACCGTAAGTAGTAAGAATTCTTCATTTGATTTTCAGTATAGCCAAGGTCTCCTTTTGAGCATGTTTTACAGTCAAAGAAATGACAGGAAACTGGCACTACTTTCCAACAAAATCTCAGTGCATTTTCACTAAAAAGAGATATTTCAAAACAAATCAAATATTTTGCTTCTTTCTGTCAGGAAATGTATTTCAGAGGCCTACCATTCTTATTGATGGCTCTTGAAATTATTCGGATTTTCAATACTGCCACTGAGTATTAAGGTTTGTATTGCAAGGTTAAGGTTTGTATGGCAAGTTGAATTTATGTCTTAGTAGGAATATGGCTTAAAAGGAATATAAAATCTGGACATCTTCTTGCTAGAAAACCTAGTAAGGCTCCTTTCTGCATATAAAAGTGTCTCTTTTGCAGTGGTTTTGTCCCAGATATCTTGCTCTCAGTCATATCTTTTTCCACTGAGTAGGTTATAATAGAACGTAGCATTCTCAAAATGTTACTAGGCTTCTGGGTGGCTATCATATATAGCACTTTTTATGATCAGCTAGGATATTACCAAACTAAAAAATGTAACCCCAGGCTTATGAATTGTTCCGATTTCACATTATATATTGAAAGCTGGCAGAAACATTTCCTAATTTAGAATCTGTTTTTGTTTGAGTCCACAATTTAACATTCTCTGAAGAATAACTTGTGTTTCAAAGTCTGTCAGATTTATGTACAGAAGTTACTTTTGCTAAGCAAGAAGGGTGGTCCAGTCTTACTTCTTTTATGGAAATCTAAACAACTTTAAACTTGAAGAGCTTAAAGAGAATTGAAACTTTGGGGGGTTTCTAGTTTTGGGAGTAGCAATACATAAACACTTCAGTTCCTGGAAAGGAGACAATTCTTATGAGCACTCTACGGTTGCCTCAGAATTTCCTATACTTAAGTTCTTGCAGCTCTCACACATCAATCCTTACAGTTCTAGCAACTAACTGAAAAAGTGCAGGGATGGAGAGATTACACAACAAGCAAAAAGATGACAGGAAAGGAAAGAATGGAGGGGAAAGAGCATGTGAAGAGGAGAAATGGATGAAACAGGAAAACAGAGCAAGCATCAACATGCT
The DNA here is from genome assembly GCA_035582835.1 of Phoebastria nigripes. NCBI lineage: Eukaryota > Metazoa > Chordata > Aves > Procellariiformes > Diomedeidae > Phoebastria > Phoebastria nigripes. The sequence goes on from JAYKAV010003340.1 coordinate 186,530, forward strand.
GATGAGATTCTCTAGTTTATAATCAGCACTACTCAGTGTTGAAAGAAAAGGATTGCATCATTTGTTAACATTTTAATAATTAAGATATAAATGGAAATTGCTAATTCGCACAAAGATATACATCTCAGAGTCTGGGCTCTGGGGTGGTGATGATCACTGTAGTGGTGTAATAGTTAATCTCTACTTGGATAGTTTTTGCCTTGATTAAACAGAAAGCTCAAGTGATACTCATTGTTCATGCAAAATGTTTGCTTCTTCATGCCTTCATTCCCACTTCTGCCTCACCTGTTTCAGAACAGAAGTGATTTCCAGTACTTCTTCCTACAGTTCTTAGCACATTTGGAATCCAATCTCACTCGAGCTTTCCCTGAACCACTGTCATCTAAATAATAAACACAAAAAAGGTTGAAAGAGTTTAAAAGTTTCATCTAACTTAACTTCCCAAGCCAAGAAAATCTTTATCTCAGAGAGTATAAATCAGACACTTAAGACCAATGCATTGGCATTTGTTACAGTATCATGTTTAATATAATTAATTCTAAGGATGATACATTTAAAAATTCTACTCAACATAACCTAAGGGAAAAAATGTGGCACCAGAAATTTTCAAATATCAAAGATTCCCCTTGAGAGTCTTGAAAAAACTATAAATGCATCTAGAAAACAAATTAAGGATAGATTGATTGTATCACTTTTGCTAAACATCATGTTCGGCTGTCTGTGTTCACRATCCTTTCAGATGCATTTAGCTGTTTACAGGGTAACTGTAAAGTGTTAAAGCAGATGGAAACAAAAAAATCATGTTCTATAATTATAGGCAAAATCATCAAAACAATATACTAAATCGACTCCCAGTCCTAATATCATGGTGTAATTTGTAGATACCATATGTTGCAAGAGTTGACTGTTTGCTTTAAGTACTCATCACAGGTTCTGGCAATTATAGAGACTATTAACCTCTGCTTCTTTAAATTGCTCAAACAGATACCTTGATTTACATATTTCCATCCTCAGGAGGAATACCCCATTTTTTGAATCTGTCATTCATTAGTAAAATGTCTTTGCGGATCAACATTTAACTACTGCTAAAAAACAATGTCTCTATTACTAATAATGGGCCTGTAACCCAGATTCATTAATATTACATTATACATTTTCTTACAGGAACACTTATAATAWTTTTTCTCTTAAGGATTTTCTGTATTAATAATTTATACCAGACCTTAACATTTATGATTTCAGTTTGATTGTATCTGTCTATCCAATATACTATCTTTATTTCATTGTAAAACACRATATATATTGTTCATTGTTTATGAGCAAATTAATAGATCAGTAATTACACTTTCTCAAAGTCACACTGTGCATCCCTTGAACAGCAGAGACTGGTTTGCAGACCTTGTAGGATTTGCTCATTTTAGGGAAAGAACAGAACATACATGGCAGTAGTTTTCTTTTAACTAATTCATCATTAACTTTTGCATTTTTTATGAATAAGATYCTTAAAATGAGTAAAGGCTTAGAGTTCTGACTTCAAAATCCATAATTTAACATTCCTGGAAATGTGGGGTTTTTTTTCAAGCTTGGCTTAATTTCAATAGCAACATCTACAGAGAAAGTAAAGTTTGAAAACTTTTAGTTTCAAATGCTTAAATTTATCTGAGTAGAAACACCTTTAACAAACTATATGAGGGAGAAAGGACAGAGTTTATTCATATTCTCACATCTGGGAAAAAAGGGAGAAAACATAAAAATACAGTGAGGATAAAAATTTGGGCTGAGATCAAGAAAAGAAAAGAAAATTGTGAAAATTATGAGCAATGGACAATGCTTGCAGAGATGTAAACAAAAAACTAAATTATACGTACAAGAAAGAGAAAATATTCATAGATGAACTCTTAAAAAGAGGGAAGTTGTTAAGGTAGAGGATCTCATGGTTGTCTCAAAATGATGGCTCGGCGTGATGATTTTTTCATCAAATGTAACTACAATATGTGAAAAGATGTTAAGGACTCAATAAATAAATAAATATCTGGACTAAAGGATGGAGGATATACAGCTGAAAAAAAAAATTAATATCAAAACAGATGATTTAACGCATTACCAGAGTGCTTTCAGTATAGTATTTAACTAAATTTTCTTTTTTCAGAGGAAAAARAAAATCATGTTAAACAGATAAATGAGATTAAGCAGACATACTTTAACTAGGCACACTTATCCCAGTGTATTGGGGAGAATGAAACAGACCACACAGTTTACAGTTCTATGGATCTGACACTTTGCCAAGAAATCAAGTCTTAAAACAAAACAGAAAATGGAAAACATAATCCTGTCTCCATCCAGCTACCCTGGAGTACTTTAGAAGCCCTGAAAACTGAAGAAGATTTTCCTACTGGTATATGAGGAGTTGGTATGCTTTCCATCCGCTTTGATAAATCTGTTTATCGGAGATGTTTTTCTTCCCCAGTAGGATTGGGTTACTTGTTGCCTTTTCTCCCACATTACTGGAATATTCTCCAGTATTTCATGAATACTGAAGCAAAATTCACCATATGGAATAGGGGAATCATTCCGCACTTGTGTTTGTTAGGACTGGAAATGCCATTTCAAGTATGTGCTATAACATTTACAGCACAATCAAGATTTATTAAAACTACTCCACAGAGCACTATTGTAAAGAATTTATGAACTGTAAAACTGCTATAAAGGTCACTTGAGATGCAAAAGTTTAATTTGGAGTATCATGTTATGGTGTAGTACTGCTAAACTTAATGCTTGTTTAAACAAATGGCTTGAGGATATTTGTCTYAGAATGTGGGATTTATTAACTTCAGTAAAACAACTTTATATTATCTTTTTTTTCTTCTTAGCTTTGATTTTTAAAGGTTTGTTCACCTTTTTATGTCCACTAATCCATTACTTTGCTTCTATGAACATGATCATAAAGAAGGGCAAKAAATAAATATTTTTTTTTTTTAAATTTTTGTAGTGTTTAATAGCGGTATGCATAGTTTTATTGTTTATCATTGTTTAGAGGTTTAATATTCCATTTCATGACATTTGTTTTCTTTAATCACCAGCTGCAAAGATTTAGAAAACATTTAACTGTCATCTGGAAAAAGAGGAAAAATTTCATAAATACTTAGTAAGGTCCCAAAAATTTAAGTTAAAAGATAAATTGCAATTTGTGGATAATAATGTAGAAATGCATATGAATTCCACTGGATGAAGAGCAAATTCATTTGCTGAAAATGAATAATATTTATACAAGTTTCAAAGGCAAAATTTCTATTTCTTCTACCAACTTCTATACTGTTTCTATAACCCGTGACTGAATCAGCCATCACATCACATGGGTCAATCTTTGTGAACATGCAGAGCTCTATACCGTTCCATAGTGAGCGGTACAAGATCAGTATTCAGACCTAACTTCTTCATTCTTCCAAATCTCACACACTTGGAGAAACGCCTTGCTCGTATACTTAAAGGCAGGCAGAGAACGCCTTTAAACTACCAGGAAGCTGCACGTGCCAAAAAACTGCAAATTTGTAAATGTGAAACATTTATTATTTGCCAGCAATAATTGTTTCCTGTTAAAATTGGCAAGGGTGATTAATTGCTTTCTCTTAGTATTTTATTGAGGATTTAGGAAGTTAACAGAGTGAAGCTGTAATTGGTAATCCCACCTACCCTAACAAATAGCTAGAACTGGTCCCTATATAAGAACAGTTATGAAAAGAAGTGATTTCATGTAGCTTCCTAAAAAGGCATACAATTATTTGCATGTTGATAGCGTCTGACAATGTATTTAAAGATCTTTGAGACAGTTTGTCTTTCAGCATATGGCTGTACAACATAGAGGCCAATATATGTTAGGTTCACAATCATAACAAAAATGACAACAACCAGCAATAACACAACAAATAAGATTTGTGTCTTTTTGAAAATTGAAGAAAACTTGACATTTTTGAGCTCGTTTTTTCATGGAATTTGCACAGTTTCTACCACGGCCTTATTCCACCAGATGAATAAAGGTTTGATTTCTAGTTTTCTTCAAGATGAAAATATTTTCGCTATGTTATGCCTCAGGCATATGGAAAAAAAAAAATCTCCAGACTAAAGAGTGTTAAGGAGCAGACATTTAAAACAAATAATAGTAAAACTTGCTAACATTTTCTGATGTCAAAGAAAAAGTGTAAAGATTCATTATCTATTTCTTGGAAAACATGCCTTATCAAGCGGATCCTTTGCCAGGATGTTCTGCTATAGCGTATACAAAATTAGCTGCTTGGAACAGTGGAAAAGCGGCTGCTTCACAGTAATGAGCTTGCTATTTGAACACAAAGCTAGGAGAGAGCTTCTCTGAGATGCTCAAAAAGAAATAAGACTGAATCAGACAGGACACCCTAGAAGCAAGGGTTGGAGATGTGTACCCTTTCACATTACATCTGAGGAAGGAATAGCTCTGAATCCAAACAAATAAAATGTTTCATGAACCAAGTAAAAAACTTTGGTCAAAGAAACAAAACAAGCTGCTGTATTACTATGGTTTTTTACCCTAGGTTGTGGGAGTGTTGTGGTGGGTGAAGAGGAAGAAGACAACATAGGCTTCTAAAGCAGGGGTGGAAAAAGGATGTTAAAAAAGGGATGCTGCCCATGATAGTCACACAGTGACTGCTAGAATGGACCTAGGCCTGTGGTCAGTTTTGTTTATCAATGTTTAATTACAGGAAATATAGTAATGTAAAATGCTCAGGAGGAAGACAAATATCACAACATTTATTCCAGAAAAAGGAAGCGTTTTAAACTTATCAAAATATTGTTAATTTTAAAAATAGAAAAGACAGCAGCTTGTGTTAGCTACTGTTGATTCTCTACCAATGTGAAGCTCTAAAGTTAGACGTGCTTCCCCTCACTTTCAGTACAACAAATTGCCTGTGGTCTTCGATGCATTTCTTCAAGTGTTAAATTAACAAACCAGGTCCAGAAACTGTCAGTGAGGAATGTTCCTGTGTGTTCGTTTTACAGCATGAGACAACACTCACCCTGCAGACTCAGCAGTCTGCCTAAGTCAGGTCTTCTGCTTTTGATGGGGACTGTATTCAAAATAAGTGTATTTACTATAAAAAGAGGGGTTTGCTTGTTTGAGTTTTTTATCTTGACATAGCAAGTACAAATAAATAAGCATGTACTGCCATGAAATATTTAATCAGAGCCATAGGAAAAAGGCATTTCCTGAGGTCTCTGAGCAGATACTTTAAAATATATTCTGCCAATCCTTTGATAAAACTTTCATTTAAGTTCCAAGTTACCCAAGGAAGCTATTTAGGTTTTTGAATAGTGTTTTCTATTTCAAGGGGAAAAATAAGTTTGTGTTTACTTATGAACTACATACTAAATTCCGCACACTAGGATGATATTTTTATGACTGAAAGACCTCATGCATACATTTCTCTATGTATCTGAAGTTCTGCTGAAAAACAGTGTTTACCCATCAGCACACTGACACACATGACTTCACGGTACACGTATGAATTTTGTGCTGCTTTACTGTGATATTTGTTCTACATGACTAGCCATAAGTATCTGTTAGACTCACCACAAAAGCAATCTAGAAGTAAATATTAACGTTTAAGCTATTAGCCTAAGGAAAATGTGCACTTTTGCAAATAAGGAACCAGTACTTCAGATAAAGCATCAAGACAAGTCATGCATTAAACATTTTTAATAGTACTGTGCATGTAGCATAGCATTGGGTTTTATCACACAGTTTCATAGAAATGTGCAGAGGTCATATACTAAGTAGTCTACAGCGAGACTGTGATGCAGGTTAAGCACAGGCCTATGAAGTGTTTTGAAGTGAAAATGGACAAGGCTAAATGAAGAAGAAGATTCAGGGGAAATTTTATGGATAGAATCCATGGAGATAAGATTCTTTATGTAGGAGCCTCTTTTCTACAAGACCTACCAAGATCTTGTGGTACRGAAGGGAAAGACACTTAGGATTTAACAGTGCCCATTGAAAGGATTAGATTGAGTTTAAAGGCAGAGGCAGAAATTCACAGGATGCTAAGACAGTAAGTGAGTAGGATGATAAAAAAGCATGAACTTAAGAAGTAATTCATGAAAATAGGTTGCCAGTAGGAGGCTATGATCAGCTAAGGGCAGCAGATTGAGAAGGATGAGAATGCAAAAGAGGCTCCAGAGCTTTGAGGAAACTGAGATTGTTAATGCCAGTAAGAGTGTTTATAGGTACTGCAGGAAGCCAGCACAAAGAGTTTGAAGGGGAATTAGAGGTGAAGAAGCTAAGGCTGCAGAACCAATTACATTCAAAAAGGTCATTGTTGAGAATAGAAAGAAGGGAGGGTGCTGGATGCAAGACAGAGATCTTGAATGGTTCTTTGAAAGTGTCTGCTCACTATGATGTGCTGTGATGATGAAGAGGAGGAAATGGATGCTAGTAAAAACAAAAAAGGAACAACGAGCAAAAGAGAAGCACTGGTACTCTTTTAAATCTACTGTACTTTTGTATCTTCAATAATGATGATGGACAGAAATCAACAAAATCAAGAACCCTATGAAGAGTTTAAGGGGAATAATTTTTCATACCACAGGAAGCAAAGTGTAGCTAAAGAAATTATTAGGCACTGGGTTTAAAACAAACAGGAGGTACTTTTCACGTAGCAAATAATGTATTACAGAACTTTCTGATCTCCACAAGAAATTATGGAGGCCTGAAACGTAAGTAGATTCAGAAAATGTTCAGAGACATTCACAGAAGAAAGGTTTTTCAAGGTCTGTTAAATATGGCGATACAAATTACAACTCTAGACCCCAGATTCAAAGAAACTAGCACAGTATTTGGGGGAAGTTTCACCATGTTTCTGTGTTGTCGTATGTTCTCCAGTATCCGCTTACAGTCACAATGCTTTCCCTCTATCTCTCTTCTCTCTCATGTGCAAACACAAACACACACATACACACACACACATAGAAAGCAAGAGTTTTGAACCCGTAAAGGAAGATTAGAGTAATATCTGGAAGAATACTGATTTGCCTGTGTCCCATTCAGAAGGATAATTAGATTATACACCACGCAGAGTGACTTTTATTAAACATTCAGTTCACATGGTTAGCAAAAAATATTTTTATTTTAAGAATGCAATCATTGCCATAGTTTTCCAAAGTGTAGAATCTCAGATGCTGAGCCCTGCCGATCTGTCACAGGCACTCTTGGGAAGACCCAGTCTAAGAATAGGAGAATGATGATACTCTATTCCAGGAAAAGTAAAAACATGCTGCCTCACATATGCAGGACGTGAAGTCAGGCCAGGCAAAGATCAAAAATGCACTTAGCTTTGTAAATGAGCTCTTCATTTAGTCATTCACACTGAGCTACCATGTAAGTTACAATGAAGTTCAGTGACTCTAAACTACTAATTTATGTGTAAGATCACAGAAACTGTCAGGCAATCATAAGAATACCTTGGCAAACACATTCAGGATAAAAATATAGTGAAATAGTATAGAAAGAATATTTGAAGCATTACAGAATCTTGTATCTATCCTATTTTAATTATTCCAAATGTGAATCCCTTAAGAAGGAAGAGTGGAGACAATGAGAGTTGAGGAGAAAAGATGATGAGATGGAGATCAGTAGGTAAAATGAAAGGAACTGAAGGTAGCTAGAGTCTCTGGCTGCTGAAACCTGTAAGGGAAAGACCTGTTGATAGAGCGTCTTTCACCAATGGAAATTAAGAACAATTTCTATTTTAGTGCAAAAATAGTCCCTCTTTAAAATCATCATAGTTCCAAGCGCACTTAAACCGAACTGAGATTAAGGTGTATATATATGTGTATGTGTATATATATACACATACACACACACACACATATATATATATATGCGCGCGCACACACACACACATATGTATATACACACAAAGGGGGGTGGGGGGGTGGTGGTTGTGGTTTGTGTATGTATATATATATACACATAGTGATTATTCTTTGTCCAAAAAGAAACCTTTTTCAATTCAATGCCCTCCACTCAACACTTCTTTTTCTTTCTTTTCATGAAAGCCACTGGAATATAAAGTGAAGATAATCCCTGAAAAACATCTCTAAACAGTCTCAGCTAATTGCTGACAGAAGAAAGCTGTGGGTCAAAGAATAGGATGGGAAGATGGAGGGAATCCATGGTCCATGTCAGAACTCAGTTATTTAAATAACCATGTGTAGAGGAAAGGTAAACTTTTGTCAGCATTATTGCAGCTTTTTTATTTTTCAGCACAGAAATATGTTGAGCTTCTATAAATAGCAGGCCATTCACAGGCTTTTATTTCAACTCCTATTATAGCTGTGCCTAGTAGGTGTGAAAAAGGATATTATTCTCTCTTGATTTTTATTTTTTGAGTCACAATATTTTTTATTACCATTAATTATTTCTGACCAGTTTTGTTTTAATAGTTGATGCACATTATTAATCAACTCAGCAAAAACCTCCTTTTCTTTGGGGAATATGTATCACTACAATAGACCCAGCTAACTGTCATTTATGCAAGATCAGAGGATGTATACTGCTATTAATCAATGTTATGGCCTGCTACTTTAAATCCATTCCATGTCTAGTGCCCCCAGAGCAAAACCAAGAGTACACACAACAAATATGCAATTTAAGAGAGATATATGTGATTCACAATAGCAAAAAAAGAAGAGGAACTAGTATAATAAATATCTTGCAGACACAGAAAGAGCCATTTTCATGTTAAATTTTGCATCAGCATCCTAGAATCAAATATTGATGAGAAATTTTCCCAGGAAAACATGTAATCAGCCTCAAGTTGGTCGTTAAGGAAATATGTAACTTCTCCCATGTGTCTTTGGCTAAACTATATGAATTTTTTTTGTCACATAATATTATTTGTTCCTTACATTTCCCCATAGGAGTGTTGCACATGTTGCTTATATGCACACGTCACAATCTTCAGTTATATGTGTTCCATAATATTTGAAGTATATTCTCAAATTTTCCATCCTCTGTGGTCATAAATACTTAGTCGTTGGAAAGAAAGTGGCTAAGTATAGAAACCAAAACAGGCTGCTCTGCGCCACTAGTATCCATGTGGGTTAATGTAATACTCCTGTATTATATACTGCTGTATTATACAAAGGTAAGGTTTTAGACAATTTAATGTGGGCTGTCATTTAAGACAAAAATTATTTCTTTTTGGTGTATGGCCCATGTAAATGCCAGAACTGATCTATTTAATTAATTCGCTTGTGAGTTAGGATTCATGAGAAAGTGTGTTGCCCTTACATAATGATCTTCTGTAATGTCATTACATACATTGAGTGTAATGTATATTTTTGTTTCTAAAGGCTTTTCTCTTTCAGTGGATGCGTACAGCTTATTATTCAAAAGCAATGAATGTAAAGAAATATCCTCAGACAAGTGCAAAAAGAGGCAAAAAGTAGTTACTTTTGTAAAACTTCTGTTCAATAACACATACTTTTAAATTGTGGCTTTGAAAAAGTAATTGAAAAATATAAGAACTAAAACAGAATAGAATTTTAATCATTGATACATACATATGCTATTTCAGAACTCACACCCTGAAGACAGAAGCATTGTTATTTGCAAACCACAGTAAATCTCTTTATGGAAAATGGCTGGAAGGTGAATTAATATCCATGTCAAAACTACATGTTGGCAGGGCCTCTGGCTGTTCTAAAGCAGCTGAATAAGCACCTTAGCTGCTAGGTTTTTTAGTCCATTTTATCTTCAGTATAAGAACAAAGTATAAGTTGATTTCTGTCTGTGTGTCTGTGTCTGTCTTTGTGTGTGTCTGAGTACACTGGTAGTAGGAGTAAAAAATTGAAGATGTGCCCTTTCGAGCATCCTTTAGTTTGTATCTTTAGATTTTTGTATGTACTTTAATACCCAATAATTATTGACAAATCAAGCTGTAATTACAGTAGATCTCTTCAATTGCAGTGTGGTTTGGTGCTTTTATCCATGCAGGCCTAACATACATTAATAAAATAAGTAGAGTTAACAAAGGAACACCCCTACCTCCATGTAAGAATAAGTTTACAGTTTTAAAATTCCATGTTCTTGACATAGCCTTTGTTTGCCCAGACTGCTGGCTGAGCACTCTGTCCATGATGGATTTCTTACTAAAATTCATCATTTCCTGACTGTTTTCTATCCCTGATGTCCACTGTTTTATTTTAAAATTGTTTCTTCTTTCATAGTTCATATATCCCCCTTTTCTACCTTCTCATTTTCCTTCCTTCTTATTTGTGACAGAAAAAAGGAACTTGAGAAAAAAATGCTTGTCTGAGGAAAGAAATCAATCTGTCTCAAATATTTTTCCTTTACCTTTGTTATTCTTTAAGGTTTTTTTATTGTTTCTTCAAGACGGAATATCTAATAATAGTAACAAAATCTACATAAGATGCTGGTCTCTCTAAATGTCCCAGGACATGAACCTTGGCCTTCTTTAGTTTACTCAGTAATTCAGCCTGGATATTGCAAGATTTGCTTCCCTGAGTTAGCCTCATAGAAAAGAGACAAACCAAACATCTAAACATCCATTTGCTTTCTTGTTTTTGAAATTAGTTGGAAAAATTTAACAACGTCCAGTCAAGAACTCAGCCATATATATGTAAATTACCTGTGTAAGGAATACAAACAAACAAGCCCAAAGTCAGTAGATTTACCCAGAAACTCTGAGGCAAAAAATTGCACCAAGGAATTCAGGAAGAAAAGGGATCCTGACCCAAGGAACAGAATCCCACTGACTTCAATTTTTTTTTTACATGGGATCCAAGTTCGTTCTTGAGCTGATCACTATAGATCTCTTGCATGCTCTGATCACTTAGCTAGCCATGCACAAAGAGAGAGATATAGATAATTGGGAGGGGTCTATTCTTTTTTGTTGAGCTATGCAATGATTATAGACTGAGATTATGTTACAACTATTTTATATACTGTAAAGTAAATAAAGAAGATTCACAAAAACCAAAATATTCAGCATAAGCAGAACCAGGTGGCAATTTTTCCTTTTTGGTTGGTTTGGTTTGGTTTGTTTTCCTAGTGAGAGTTTTCCCAAACTGAACACTTTGTAGTCTTAATCTTGTGCCTGGAGAGACCCCAACATTTTTATCATAATAATAATAAATTTGAACCATCACAAATATTAGTATATGTTTCAGAGCTAGGCCATGGGTGAGATAAAGATGGAAGGCAAGAATCTTAAAATTTGTTCAGCGGTGCTGAAATGAGTAACAGACAGCAAGAAAAATGCAGAAAGATGGAGAATGTCAGTGCAGACATCTCCCATTTTCCTCTGAAATTGCCATGACTCACACCATAGACATGGAGGCAGCAATGCCTTAGGTATTGTGCAATGAAGAGGAGTGTTTATTTTATTTACTTATGCATTCTCCCCTTCAATTTCCCATTCTAGAATTTGTTTAGCTGAAGACCATAAAATCTATTGTTTTCTTACAAGCGCAAGAGCAAAAAAACTTATTTTCTAAAAAGCCTTTTTGAGCAAATATAGGCACAGAGCTGCTCTGAAATGTACAAATCTTAAGTATTAATATTGATGGACCTAGAATACCATATAATTTTGCCACATAGCTGAGAGTCAGATATTGCAGTTCATAGAGAAATAAGACTCCCATTGACATCCATAGAGTTTTGCTTGAGGTCATAATGCAAGATCCAACTCTAAGTCACACTGCAGCTGTCAGACTAAGCCAGAAACACTTTCAACACATCACTTGTTGTTCACTATATTTCAAAAACAGTGTGTCTCACCCACCTGTTGTTTAGCAGTTTTATTTAAATAAATTAAAAAATTAAATAAATGCAAACATAACTGATTGAGACATCTGTGTCCTTCCATCTCCAGAATTAAGTAACACAGGAAATGAATATGACATAATGTTCAATGAGTTTCCTTAATCACTTTATTTTCTTTTGTAGACAGTTTTTGTAGCCTCTCTAGCTAAAATACTGCAAGCAGCTTATTTCAAAATTAATCTTCTGATAATGTTTTTAAGTATCTTAACAAAAAATCCCCAAGTTTTATTTCTGCTTTCTTCTCTTCATACTGTGTATCTTTTTTACTGTGCCTTTTGTCTTGCAAGTATAATTGAAGAAGGAAGTGAAAGTACAACTAAATTAGTTAATAGAAAACCTAAGCATTAGGAACAATATAAAAAATAAAAAGAGATGACATTGAACAATATTCATGGTGACATGTTTATTAATATAGCACAAGCACTTACAGAGCAGTATATTAGGTTCTTACAGTGACATACTGGACCACAAATATAGCTATGAGTTTAAGCTATATAGATAGAGAAACTTGCAAGCAAAGGCTTCAAGAGCAGAAATGTCTATCAGCGAGGTAAAAAGAGAGCAGTCTGCAGAGTGGAAATACAGACAAAAGATCAGTTGTGAGCTGGAGAGAGCTGGGAGGGAAGACTGAGGAGAGCTCAGCTCTGCCACACAGACTGTGAAAGGGCAGGAGGGAATAAATGTTGGTGAAAGATGCTAAACAGGAACCAATAAATTTGGGACATTTTGGAAAACCAAGCATATAGGTATTTTAATTTTTTTTTTTTTTAGTGTACACTGCAGTCCTGAAGCTACAGTTAATTGCTTATGAGAAGCATCTTTGCATGCACAAATACTGAGTATCCTGATGCTTAAGTAAATGTCTGATGCTATGGAGGGAATTAGGCATGTTAGTAAAATTCTTAAAATTATGACTTTACCTGTGCAGAGAGCGAGTGGTAAGAGCTTAAAAGTTACCAGAAAATGATGGCTAGCTTGTTTCCACTGTGAAAGCTCATACTCATGACAACCAGACAAAAGTAATATCTGTAACGATAAAAAAAAAAAGGAAAGAGGAAAAAACAGTGTTATATACTTACCTTTAAGTCTAGTGCAGCTCAAAATATAGCTAAGGATTTCTCCGAAATTCACCATGAGAATCAGAGATTATCTGTAAAATAACTCTCAGCCACTACCTGTACCTCTGTTTAGGAAATGGCACAGGAAGAGAACTTATTCTAAAAAGAAGAGTAAGGGAAACGATTGTCCATACACAATAAAGTAGACATGCTGCAGTATATCCAGTGTTTTCTACTATATTTGATATACAAATTAATTAGAAGTATTTGCAACTCTCTTCTTATGTGTATGTTAATGAACTAATCAGAACAGTTCACAAGATTTTAATTATATAGGCTAAATGTCAAGTTTTTAAATAGTGAAATTAGATGTTTTCATAAATTAATAATTTTGTGAATTTTGTATGCGTGTGAATGGGGCAATTAGGATTTTTTAAGATAACTTAGTTTAAAATTAAAAGCCACATGAAGGTCTCCTTAGACATCTTTAATAGCCTGACCTAGTTATGAATAATTGCTGTTGACACAGGATTTACACATGTCCTTACACTGTGTCATTTTCTCAAATGCAAACAAGACACCTGCTGAGTATTAGTTTCAGGAAGCATGTCAAATATAAATCAGCAAGTAATTACCCCTACCATGCATGCGGAACTTAATTCATCTTTAAAATAGTCTTTCTAGGCATTTTTTATACATAAGGGGGAGAATAAAGACGAGACATTCATGTTATACATACAAAAGAAAACATTCCCTTTCAAGAAGCATGGGTAATTTCAACATCATAATGACAGCTTTTGATACTTTTTTTTTTTTCCTGAAACAGTTTACATTGAACAAGCTTATCCATACACCTTTAAAGAGTTTTCTATACCTCAAATTATGTAGAGGTACAGATTATTTCATCACAGAGCTTCCGAATATCTGTGATTGCTAATATTATTACATGGGTTTAATTTCTTCCTTTTTGGAAACTGAATTTAACACAGTCACATTCCAGGGGATTATTCAAAGTAAAATGAGGACAGACACAGTGGTGGGTATTTGGAGAGAGAGATCATGGACAGATTTGAAGAAAAAAGATGGGAGCAACAAGTTGTCCAAGAAAAGAGAAGAAATATTTGCTGTAAAATGAATTTTGTATATGGCAAAAAGGGGGAAGTATATGTAAAAGAATTGAAAACTTTAGGACTCTAACAGTGTGTAAAATTAAACACATTCTTTGCACTTTTGCAAGATCTGGACCTCAGTCAGTACTCTGCTCTTACTCAGTCTTGCCAACAGGGTGGAAATTAGGCTGTGAATTTGAAACCCTCCAAGACAATTTTCTGACTGAATTCTCCAGCCACTTGGGAAGTCTGTGAAAAACCCAAGGCAATCATCACCCAGTAGCATATACACCAGCTCCTACCATGTTTGTAGGGACACTAGCCTATTCAGAGGTGTTAGATTTTCCCAGAGAATTTACTGGCCAGGATTTTCAGCTGAAACTCATTTTCTGAATCCCATCCAGTTTGCTTAGGCTATCGCTAGAAATGTAGGGACTAAGGAACACAAGAGATAACAAAGCTACCTTCAAACATGCTAGTCTTGACCCTGGAGCTGGATAACTAAGTCAGTCACCTGCAGATATTCAAGGTTATTAGCTTAATAACAGCAGTGTTTTGGATAAAGATGATGATTTTTGAGGCTAACAGAACACAATGTCCTTTTCCTCCATACAGACCCCATGGTGAGGCAAGTGTGGTTAATGTAGTGACAATCGTCCTACTACTGGCATAATTATATGCTGTGCTAAATTTAAACCTCTCATTAATGAAATGCTGCTAGTATCAAATTTGAACTTAATACGATCTGCAGTTAGGAAAATAATTGCTGTCTGATCAGTTTTATCAACTACAAAAAGAAAAGCGAAGCTGTTTTTGTTATTGGAAAGGAAAAAAGCCACATTTTTTAAAACAAAGTGTACAGGGGTATGTGCACTTTAGTCTTGCTCCAGAAGCTATTTTTCTGGAACCATTTGTATTCAGATACTATAGCTTTTACTGCTGGGCTCTTAATTACACTGCTAGTGTTGTTCTCCAGCAGGCAACTTTTTAAAAAGTCAGACAACAGCTAGGGGTGACTATGAGCCAAAAACATATAGTTGGGAGCTACACTGGTAATTCCATTTGTGGAGGATTTTATTTGGATATTAACTCTAACTAAGAACGCATTGGAATGCTGAAATCAATCTTTCTGAGATATGAACTGAAACTGCACTAAGTCTGGGAGGTAGAATTTTAATTCCATCATTTCTCTTCCTTTAGGGGATTCCTCAGGGATATAATACCATCAGTCTCAAAAAAATTCTAAAAAAAATTAAATCAAATTCTCTTTACCTTGCAGGACTTCACTCTTCTTTGCATCTAATCATCTTTTCCTCCTCCCCCTCCCAGATAACTTTGTTTGTGAGTTAACTTTAAGAACACTTAGTGATCATGTTACTGTGGTGACCATCGGTTGTCCCATCAGTGGTAAATTCTTTCCTTACTGGCGGTTGTGTGACCAAATAATGCACCTCTTTAATGTGAACTGCTACCTCTTTAAAATCTACTTCATTTCAGGACTGCAAGATACTGTGACCCTGACAGGTGTAGAATTTGCAAAATTAGATCGTAGTTACTTAGAATCTTCCCCTTTTTTAATTTTCTGCTAAAAAAATCACTGCTATGTCTCAAATTAATTCGCAGATAAAATGTTAGGTAATAAACACCCTGAGTCCATGAGAGTGCTTCATCAGGGTTTGGACAGAACCCGAGACCGGTTGTATTAACATTGTAAGCAAAGTTTTACAATTTTCAGGCCAAAAAGATTTTTGTTGTTTGGTTTTTTGTTTTCTTGTTTTGTTGTTTTCTTTTTTTCTCAAGTTAACACATTAATTAGAAATGACCTGCAATGGATAAAACACAGCCTACACAATATACTGGATTGGACCCCCACCCCTCCAAAAAAGATCACATTAAATTTTCAAAATAAAACCTACAAAGGTATCTGGACTTAAAGTTCATAAGGTTCAGGCATGTCAGTCACTGTTAAGTATTAATAATACAAAGAGTAATGGAGAGAGATCAAAAGTGATATTCCACCTTTGACACTGTTGCTTAGCAAATACGCCAAGAGTTTCTCCTGCATCCTTTGCTACTTTTTGCTTTCTTCTGCTATGGATGAAGTGCAGAAAATGCACAGTGTAATTCTCGCTCCTACTGTCACTCACAACTAACTCATTGAATCATTTCCAGGTTTGTTGTGAAATACAGAACATGTGAAGTTGTGTTAGTTGCTCTTATCTCTGAAGACAACCCCTACGGACATATTCATCTGAAAGTTCCTATGTGGATATACRTGAATTAACTAAAGATGGTGGGATAAGCTTGCCACAGACCAAATATCCTGCTTTGCCGAAGTTATATTTTACAAATATCATCTGCCAGCTTTAAGGGTTTAATCCTACACATCAGAGGTGTTGAGTGTTGCTTGTATAAGCACAAGATAAAAAAAAGATGAGCTGCAAAGGGGGCAGAGCAAAGCTTGCGGCTGCATTAGTGGGAAAGCACTGCTACATAAATGTCAGCTTGTACCCATCTAGTGACAGATGTTAAGGCTAAAGATGAGAGAGCAGAGTTTAGTCCTTGCTGACAGTTCAGAATGACACTTGAGTCCACCTCTCTCCAGGCACACTGATCACCCTCATCTCCCCTGTGCTAACCAGAAATGAGCCCAGAAGTCTGAATAACTTCTACAGTAACTAAATACTTTGGTCCTTGACCAGTGCTTATACACACCTGTGAAAACAGTGATGCTGATGCTCACATCTCCTTCTCTCCATATTGCATACAGCACAAGGACTAACATGAATATTTCTCTTCTTATAATCTTTTTTTTTTATTATTTTATGCAGAGACATTTATACTTTGCAGTTCCTGTATTTTGGCATTCTTACTAGTGTTTGTATTAAATCTTGCATACTGAGTATCTGTTTAGCATTAAGCATGAATGCCTTCCTTTGAAAGGAATTTCTCTTTAATTTTTATGCCTTTTTTAAAAGAGCTCTCAAAAGCCCTAGGCCAAACAGCCATTTTTAATTTTCATGAATAAGGTATCTCGAATAAGGGGATCCCATGGCCCCCTGGCTGCTTTTGAATTCTGCATAAATATTAGAAGAACTTGAACCCTGCTTACAAATCACTGTGTCCAGTGGATGTTACTTTTCGGGGAAAATCCTACAAATACCATGAGGAAAACAATTCTGCAAAAATTCTAGATTGCTGTGCATGGGTGTGCAGCTGTACATATATTCATTTCACTTAATTAGCAATACAAAGTCTTGTTATTTTTCCTGCCGTTTTATCTCACTCCAACTGTCATTTTAGTATAAAAATGTGAGTATTTGATCTCAATAAAATAAAAGGAGATTATGAAGAACTTTTCTGTCACTGGATCCAACACATATTGAATAAGACAGAAACATTCAAACCCATTAGAATGTGACTTACTTAAATATTAAAATCTTAATCTCTATTGTTTGGAACTTTACATTTGCAATTGTTACTGTCTCTTTTATTCAAGGTTCTCTTTATTCAGAAAGATAAAAAAAAGTATGAAATGGAACAAAACCTAAGAAGTAGGCACGAAGTAACTTGTTATCACAAAATATTCAGAATTCAAGTTAGTACAAAACAGTCTTACTTCTGCTAAGAATAAAGCAAAACACAATTTGCGTGCCGAGTCAGCAAGCATACTTTTTTTTTGCTGACCGAAAAAGAAGATCTTTCCTCACAAACCTCTTCAGTGCGACTTTCAGCCTGTAAGCGCTCCTGAAACTGTTGCGACTAGCGTGTAATGACCGCATCCTCACCAAACTTCAGGACTAGTATACCAGCCTCCATTTTCTTAACATGTCACCTGCCTTCAACACTATATCCTCAAAATAGTGCTCTTCGTGTTTCAATTCTGTCATATGCAATGATTTTTTTCTCCCTTACTCTATAAGACTACTGACTAAAATATAAAGTCCATTCACTTCTCTTCTGAAAGTATTTTCCCAATGCCATGTTTGATTCTCCCCTAAGGAAATACATACATGATACACTATTTTCTTCTTCACAATTTTGAAGTTCCTAAATAAAAACATAATAACATACCCTTTCTCCACTTCTTTGGACACTGTAGATAATCACCTTAAAAATACACTACAAAGATAAATCTTATATGARCAAAGAAGTTTGAGATCAGACCTGATAGAAAGTTGCTTTCCTAATCCACAGTGCTTTCTGTCATTCTTTTGTCTTAAATTTTGTCAGCATCTTTTCAGCAGCAAAGAAAGTTTTATCCACTAAAGAACCATGAGCCCAGCCTGAGCTCAGAGGATGTAGAAAATCCATGATCAAGTCCTGTTGTCTAAAAATTTTGCTGTAGGGTTAAAACTTGTGTCTTGCACAATTTAGGTGAATACCAAGACCATCAAGTTCTATTCTCATACTCTGCTCACATTCTCTTTTATGTGACAATATGAACTGTAATTTCCACCCTGGAGCTGAGAAAAAATGTTGTCTTGATAGTTTTGTTGAAACTTACATGTTCCTTAAAAATGCATAAAATGTGATTTTCTTTTTTTAATTGTTAGAATCACCTTCACAATTTCTGAACGATTGTGAATATTAAACTATTAAACTTTTAGGACAAGAATAGTAAAACTGTCAAAAGAGGCAGGGATATTCAAAGTTTTAACCACATTACAAAAAGAAACTCTCACAGACAAAATGTTTTAACCACAAAATTTCCTTTGCAGAAAGTGTGCAACTTTTATTTGAATATTTTTTAAAAGGAAAAGTTATCTTCTAATTTTGGAATAAAATGATTACTCAAAAATGACCTAAACTGAGGAAAAAGGAGAGGGAGGAAATGTTCTGGTGGGGTACTACTAGTTGAGTAGTTCAGATCTGACAGACTTAAAATTAGTATTGTTGGGTTTTTTGACAAAGTAGTTCTTATTCTTTATTGGTTTTATTAGGTTTTCAATTTTCCTACTGAAGAGAAAAATCTTGTCTTCCTCAATGTGCTTAAAATGCAGCAGAAATGCAGTGGATGTAGTATAAGAACTAGCTAGGACTCTCAACAAATACTTAGGATCTCAATGGATGTTCTGCACACATTTATGACAGCTTAAACAGCAAATGGAAAAAGAGAGGAGGCAGGGAGAGAAAAAAAATTAGAGAGTTAAAAGGAAATAGTTATATTCAAAGTAGTAAAAAATAAAAAGGTATAGTACAGAGTAATAGGAAGGCTAAACATTAGCTATGTTACAAGAAGAACAGAGAACCTCAGTTTTACCCTGAGCAAGGAAATCCTTCTAGTTTCTCTGAACCCGTAATAGAACTAAAGACTTCCACTAAGGCTAGGACCAAGCCACCTTTTCCTTTTAGACTGAATATAATATGAAGGTTGCATACTGAACACAAATGCTAATTTGCTACAGATCAGGCTGCCAGAGAAATCTGAAGTTAGTTAGTGGAATGCATCCACCAGTGAACAGTACTCCTGGAGCAGGAAATGGTTAATCAACTGTGTAAGTGCCTTCTTGCAGTTGATGAAAATCAGGTCTGCCATTCCCTGGCATCACAGGAGGCTCTGAAGGCATGCACACGCTGGCGGAGTGACCCAGGATAATCTGTTCAACAGAATCAACAGAAATCAAAATAATGTCTTTTGCTTATATCACACTTAAAATGGAGGTCAGATAGTCAATCTCTCTAGACTGGGTGGGGAACTCAACACCTATCAATGTAAGGGAAACAGAATGAATAGATGAATCTTTAAAATAACAATCATACTATCACCTCCTTTCTTTTTTGCTTACATGTTGTTTTCTGGTCCCAGCATTCAACAGTACAAGAAGGAATAGCAAACAACAAAATCCTGAGCTCACATTAATACAGTGTGTTTCACCATAAGAATCTTGTTGGAAGAACTGCTTGGACTTTGCTTCTACATAAGCCATGAAGGAAAGAGAGAGACTCTCTAGTTTTAGGGAAGTTTGGAATTCAGAAATGTCTATTTGGACTACATATACTTGAAAAAGGATTTTTTTAAGCAAGCTTATTTCACTGGAGTGAGGGTCTTTGGATGCATGCTGTTATTGAAAGACTTGCTTGTTCCATATTTGTCTTGTGAATGGTGGTGAGTCTGCGTTTGTGAATTATGTGGATTTTTTTCCTTATAGGTCTTGATCATATAGCTCCTTATTTTTTGGTTTTTCTTTAGTAAATTCTTAAAGAACAATATTAAAATATTTGAAACAAATACCATCTGAAATATCTAGTCTGTATTTTGAATAATACATGGAAAATATGCAGGCTAACAGCTGGAAGTATGCTAAATTTAATCTGGCAACAGATCTATGAGTGACAGAAGGAGTAAACTTGACAACGAGAAAAGGAACAGGCTCCCTGAGCGCACCTTGTGGGATTTGCCAGAGTTTTGATAAAACCGTGTCCAGAAGCCTCGTTTGAAGGACAGCCCACCTACACAACCTCTCAGTCACAAGAACACAATTCCACACTGAGTTTCAATTACCCGCCAGGCAACTCATAAGGATAAGTCCCATCCCAACACCCTGCAGCAGCCCAGCTGTGCTCTCATGGCGTGCCTGGAACTGGCTACAGCACAACATTTACTTCTGCCACATCACAGCAACCAGTCTGAAGCAGCGAGTGTCTTGTTAATTTCAGTCTCCAACTTAATGATAAATCAGCAGTGTGCTTTTTGTGTGTAAATATGGAACTGGGGAAGAAAATTAAATCAGAGAGGAGTTCTCCATTCTTTACTTTTTCTGTAATATTCAAGAGTTATTATCAGGTCTAAGAAGAGAAGGTTTTTTCATGCATGCAAAAACATTCCATGTTGTCAGATTCCTAATGTGCAATACAGTAGGGCAGTAAATTTGCAAAAAAAACCCCACCCTCTGCGCTCTGAATGCCTAAGAGCTAGTTGTAGTCCCTTGTCAGTAAAGCACAAGAGCCTTCCTGCAAAGCATTTTCTTCATATTGAGAGCGTGAGAATACTGAATGGTGGCAGCTGAATCAGCATCCTTCCCTAGCACGGTCACAGGCATTTTAGAAGTAGCTATGGGCACTCAGGGTGAGGCTGTGAGCAGCCAAGAAAAAGGTTGGATTTGCAACTCCTTTGCAGCCCTGCGATGCTGCCCTGTTCACAGTGACAGCTGTGCTGCCTTATAGCTCAGCCCCCGTTTTCACATTTGACTTCTGGGCAGAACTAAGTCCCTCTACTGAGTGATATTCATTTCTCAGGTAACTGTCTTCCAACAACCGCCCGCACAGTGTCTGCAGCAGATCCAAGCAATGGAGCTACCTGCCAGAGCATCCGTTAGGTGGCCTCAGTAAGGGGTGCAAGGCCGCAGAAGGCCAGGGACTGGGCACTAGCTTCCCCTGTTTGCATTAGCAGACTCTGAATTGGATGATAAAGGGACAATTTGACAGAAGGCTCAGAGCAGTACTGCAGAAGTAGCTTCTTTGCTTTTTAAAAGAATAGTTTTGTACAATTGTTTTTGCATTAAGTGCTCTTTGGGCCAGATCTGCACTGTGTAGTAGCACAGTGCTTCATTTCTCCAAGGACTAAGCAAAAAAAAACCCTTTATTTTTGTCCTTGGTAATCTGAATAGAGGAGTCATTACCTCTGGTTTTGAACTACAGGAATTGCCATTTCCACCTGAATAAATTTTAGTGCAACACCCACTTTTTCCATTATGCCTTTTCAGATTAGTCTTCTCTTTCTTTATAGATGGAATATTTCAAAGAAACTCAGGTTTTTTCCATCTCTCCCAAAATATCCTTCTGGTCTATCTCTAAACAGTTAAATGTTCTGTGTAACATTAGTCACTGTTAAATTACTGCCAAATACAGTCTTTTTGGTGTGAGCCGTTAGTTTAGTTTTCTCATTTTAATAGAAAGATGATTTGGGGATAAGGGTCTAACAGGAGCACAGGTAGATTTATATTCCCTCCAGTTACATCTATGTGAACTTTAATATTTGAAAGCTATTTTCTCTAGAGCAATCTGTTTATGAAAAAAAAGCACCAACTCGCAAGAAGGTGTGGTGAAGAAGGTTGCTGTTATTTATGGATTTTTAAGATACTGTATGCCACATCTGATTCTCAGTAAACTATTCATAGGGCAAATTTCTTGAGCATTTCCATATACCACCCTTCCAGTGATGGCACATCTCAAAGGAGTGTTTTACATCCTCTGTTGCGGGTCCTTCCTGTAGGCAATGTTTATATAATAGTCATTCCATTGTTGTAGAAAAATAATTTTACCAAAGGCAATTTTAAACTGCTTTCTTGCAAAAAAAAGAAATAATTACTTCTATATTGTTTTTAAAAATTCAATCTGTTTGTACATGGGGAGGGGGTAGAAAATAGATGCTTCTGAGTGTTGATTTGGTTGAGAAATTGCCAGTAATTGTAAAGTGGAATGACTGCATCAAGTCTCAGGTTCTGAGAGCAATGAAAAAGGGCAGGAAATGGGGGTTGGGTGGGAGGGTAGTGTATCTATGCTGTACCCTTGTTTATTTTTTATGTTTTGTTAAACATACCCCCAAAGCTATTTTTTAGCAGTCTGCTTAAAAATGTTTAACAAGTATAGATAAGAAGTACCATGGGGCTTTACGATTCAAATGGCTTCAGCTCTGACACATCCTGTGCAATGTGCGCTGTAGTTTAAAGATGCATCTTCTGAAATACATTTGCTGTAACAAATTTTTTATTCACAGATAAGTAAGCATCACATGAGAGCAAGTATTTGACAGATAGAAAAGGTAGACAGAGAAAGCACCTGGCATTTTCAGCACATCAGCTGTCAAACTGATAACCAACTAACTTATTCTTCTGATTATTTGTTTTTCTCTGCTTTTTTCAGGGGTGAAGGAAACGATGCAGATTAAATTAGTCAATACTCATGAAGGTGTTCAACTGACAAGCGAGGAGAGTAAAACGTTCTGTTTACTCCTGTGATATTCTCATTGCGTTTTTCAGAGAATCTTGATATCCCTTATTGACACAACTAATTACATTGTTAACACCCATTTTAAATGGAGTATCTAGTTCATGAATGACTTGAGTACAAAGCTTCTACTACTCAATTAAATTTCTTGACAGCTGAATTTGAAAGAAATTAAATCTACGGGGTTACTAAAGCCAAAAGAAAGATGAAAAATGTGGCAAGTGAATGCAAATGTTGCTAATGAAAGCATTTTATTAAGACATTTAAGATCTTCAACTAAAAAAATCCAGTCACTGTAACATGACATCTTTCTGAAAACTGAGAAGATCTTTCTAGTCATTTGTGGAAATTTTTTTTTCCCCTTTCATTAAAAGGAAACAATTCCAGCTTCTTCATGGCAACAATTAATGGAGCTCATGGACAATACAATAATCACATATATAGTTAGCAGTTTTCATTAGCCATTATAAATTTAAATATAGGGATGATCTTTGATTTTTGCACTCAAATCTAACATCAATAAATTTCCATCCTGGTAGCTTGAATTTCATAGCTTTTTTAATAGTTTTTTGCAATAGTTTTATTCCCTAAAAATTATTGTTTCTATATCTTGTGTGGAAATACTAATAAATACAMGAAAATCCCAAGCTCAGTGGGATTGCACTCTAGGTGCAAGAAAGACGCACACAGACTCCAGCATTAGAAAAAGCCATTAATACACTCATCCCCAACCGCGGCATCTTCCCAGAACCCTCCATAACCAGAGAGCACTGCCTTCGTCCCTAATTAACTTTGTGCAATGCACTCTTCAACCAAGCGGTGGAAACCTGAGGCAATTTGTGCACCCCTGATGTTTTTAAAGGTGGCTCAATAATTTTGAGAAGCACTAGGTTTGTATGTTCTTGTTCAGAACAGCAATTTCAACCTTTTGGAACACTAAAGTTGAGAGAGATGCTGCTTCCTGGAAACAAAGGACGTCTGTGCCGCAGCACAATATCACATATTGTACATTTCCTCTATAACATAATGTCAATATGAAAAGTAAGTAATCTATTCATTACACTTAGGAGCACTTCTGATTATAAGAAACAGAGAATTCAGTAGAATTAAGGTAAGGAGACTGTGGACTGTAATCTTGTTCCTGTACAGCACAGTCCTGAAATGCCAAGCAAGGACTAGCCCATCTTTTCCCAAATCCCGCCTACAGTTGGTTAAAAATGTGCATCTTCTTCTTAATGTAAGTTGGTTTGACTTCGCTTCTAGTCATTGTTTTTTAGCTCGTGTCTGAGGAAATAAGCTTTCTGCTGTCCTCCTGTTTCAAAGTGTGTGTGTGTGCACGCATGCAATTGAAATACTTCTGGCCAAATGCAGCCAAACTGGACAAAGTGGATGCCTGCAGAGATCAGTACTGTCCAACAGAAATGAACACTAAGGAGGAGACATCCTGTTAGTGCTGCTAAGTCTGAAAGGCTGTAGTCCTAGCTTACACTTATTAGACATCGCAGAAAGTGCCAAAGAACATACATCTACCATATCATGGGAAAAACTTCTGTTACAGTTCACACGTTAAGTCTTAGTGCTGATCAAGCACGACATATAAATCTGCAAGAACCTCACTCCATCAGTTTTCAGAGCTGTTATAGCAGAGGTGGTAGCAGCTTTATAATGCGATGAGTGAGCGAGACCTTTGCTCCTGCAATACCTTCCTAGCASAGCACTCCACAGCAAAGTCCAAGGCAAAGTCTAGATGCTTCATACCTGTTCTTTGGCCAACACTGGGAAGCAGAAAACATAGCTTTCCTCTCAGAAAACAGCAAGATCATTGTGAGATGTGTTTTTCATTTTCAGTGAAAAATGGGATGACGGACAGCTGCCCAGAAGGCAGAAATGGTCAAGGTAGAGAAAAAAACCAATTCATTCCTATGCCACACAGCAATCCAACAAAAAACAAACAAAAAAGCAGGCTTATTCATGTATACATAACTTCTATTTTAAGGATAGTACAACTGAAATTAGTGCTAGTTAAATAATTTCAGATTTCTTTCGTTCCATTGTGTATGGAATTTATTTCTTATGCTTGTGTTCCCAGGAGAAGAAGCCATCTACCCCTCCCCTGAGTCAGCCCAGGATTAACAGCAATCTTTTATTCTCTGCTCTGATGCCCCAAACAGAGCGGTTCAGTTAAGATCCCCTTTTTGTCAACACACTAATATCTGAAAAGACTCCRTGAGAACCAATGTAAGTGTTTCATCTAAATATGGGGTCTGCACATAGCAAGACAGAGTGAGAGAGAAGAAGAGAAAAAAAGAAAGGAAGGAAAGGAAGCAGGTCCAAACCTGACACCAGGGACCTTGAGTCCACTCACCACGAAACTAAAGGACAGATATAATTCTCCTCACTTTACTCATATAGGAAAGTGAAGCTCTCTCGCACACACGCTCTCACAACTTTCTTTCTCTTTTCGTAACGYTCTCAGATACTCACTCTTTCTGAGTGTATGTGTGCCTCTTAGTCACATGCAAAAGCCCTACATGTAACTTATTGTAGAAACAGCCATATGTTTTTGCTGTAGCATCACAATTTAGAAGCCCTAGAGACTATCAAATAATTGTAGTGCTGAGCTTTAAGAAGACCATGATTCTTAGTAGAAAACTTCATCTTCTTAGAAGAGATATCAGGGTGAAGTTGGCTGCTTAATTTTAAAATTAGTTATTCAAAAAATGTTAAATTGCATTTTGCATCACATGGAAAGTAAAAAGGACTTCAGAGACAAATTATCAAGATACACTAATCAATTCATCCTTCAAAAAAAATTTGGTACTGTATCTGTTGAAATCTCATARTTAATAATTACCGACAAAAGCTAATTAAGAATTGTTTGAATTCATTTCCTGGACTCGCTTTCCCATTTCAGTTCCCAGTTATTTGAATCCCTTAAACTCTGAGTTAATTATATGTTTACAAATATTGGGCAAAAATAGAAATGCAAGTAATTATGAATTACCAATTGATATGATCATTAATACAGTACATTTCATCTCACCAGTTTCATATCCAGCGCTCTAATTGTTTGTAAACCTCAAAGCACATGTATTACTCATGCAAAGTTTAACAAACTGTGTTGAGAAGTTCAGCTGGGGTGAGATAGCCATTAAAAATTTAATTAACACTATTTTTTGTCTCCTTCAACTCAGATTACCTACTTCACATACGGTTAGCTAACTTACGGATAAAAATGAATTAACATATTTGTACTACTTGTGAATATAATCCCATCCAATAAATCTGTCTGAGGCACAGTCTATTTTCAGAGTATGCTTTTTCTCTTCTTTAAGGTATTTCCTCTCTCCTTGGATGCATGGGCAGTTCTCTTAGGGCATACATCCATTTTATGGGAACAAGGAAATACGATCTCCAACAGAGACTTCTAGTATCTTTTTAAAGATTTCTGAATAACTGTATGTGTCAACATTATTGTGCCTCCATTTCCATATGCTAAAGTGACAGAGTTGCCAAGCGAGTCAAGGCAACCTCGCAAGTATGCATAAGTCCAGGTAAGAGTTGTAGTGAGCAAACAAGGAATTGACATGAAACATCTTCTATTATACATCATTCAGTTTCCTATATGAGAAACTATTTTTCTCAGACTGCCAGACTTACAGAGAGTGGATAAAAGTCTGCACAACAGTTGGTCCCCAAAATAATAAAAATGAAATAAAATTTCATTCTGTTATTTCTTCTGAACTTTTTCTAGAAGTCAGTACTTCTGTGCCTCAGAAATTCCCATTTTGCACAGTTGAATAAACTCAGAACTTTGCTAATGAGCTCAAGAAAATTAGAAAGGAAAGAGAGATCAATGCAATCTCATTTGCTCCAAAGTTTATTTCCATTGCCTTTTGGCCTATCTTTGACCACTATGTTAAGGAATACCTTAGTGCAGCAGGGATTTCTGGACCCATTTACCTAAACAGCAACATGCAATGCRAGTCTGCCATACAATTAAAATCACAGTTGCAGCGGAGGTGGCCTAGCTAGACAATGAATCAATGTAATTTTTTGTGGGCATAGATCTAGGCCATGAACAAAGTGATATTTTGTTATTGTACAGTGTCTTGTTACCATACAGAGGCTATTCTACCTTTACAAGCAGCATAGCCTGAGTGCATTTATAGAACAAAAAGAGTTGGTGTTTTGGACCTGTCATCCATATTTGTATTTTGGGGAAGTTTTACTTTGGAGTAGGATTAATCTGATGGCAGGGACTGAATGCTCGCTCACAGCTCGAGTATATCTGGAGTCCTCCTGGAGCACACCTTCCAGTCTAGTTTCATCAAAAAGGAATCCAATTCAAATGCCCCAAGACGTGAACCAAAGCATAGGTAAATGAGGTTAGAGATTTGCTTAAAAAATCTCATTTCTTATCCAAACTAAAACTCTAAAGTAGATACACCTTCTGATGTATTTTAGGTTTCAAAGCATTTTTCTAGTGATATTTTGCAAAGAATGCTATATGGGCAGAACAATGACAAAAAAAAAAAAAAAAGGTATTTTTCTGTCTCAGTCCTTCTACAAGAGGTTTTGCAGCACTGTTTGCAGTATGTAGGATGTTTCCTTCATCTGCAAGTCTCTGCCGATTCATCAAATCGGAGAAAAACACGTAAGGGGTTTGGACATAAATAAAGCAAATAGTGTATTATCAGAAGTCAACCTGTAAGATAACTGCAAACAACTGATTACATTTATCTATAGAGTCACTTTAGACTCTTCTTTCTTGACTTTGCTGACAAAGCTGTGGAGAAATACTAGTGGACAAGGCATTRGAGTTCTGTTTTCCCACCCATAATCAGCTCCTCCATCAATAAATACCCTCCTCATTAAGGGTTAATGTAACCATGAAGGAGTTTTTTTGCTACTATGTCTGCCCCTACTGGCAATTAGTCAATGGAGGATATTTAAGTAACACACTAAGCAAGCAATGTTTTTATGACAAGAACTTTTAAAGTGGGAACAAGAATATAGGTAGGTGCAAATTATTCTCTGAAGAAACAGAACTGTGATCTTTTGGCAGGGGAAAAATAGCAGGAAGGTATAAGGCAAGACAGATTATGTTTTTTAAAAGTATCTTTATATTCAGTTCTCYGTTGCCCATGATTCTTTCTTGTCAAAGAGGAATTTATACAAAMGAACATGTTTGCTGCATGTATAACTTGTATCACTCCTTATTTCAGTGCTGCACTCAGCTCTTAACGTTGAAACTTCCTCAGCTAAAATCACCTGTGCTCACCTGACAGAAGTCTTCTCTGTGGACTACACGAACAACATGATTAAAGGAAAGTTGGCTTCCCCTGCGTTTGAAATCCCATTCGTAGACAACAAAAATTACACACCCTATCTGTTTACTGACAGGCATGCCGATGAGTATTAGACCATTATTTGATTTCAGTCTTCTTTACCTTTAGGGTCTCTCCATGTAATATATATATATATTAAAATAAAAATAGTGGGGCTGCATTCCATGATACTGTACAGTTCCATAATAGCCATAAAATGCCCCCAGCTTTTACCTATAGCAATAACAAGCAGGAACCATAATGTCATCTCACTCTTGGAAAAACTCTTGACACCAGAAGTTCATAATGTTAACACAATTCTCAGGACATTTTAATTCCCTATGACGAAATCTGAAGAAAATTGGGCGGGCTTTCCCAGAAAAGCAGTCAATTTTAAAGTGCTACTGTAAAATTTGCATGAACCAAGACAGATTTTTTGTATGATCAAGGTGCATTTTTTTATCATATTGCTGAGTTTAGAAACAAGTTTAAAATTCTGTGCTTATTCCTTGTTACACTCCTCAGATAGAGACAATGGTGGAAGAATAAGTAATTTGAGGTGAAAACCTTTTCCTTAAAGTCAATGAAAGTTCTGATGTTGCTATAAGGAGCCACAGGTTTCCCTGCTATATTCATGCCCAAACACAAAATATGTGTGGCAACTTACTTGAATTCTAGTCCATCTGTTCTTTGAAGCAAACTAGCAGTTTTCAGGTTTGTCTCCTCGTTATTTGCAGGATTTTGCAAAGACCTGCTATTTAGGAGGCTGTTGCCTGCTCTCTCACCTAAACACTTGTGTAGCAAGCTTTTGGTAGGGAGGGTTTTCAGCCAGATCAGCTCTCTGAAATGGTTCTTAATTTTGGCACATCATCGTAGCATCAGCACAAGCAGGACAGGAGCTCAGAAGCCTTAATTTTTGACCRGTGAATCCCGGCCAGAGCTGATATGATAAATGATAAATCCTAGCATTGTCTAAGGCAGTGTGAGCAGATCCCACTTTCCCTTCTGCGGGTCTTTTGTTTCTATCACACTGTCTCTAGCTCTGACATGAATTTGTGCCGCTGCTTGGTGAACTAGCTTGGCTAACTGAGACAGCAGAAAAACAACCAGCAGGAACAAAAGAGCAGGATGATTCTTTAACTTCATCCACTGATCAGTCAGGCTTGTGAGAGACATTAAACTTATTTAAATAGGCCTTTTTTGAAATAGAAAACAATTTCCATCAAATGAGAATAAAATAAAGCTTAAAACTGACAAGTTCTTTTCCTTATAAGAAACAATGAGCAAGTATGTTAAGGAATACCATAATAATAAGAAACCCAAAGATTTCTGGGACAAATCACTGCAAATTTGGGGTTTTGTATTTTTTCCTAAAAGAAAAAAAGAATCCTTTTAAAGATGATCCTATTACAAGAACAAAAGAAAACTTTGGTCTCCATAGAAAATAAAAGCATCTGGTATTTAATAAGAATTACAGTCTTACAGGTTTTTGTTTTTAAAGCTAAGCACATACTTAGTCAGGACTTGTTATATCTGAAGTGKTTTTATATATAACTAAGAAGGTGTGGATTCTATGGTTTTGTGGTAAGGTTTAAACACAAGCGTGACCCTTTGAAGAAATTCAATACAGTCATARGAAATACCATTCCCCTTATTTGACTGCAGACAGAAAATACATGTATTTTATACAGGATTGTTTTCAATTAATACAGTACCTCCAGTTAGTTCACCACATATTATATTTATACTATCCCAAAGCAGAAGCAGAATAATGTACCTAGGGAACTGAGCAGAACAGCTTAGTTATGTTGAGTATTTTTCACACGTACCAAAGTATACTTATTAAAGGAGAGGAGGTCACCTTTTTGAAACTCTAGGTCAACCTTTGAAATGGAGCAAAAATCYAGAAGGGAACATTTTGGTTTTCTGAAAATAATAAGATATAATTTAAAATGTTAAATGAGTAGTAATGTACTTGGCTAGAAACAACAAAAAATGATAAAGGAGACATTTTAGATGTTAGAGTGTTACAGGTTCAGGTTCCTTATGAATGCAAGTGCTCTCAGGGAAAGCAAAAAATGTCATTTGTCTCTGTATAACCATTCATAGCAGATGAAAGAAGAGTTGATTTACATTCAGCCCTTTCTCTCTTTTTCTCTTTGTTAAAAGCAAAACACCCCCTAACAACCGCTTAAAATACATACCAGCCACTCATATTGTTGAAGCACTTGACCTTAAGTTTGATAACCTAAAAGCCATCTTCTGTCTTCTCTGCTGGAAATGCAGTTGGGTTCATTGCCTGAGTGCTCACAAAGCATGGACATAGCTGTTGAATGWCACACGACTTACAGTCAAATACTTCTTGAATGAAGTGAATTAACACTTTCATTATCTGTGTTTTTCTTTCACTTATTTGCTATTATTGAAATAGCTCTATCTGTCTTTATCATAACAAGTCTTACATTGCTCTCTGAGGGACTTCCTCTGCACTATGCTTGTTGCATAATCTGCAGCTATGACCGTTGTYGCCAAAAAAAGCAGAACGCAGATCAACAAATACGTATTTTTTAACACTGTGAATAGAAGTACTCRTCACAAGTTATATAATTTATTGACCATAACATCAAAATTACAAGTTATGATGCAATATTCATTTAAACTATTACACCAAATAAAGAAGTGAAATTTTTCATTTGCTAAATGAAAGGGTCCTTACAAAGATATGTATCAACTACATAGTCACAAGCTCAGCCCTTAGTTCACTTCACTCATCTGTACATATAGTTTCAAACTATACCAGTTCTTCCAAATGCTTTATGAACATTAACTATATTCAAATTATCACCACTTGAGAAATAGAATTCATTCCATTTCACTACTTGGAAATATGGAGCAGTAAGAAATTATCATATTATTGGGGTTTACTTGCAATGGAGGTCAGATCATGATATAGTYACCACCAATCAGCTACAATTAATTTCCAGTGCAGTTGGTCCCTAATACATACCGTGATCTTGATCTGCCTTTGGACTAAGATTATCAAAAAATAAACTTGTTTTTAGCTACCAGCTTTGAAGATATTTGCCAAAGTAGTAGCATCTGTGTTAGACACAAGATTAATATTCATGACTTTCTTGTTATTGCTTCTCATTCATAACACTTACACTGTAATAAACTAACATCTGTATCTCAAATAACTAAAAATGATCTTAAATTGAACAAACATGACATAGCATATCCTGATGTAAATATGGTGTGTTTGTTTCTCAGGCTGATTTTTTGCTGTGGTAAACATCTGCATTTCAAGTCACCCAAACCACTGTTGTTTGCCCAGGTATACCAGCACTAGAGACATTGAGTTTTGAAATATTTTTGCATGAAAAAATAACCGAGTAAAATATATTTAACAAAGTGAATATAAACATATTTTAAGCAAAATACCAAACAAGCGAAAATCTGAGCAAGCTAGTGAAAAGAGGAAAACATGTTTCTGGGGACACATTTCTAGATCAGAGTGCCATATAGAAAATGCTGTGAGAAATATCTCTCTTGATAAGACCTCAATATCTCATTTCCTTTGTCAGCTCCCAGTGTGGTGCTTTTCTAATTGCAAGCTAAATGTAAACAACCAACAGATGAATTAAATATTCCTATTATTCCAACTCAATTAGGTCCCACTGGATGTATCCTAGAACTGGACCCACATACACTCTTGAGCTTTTTTTTTTTTTTTAAAGTACTTAAATGCTTAATGAGTGTGTTTGGTACTTAACACTTTGTCTGTCCAATTCAATGTCATCTTTACACACCCTGAACTCTCCAAATCCAATCCTTAGTCTGTATGCTTAACAGAGAACTATTCTGCAATCTTGACTTGACTTCTTGAATAACTTAAGTCATAACAAAGATTGAGGGAATTGTTTTTCCTAATACATTAGCTCTGTTTTAATTTAATCTGTTAATTGTTTCAATGCATTTCCCTGATACTGCCCAAAAMCAATATGCTAGTTTGTGCCACAACTGCAGTTATGAAAATTGGAAGTGCTGAGGTGATATCAACACAATGAACTCATGCTCTTTAGATGAGGGAAACTTACACTTTGTGTTTCTGCAGGAAGCTTTTTAAAAAGAGATACTTGCTGAAAAATTAAAAAAATAAACCATGCGTATACCAAAGCCTCCTCCACATCCCCACGGTCATAGAACGCTACATGTTACAAAGTAAAATTGTGTTTATAAGGAAAGCCRGCAGTTATCTGTTTGCCTAGGAGAGTGAGCTTTGCTCACTTTGTCTCTCCTTCTAGAAATGCTTATTCCAAAGCAGCTTTAAATAATGGAAGAGAAAAAGCTGTATGCTGATTTAAAACAGAGTCAGGTTGGTCAGCTTGGAATATGACTCCTGGAGAGTTATCAATAGCTGGCAGGTTTTGAAACATATTCTGTGGCGCTTCAACATGAGACTATCCACTGAATCATATGCATTAGCTCAGATAAGTAAGTGCTATTTCCCTACCTGAACATTTAAGAGAAACGATAGTCTTTTTTTTTTCCAATTTTTCACAGTTCCAGTTTCTTTGCTGACAGAGACATACATCCAACTCTTGTTTGTTGGATACTAATTTAGYCAATTACTTATGCATATGTTTAAGTACAGGAATGTGAACATTGTGGGATCCATGAAGTATATYTAGATATTTAAGCTAGACTAATAATATTTTTTTCCTTTGTTACATTCATGAAACATAGTTAAAGTAAATAATTAACGGACTGGCAGGAACCTCACATTTTGAGAGCTTCAGGAGGGAATTTAGACTTCAAGAAAGTCAGAAAAAATTTTCACAAATATTAGAATCATCAGTTTGCAATTCAATTATTAAATATCAGCAAACAGTTTTTGTCTTTTTTAATACATAATTACTATTCAGTGTTTGGAGGTCTGGCTTTTTTGTTTAAGAGAGCAGTAAATTTAGGGCTAATGATTTGTAAATAGTGTGTTATATTTTTCTATTYTTTTTTAATTGATTTATTATAATAAAGCACGGATTTTTCTGTCTCTCTCAGTTAGATGCTGATATTAATGCTGGTACTTTACCTTAATGGAAATATTGGCAAATTGAAAGTTTACAAAGAGATTAAAATCTACAAATAAGCACCAAATGGGTTAGACACAAATGATCTCTTTTTTTAATATACCTAAGGGGGGTTGGTGAGAAACTGTGTTGGTTTTATTTAATTTCCAAGGAAATCCAGGACATTTATGGCAATAACATCAAAAATATTGTTGAGCCCATACTTGCAAAATCTGACCTTTTCAAGGAACATACCTTACAGAGACCCTAAACTCTTCTATGATGTACAGAATATTTTCTCTAAAAGTTTACTTTATTTAATATTTAATTTGAAGATAAATATTAACATCACAAATAAGAAGCAAATGAGCATGGATTAGTATGCCGAACCGAAATTCTGTTGTGGATTAGAATTCTGACGTTATAATGTCAGCGCTAATTGAAGTTTAGTTTGTTCTTTAATAATGTCGCTAAATCTCTGCTTCCTCATTAAATGGCATATCGTGCTAAACAAAAACAGAGGAAAAATTTTAAAAACCTGATCTCTGAACAGCCTAGAAAAGCATAAAATTTTTATGTACGGTATGGAATACAATTATATGTATTACATACAGGGGTTTCAAATTTTGAAACCAGTAGGAGTTTGCTGTTTTCTTTTAATAGGGACAGGATCAGCCCAAAGGTATTAAAGTGCAAGTAACATTATAGATTAATTGCTCACTAGCCAGGAAATGCAAGATTTAGGGTTGAAACCATAACCTTAACTCTTCCCCATGGGCTGTGTGCAATATGATGATATGTAATTCCATGATCACATAAAGTATTAAAATATAAATGTGCAGAATCCCCGACCTCACCAAACGAGCAAACATCTTGCCGTAGTGTGAAATGTTCTCTGCATACCTTTAAGTCCTCACCAGCAGGTACAGGGCAGAAAGTTCCTGAGTGTACAACAGAAGCACAGCTGGGAGGTAGCATTCTTCATTGTTTGGATAAGATGTTTTGTATCCCCAAAAAGGAAGAGCAGCATTTTAAGGTGCTATCTATAATTTGTGTAAGCCTCAACACATTAGAGAATTTCTTCTCACTTCAGCATCAGCTGATTAGAAGAAATGCAATGCTTCCAAATTCCGCATGTGTTGTTAACTAAAAGATCCTTTACATGAAACAGAGGAGAAATACTTGAGGTAATTTCACATATTACCTTACACATTTTGTTTTGTTCCCTCTTGCATAATATGCAAAATACCTGTTCACGTAAAATCAATTTTACGAGTTACTTTTAAGCTATCATTGATTGATGTGTGGAAAATAATATATGCCTTTCTGTAAAATAAGTCTATTCTACCACATWAAAACTGTAATTTATTTAAAAGTAAGTTTCACTATACAATTGTGGCTGTAAAACACATTCTCAGTCGGATTATGTGAAAGGCGTGGTTCAGCCCATCATCTTTTGGTTACAGTAGATTTGCTGATGTCACATCAAAAGGCCCATTTGCAATCCTATTTCCCAGTTTTAATTACTTCTGGAAACCAGAGAATAATGATACATTTGATATAAATTCAGTTCTTCCAGTATTAATTCAGCCATTTCCATTTGGTACTTTATGTTCTATATAACAAATACAAAATTATGTTGTACTGGCTGTTATCTGTACTCAAAACGGAATGTTAATGGAAATAATTCTGCAATTTTAAGTCTTCTCTGGAAAAATCTAAATGAAACATCATTCTTTTTTTTATTCTTTTTTTTTTCTCAGTACACAGATAAGAGGAGATTCAAATTAGGATATTCAGTTCCCTTTACAACGCTTTTTCAGATGTGAAGGTTTTCTTCTTTACTCACCTTTCAGCAAAAATTAACTGTAACCACCATTCCATTACCTATATTCTAAACAGTACACTAATGAAAACCATATCACCCAAGAGATAGCTCTACATGCTAATTCTACCTAAGCCTTCTGTGTAAAAATTTTCACTTTATTTTGAGCTAGCAAGTGGCTCAGAGAGCAAATATATGAAACTGAAGTTCTGATGAGAACACAGGAAACCTAACTACCCCAGCCATGTCAGCGTTGTGGGCTAGATCCAAAGCCAGTCATCTTCTTCACCTTTTTTTTTTTTTTTTTTTAAAAATCAGTATCAATTTCATTTGCTATTGTGTGGCTGAGGTTTATTAAGCACAGCAACAGTTTATCAACAGCAGCACAAAAATTACAATTTTGCTGTGAGACAACGAATACCAAGTCTCTTGTCTTACATATTACAGGTCTTTTCCACCCTTTCCTCTCTCACTCCTTATACACATCGCTGCTTAGCATGATCAGCCACCCGAGTTCGACAGATGCTTTCCCTGTACTTCAGAGACATTGCCATTTTGTCAGGTTTGCAGGTCTACTTTAAAGCACTGCAGAGAAAAACACCAAGCACAGTTTTGCAGTTCAGTCTGCTGCTATCTCCGCAGAGAGGCAGCGGAGGATGATTCCTCTTGCTGTCAGGGATTAGTATTTCTTGGGAAGACTTCTGGGCAAACAGCCCAGAACAGCAGCGGGTCGGGGGCGAGCTACTCGCTACTAAGCAAACCTGGAAAAGGCCATGTCGCCTCTGCCAGCACTCGTGAAACACTGAAGCCTGACCTGTCATTACTGTATGCTAACACCATATGGTGCGTACTAGACCAGGCAACTCGTCTACCATGTTGTAGGTGGTGTTGTCCTTGCTTAGCAGAGGTATTATGCACTTGTGCACGAAGCACCACTGCACAACGAAGGAGAAAGACAGCTTAATCCAAGGAGTAGGAGAACTCTTTGGAGGTTTCTTTCTGCACTAGAGCAAAATGCCTGTTTGCTTCAGGCTTAATGAACTGTGCATGCTACAAGCACATTCTAGTTTGAGTCGGTACAGAGCAGTAGTCTTCGTAAAAATGCTGTAGTTTACAACATATAGAAGTTCTAGTATGGTAATGTGGTGATAAAATATAGTCCTTTCCATTTTCTAATACTAAAAAAAAAAAATATATAATCTGAGAAAACACCCCACCCACTTATTTCAATCCTTGTGTGAAATATTACTGAATCAGAAAACATTTAACTGAGTTCCACTAAGAGTTTGGAGAGGATTAAGGGCAATTTTTAAAGGAAAAATTCAAATTTTATCTAAGCATCATGGCAATTATAAAAATTTTGCCCTTGAGTCAGGTTTTGTCATAAAAGGAAAATTACAAATGAGAAATGTAACCTCCTCTCAACACTGACATTTGTTTTTTTGGGTTCCACTGGGTTTACAACATCTTTATACACACATGTATTGTCTTTCATCACTCTTTCTCATCATTAAGTAATAACCTACAATGATAATTAATATCTGTTGTGAAGAGATTGCTGTCTTCCCTGGAGTCATCCTTAAAATTATTAACAAAGCGAAAAAAAGTATAGTTTTTCCTGAAAATGCTCAGAATTAAATCTTTGTAACAGTAGGAATATTGTTCTTAAGGCAGCTCTTTCACTGAAAGCAGATCTGTATTACAGCACCTGTGATGTTAAGCAAGGCCTGAAATGCAGAACTATTCTGGAAGACAACGCTGCTCCAAGAGAGTAAAAAGAACTCTGCCCTGCAGGCAGCATGTGYGTTGGCATGACTTCGCAGACGTAGCAGAAATTTAATCTTGGACACAAAGTTGTATCAGAAGAAAAATTATTTTCTGTCTAATGTTACAAATAGACTGGACGATAAGGTTTTCTCCCATAAAGGAACTCAGAGACTCAGGTAAATGCCCTTTTTTTATAACACCACTGAAATCTTATGGCATTGGCAGAACAGTTTTCCCAGCATCATACAAGGGACAGATTTCTGATTGTTACACAGAAGAAACTATTACAGTTTTGGTTTATGATTTATATAGCGGATTGACGAACAACAAAAAATAATCCAACAGATAGCTACATAACCACATATTGGATATAGATGGGACAACAGAAATAAAAAAAGTTTCCAGAATATGCGTTTGCTAAGTATCTGTCCTCTCCCATGTGTACCAGAACATACTTTTGGAATTTCTTCAGTTTGCCTGCATAGGCTCAAAGCCTTGCATGCTGTTACTCTCAGAATAAAGTGTACATGGCTTTGTGTGTGTGCTGTCAACACCACCTGTTCTTTTTCTTTCCCTAAATCTGGAGCAACAGCTGATCAGTAGCCTCCGTTATTATTTCTCCCTTTATCTCAACACAGTACTTTTAAAGATATTATATATCCTGTTCTACTTCTGTAATTTTCAACAAACATTTGGTCTACGCATAAATATCTGTGAGTTTCTTACTCTGCACCTTCTTTTGTTAAATGTGAGCTCATAAAATCAACTGACATTTAAGGAATGAACCTGCGGTAGTTTGGTGTAGTGCTGGCCTATGCAATAAATACAATCTGTCTCAAACTAAGCAAGAAAAAAAAGCAAGAGGCAAGGCTGAATTAATCTACATCTTTGCTGACTTGGCTGAGACTACAGTAGAGCATTGAACTACACTTTTGAAGATCATTTTCATTTGATTATTCCAGGTGTTTGCTACCAGCATACCTACCTTTTAATTTGATGCCAGACAGTTTGTACTCTGCTTTTCTCCCATCGCATAAGAGGTACCGATAAGGTTGAAAATCCATGTCTTTCACATGACCTTAGGAACTCAGTATATTCTCACCTCTGTTGTTGCCTGCTGCCTAAAATCACTTCCAGCCACCATTAAGCAGAGGGCTGAAACCCCTTCCATGAATGCCTGCCTGTCTGAAACTTCCTACTTACCAAATCTCTTACCTATGTGTGGAAAGGACAGCAATCAGTACGATGGCGAGGGGTAGTCTCTTCTCAGTCTTAATAAAAGACAATGATGATAAGCATTTGGTAAAAAAGGAAAGGTTGACATGTGTGAGATGGCAAATCATCACACTTCATTCTTATTCTGGCTGCACAAGACTGCGAAGGACTGGGGAAGAAACTTCCAATCTCAAATGAGGAAACCGAAGTAATGAAGGACACTGAAGCCT
Organism: Phoebastria nigripes; assembly: GCA_035582835.1. NCBI lineage: Eukaryota > Metazoa > Chordata > Aves > Procellariiformes > Diomedeidae > Phoebastria > Phoebastria nigripes. The sequence continues at coordinate 224,957 of JAYKAV010003340.1, forward strand.
TCTCAACTTCTGTACAGATATAGCCAGAGGAACGATCCCCTTCCTTCTGTCCCACTATCCCCATCTGTTTCCTACTTCCTATCCCAGCAGTTTCTGTCAGATTGCTGGTAGAAATATAATCTAACTATAGCTTGCATCTTAAAGGGGAGAGGTTCTGCCCCTTCCTCTGCTGGCTGGCAAAACTCCTTTCCTCCTTAAAGCCTGCTGCACTAAAGCTCATATATTGGTGCTCCAGGACCCGTATTTTAAATTACAAGGAGTGAGAATTTCTGTAGAAACCATTACACTAACCCGTCTGACACAGGCTGATAAACAGCCGATCTTGTGTGTGTTACTGAATATCTCATGAGGCTAATTTACAATTCCTCAGAGAAAACCGAGGTGAAATAGTCCCTGCCTGTGTTTCATCTCAGCAAGCATATCATGCAATGTCCCAAGAATATTAGCAGCGGTAATGTTTGCCTTCTACCAGTTGCAGCCAGCTGGAATAAACATGAATGCTCACGCTCACACAGCCAAGGGTTTCACCTCCCCTGCAGTGTCAGCAAGACCTGTGTTTGACTGACAGAATGACCATGCAGTGAGGTCTCCTGGCCATTAAATCTAGGTCCATGGGACGATTTGTGATATGTGGGGTGATAACTATGCAGTCTACATCAACTGATTTCTCTTCTGGTATCTTCACCTAAATCCATCCAACAAAGAATAACAGAACCAAAGTGTTTCTTTTTCATTATGTCATGCTGATGTTTATGCTTCATCTTGCATCATACCAGTGCATATTTATTATTTCTAGTCTTAGACAACATATTATATGTTTTTTCTCCAGAGACAACTCTGGAGAAAGTCTTTTTTTGGTTCTATATGATCTGCCTTCCCATTTGTACTGCAGTATACCATGCTTTTCTGTCTTAACGTTAATGTCTTAACTTCAATCCATATTTTTGTAACAATCTCAGAAGCTTTTATAGTTTCCCAGGTGATCTTTTCTGTTTCTGGCAGTTAATGCTATATCATTTGTATAGCGGAAGACAAACTTTAAAAGCAAAGGTAGAGAACCTGATACATTATGTTTTGGATTATGGCAAGGCTGCTAACTGTACTGCACAGTTGTTTTTCACACCCAAATCCTTGCCTGTATTCAATGGAGCATATACAATGCAACTCTAATGCCATTTCACACATCTGAGGCAAATCCACTACTTATACTTTATTTTACATACTATTTTAGAAAGAAATCTGGTGACACCCAGTCAAGCCTACAATTTTTCTAGCTTTCCTTTCATAKCCTTATATTTAGGACATGAGACACACACCTGTCCTTAGACATGACTAAATGGAAAAGTCTATTCACTAAGCCAATACAGGCAGTATTTTCAATTTCTGTGATTCTCTCTGCAAATGATCAGAAGTCACTAGAAATAGGGATGAACCCAAAGAAATTTAGATACATCTCCTTCTGTCACTTTTAGTTTTGACCTTATGATTTCAAACAAGTAACATCTGTATCATCAGCAGATATATATTTTCTCTTAATTTCACTGCTTACCTAACATGTGCTGTTTAGTGTTCCAATCCAGCCTTGTTTTGTTAAGCCAATATCTGCCAATTAGTGAAGGACCATTTCCTTCTGCAACTGTTAATGAGAACAACAAACAGTTAACCCCTGTATCGCCTAGCAGAGTAATTATGGTCCTGCTAGATACAGCACAGTTTTTACTCTGCTTTGTATACCAGTTCAATAAAGATTTTTATTAATAATAGGGGATTTTTATGGATTAAAGATGAAAAAGCATACTCTGACATGATTTATTTATTGTTCTCTTGGCACAGTGKTTTTTTTTTCTGAACCATCTACTCATATTAAAGAACATTTACAATGATAAATATACATGATTCCTGATTAAACTATTTGAGTTCTAACTGCTAATGATGTAATTAGTTATTAAGCACACCTTGTACTGTGTTAAGTCATTTCTTTTTCAGAAACAGGTTGCTCATCCTCCCCCTTTCAGAGAGCCCATCTTTTCCCTCTGGAGGAAGCCATTTTCAGTTGCTTATAAAAAAAATTTCCCAAAATGTAACTACTTGAGCTGATGTTATCTATGGTGGATGTCTGCCTCAATCCACTGCTTTTGGGGAAACCACAGTCAGAATAGCCATTTCAAAAATCAGGCTGGGGAAGTTACATTTTTATAATGTCAAATATCAAATCTGACATTTTGACAAAGCATACCTTTACAGTCCTGCTGTTTAACCATTTAAAAGTAGGGTTGTGGATTCTTGCCTGAGAGCAGCCGTTAAAAAGTCCACCCTGTTGTTCCTCTGAAAAATCAGTCTGCGTTTTTGACTGASTTGCAAACTGTTGAGAAATAGACATATTCAGACTGTAGCAGTCTCAGTCTCTGTGTGCACTAAGTATCCCTGCACCCTGTGTAAGTTTGTAGTGCRCGTACTGTCTTGCTGGAAGCCCAGGCAGGAATACAAGTGTCTGTTCATGTGTTATTCTTACAGATTGAGTRTGCTTGCTGCAGATAAAGACCTGCCCAGAGAAACTACACCTGAAATTGGGAGCTGGAGGGGGAACCGACAGAAGGAAAGGGATGGACAGATGTTGAGATATCTACTGAAATAACTGAGCTAAACTTAACTTTTGTCAAATATAACAGGTATGCTAAACACCCCGCGAATGAAGATTTTTACTACTACTGCTTTATCACAGAAATATAAGAAAGTATGTATTGCAAAAACTACTTTACAGTGTAAGATTTAATGGTGCAGAATATTATTTATGCTATCAGTCATCTTTCTCAGATAATATAAATTACTGCATAGACATTACGCAACATGTGTAAGTCTGTTTAAGAATTTAATTTGGTTTAAGATAGAATATCGTCCTTGTAGCAAAGGCTTCCTTCTTCAGCAGAGTGATTGAAATGGACCAGCTCCCTCAAACAAATATTTCCTGAGGGGTCCATAGCATTCAAATGCAAAGATTTTGTCTTAGGAAAGTGAAAGAGGCTGGTAAAAACCAAAAATTTACTGAAATAATGGCATAAAGGTCAGTGCAAAACAGAAACTACCATGTTTGCACCAAATAAACAAACGGGAGAACATCATAGGCTCATGGGTATTTACAGCTTGTAGACACTATAAAGAACTTCCAGGGGGAAAAAAAAATTAATTTTCAAAGCTGGTAGGACCTGCTGATTTCTCACTGGAAACAGGTTCTTTCCTGCCCACTTTCAATACATAACTGATATTGTTCTGTATCTCAGAACTGTTTTTCCCAACGGTAAGCTATTCAGATTCATTCAAATCATGAATATTCTCATTTCTAAGAAGCACTCACTCAGAGCCATTCTTTTAGGTCTTACTATTTTACTTGGGTTTGCATTTGATTTTCTGGAGTGTTAGCTGGATGGATCCCCACTCGAATTAGTGCCTTTTGGGTTGGGTACTGTCTAGACATAGAAATAGCTCAGTTTTAAAAACTCCTAAAATTAAATGATCACAGATAGAGTTGAAAAATATTTCACAGCCATTGCCAAGAAGAGAAATCAAGTCACTTCGTTATTCATGTCACGGTCTGGATCATGTTACTATACAATGGCCTTAATCAATAAAATCCAGATTTAAACAAAGCATATTGATGAGAGGAATGGGAGGGAAAAGGGGGACTAGCCAGAATTACGGCCAAAAGTCAATATGATATTTTTATTCTGAAATGGTAAAGTACCCATTGATGCCAGATTTTTATGGCTTCCAAATATTTCTTGCCAAATAAGTTTTTTTTCTTTACTCTAAAAGCATGAACTGGAGACTGATCTGTGCTCAAAAAGATAAGCCAAGCTGTGAAAGCATCTCTAAGGTATACGCACCTGGATCTAGGCATGCTTGCATGCATGCACAATATCAAGTCCCTAGATCTGTCCTATTTTATCCCAGTCCTATTTTACAGGGACTGTACGCATATGAAAATAACTTCTAAGGGCTGATGAATTCTATGCAGGTCATATGGAAATATACCATACTTGGTGGATGACTTGGGCAAAGATTTCTGTTCCAGAAGAACTTGGTGTGAGAGTTACAAGTAAACTTTAAATCTAAGGGCTCTCTAGCCTGAAAAATATATTAAATTCTTTAACTGTAAAAACAAAAAAAAMCCCAACAACAAGAACAAAAAAAAAYCTCAACAAAAAAACCCACAGACAAACAAAGAAACAAAACCCAAACACATTCTCATATGTTGAGATAATAGATTAATGACAGCAAGAATAATTTCTGGCAGATTTTTTTTAGAAGGACATAGATGCATTGAAAGACAACAACAAAACGAAACACTTTCTCATATAGTCAGAGGAGCTATTATCTCCACTTAATAATATACATCACAGAGTTTCTAAATTGTTAGAACATTTGAAAATTTGCATGCCAGAAAACCTGAYGCCATGAAGGAAACTCCTGCTGTCCTATTTCTCACTGAGACTAGAAGCTGAATGCAAGAGTTCACATGGGAAAGTTTTCATTTGTTTTTCTTTCCATTAGATTTCAGAGGACTCCAACTTGTAATTTGCCAAATATCTGAAACAAACCCAAACTGAGGACAGTTTGTGGTTTGCCCATCACACATAGAAGCCAATATGAGTTTATGTAAGGTCAGCATTTGCTGAAGTGTAGTGACAGTGAAAGAGCCTTGCAGCTTTATTTAGATTGTTGAAACACATCTGTCTGCTTCAGATGCAAAGAAAAGATCTAAAACAAGAAACAAGACTGATGCATGTAAATATGATTGACTAAGCAGGCAGAAAGCCTGAAACAATAGCTGTGCTACATTAATTCCCACTTCATCCCAGTGATGTTTACCCAGGCACCAATAATGATACTTTAAATATCAGCATTGTTAAATATTTTGTTACACATCAAAACACATTATGGAAATCTACAATAGCAAGGGATGCAAGAAAGGGAATGTCAATGTTCTCAAATCAATAAGGCTTTTGGCAAAGAGCCACAGAAACATATCACCAACACAAGAGGAGAGAAGAGTTCCAGCAGTGGTTCACAGGTAAGAAAGGTTCTCCACAGACTCCGTGGTTTTCAGGGCTACCCAGGCTACTTTTTGAGTATTCAGGTGGTTTCTCCTGCCAGCAGTTTGCATTACCAGAGTGGATTTGGATTATCGCGGCCCTGCTGTGGACTACATAGTACAGCTCTGGCACAAGAACTCTACTTGAGAGTTTAAGATTCAGCACAACCCAAACCTTCCTATCTAACTCTTGAAAGAGAGAATTATTGTGAGCTTAATAGAAAAAAAAGGAAGTCAGTGATGAATTGTCCTGCTGCAAACATTAGAGACAATTTTTGTAGATGTTTCCAGAAATTTTCCAAATTTCTGTAAATTTAAAATGTCAATATGATATAAAAAGCAAAAATAATTTTAATCACTTAACATAAAAATAAACCTTTCAGGACAATTTTTCACCTAATTATTAGTCACTACAGTTCTTCAATGCATCCCCTCTGGGGAAAAATTTCTAGATTAAAATACCTTTACAGGTTAAGAGGGCACATGTTCTCAGGGCTACAGTATGAAATGTAGTAATGTAGCACATGGCATAATGAACCAAAGAATCAGCTGGACAGCTATAAGTAACTGAGATCGCAGAAATATTCTACAGAAGGGCTTCTTTCTGCCAGATGACTCTATGTACTTTTACTAGAGGTTATAAGCAGATCAAAAGACTTCATGTTTTTCTTAAACAGCCTATGTACTTCAATACAGTAGAACAAAATCTGCCCTCAGTTATACCACTGGAAAATCATTCATTTCATGGGCTTTGATGTATTGGCAGTTCCACTGACATAGCTGAGGGCAGCATTTGGCCAAATACATCTTCATTTAGAAGCAGCATCTATTACCTATAATAGCTTTCCCCAAAGGATGGCTGGGAACATGTGCAGATACTATATAGTGACAGTGACACAATCTTTTTCCCAAGCTTTTCCTTAAGAAAAGTGATTTTGAAAACAAAAGTCCAAATCAAATTGTTTTCAACTTTAACTCTTCCATTTGAACAGACACTAGGGAAAAAGTAAACCGAGAATTTTTGGAGGGGGTTAAAATTGGATTTTTTTCCCCTTCACTCAGGCTCTCTGACTCTTCCCATTCCTAGTTTTTCTGTGAAGGACTTGAGCTCTAGTTCTACCTAACAAGCTAAATGTTAGTGTTTTATTAATACTCATATCATAACCCAGTTACAGTATATTTAAACCAGTTTCCTAAACCCAAAGCATAGAATAATGGTAATCAAGAAACAAGTTTATGAACAACTGTTAACTCTCAGTCTGAAGATGTATTACAGTACTACASTATTAAAATGCCTGCTGTCATCCTGAAACACATCATCAAAGTAGGTCAGGCATGAGATGGACATATTTCAGAATGCAAATTTCCCTCAGTTAACATAGTTAAGCGACTTGTGGGCTGGGCAAAAATAAAAGCTTATATACAACAGTGATATTTTGTTCAATCAAAGAGAAAAATATGTGCTTTTTTTTCATAAAAGCAGGGAGAAAATGTTGACATACATCAAAATAATTTGAATTTAGTCTGGGATTTTCAAAAGAACCTGATCTTCTTAAGTGCTCACATCCTACTTAGGCAGTTTTGAAATCCTTCCTTCATGCACAGAGAAGCTGACAGATTGACAATGTAATGACTTGAATCCTTTATTCACCAAACAAGAACACCACAGGCAAGATATGAGGCCAAGACTTTTTACTGCTTCTTTTCTGTGCCTCAGCCTTCACCTGGGGGGAGCCACTCAATGGCTGAAAGGACATTTTATCTTCCAAACCAGTATGATCTTCAGCCTTTTTGTTAACAAGAAAGATAGCGAACATACACAATTGTTTACAGTTTCTAAAAATAACGGTTTGTAGTGATCCTGACCAAAAGACCATTGTACATGGAAGAGTTAGTGTCGTGGTTTAACCCCAGCCAGCAACTAAGCACCACACAGCTGCTCACGGTGGGATGGGGGAGAGAATCGGAAGGGTAAAAGTGAGAAAACTC